>VCAZ01000108.1:300742-668242 GCA_005784505.1 Bagarius yarrelli | reverse complement strand
ACACAGACACAAACATAGACATAAACACAGACACAAATAGAAACAAAGTTATAGACACAATAACAGACAAAATTACAGACACAAACACAGACAGATAAAAACACAGACACAAACAGACATAAACACAGACATAAACATAGAACAAAAAAAATACGAATAAAGACAAAGTTATAAACACAATAACAGACAAAATTACAGACACAAACACAGACAGATAAAAACACAGACACAGACATAAACACAGACTCAAACAGAAAAAAACACAGACAAACAAATAGAGACAAAGTTATAGACACAAGCACAGACACAAGCATAAAAAAAACACAGGCACAAACATAGACATAAACACAGACACAAACAAATAGAGACAAAGGTATAGACACAGTCACAGTCAAAATTGTAGACACAATCACAGACAAAAACACAGACACAATCATAGACAAAAACACAGAAACAATCACAGACAAAAACACAGACACAGAAACCACCAGACAAACAAATAGACACAAAGTTATAGACACAATCACAGACATAAACACAGACTAAAACACAAACGCAAACACAAACAAAAAGGGACAAAGTTACAGACAGAAACACAGACAAAGAAAAACACAAACATAGAAACAAAGAGACAAAGTTATAGATACAAACACAGACACAAACACAGCCACAATCAGACACAAACACAGACTCATGACACAGAAACAAACAAACACAGACAGGACGCAGATATATAGAAGAGCACACATTAAAACAGGCACAATTACTGACCCAGTTACAGACCTCTTTCTTTATTGAACTTCCTGGTTTTTTTCTCAGAGGTTTTTCTGTTATTATTTGTTGAAGGTAAACATATTTTACCTTTTACTTTAATTTTCAACAAATAACAAACTATTTAGCATTTGATCCGTCAGTGTAAACGACAAGATGGACTGACCAAAAAACACCACAGTCTCATAATAATAATAACAATGACAAAAAATTTTATTAATAAAAGAAATGAAAGGAAGCGCGTGTAAAAGGAAGCGCTTACAGTTTCTTTATTTTTATATTTAAAAAAACAACAACAACAACAACAGACTAATCATCTGTATTTTCTTTTTTCACCTGCACAGGCTGTTCTGCTTGTTTACTTGAACCTGCACAATGACGGATAAAAAGAATGGGCGAAAATGCCGGGCTTTGTAACGGGTTCAAGTTCCACGGCGAGCGCAAGGAGAAGACGAGGACCAAAGAGACGCAGTGACATGTTAAAAGCCTCCAACACAAAAGGACGAGCCGCGTGAAAGCTTGTCAGGTGTTAGGAGTCAGCATGGCAAGAAACGGATAAAACACACACACACACACACACAGAGTAAGAGGAAAATTAAAAAGGCAGAAAATGCTGTTTACAGATTGGTCCAAGACTTAAAAAGACAATTATCATCTTTTCCTCAAGGACGTATTAATTATAATAGATGAGGTCGTGTGTGTGTGTGTGTGTGTGTGTGTGTGTGTGTGTGTGTGTGTATTGAATAAAGCCTGACTTTGTTCTCCGTCCGATCAGTTCTGATGTGACGCGGGTTTCGTTAAACAGCTCATCTTTATTTGCATGTTTTTTCTCCTTTTCAGTCACGATCATGTCGGTATGCGGTTTAAAACTCATCCTTTTAACCTCGACTCAATTTTCTTTCTGCTAAAGGTGTAAAAAATATATAAATAAATACATATAAATATTTACTATATTCATAGTAGGGTGCATTTTAAACATCTCTTTATGCTTATACACTGTATACATAGTTTGTTTGGTTTTTGTTTGGTTTTTTAAAGGCTCCGATTCACCGCTCGTCATGGCAACCGGGCGTCCAAGGCCAACAGGAATAATTATTTTGAATTAATAGTTATTATTGCTGATGCTTCTTCTTCATTCGGCTACAGTATAAATGGAGATGTTTTTGCTTCTGACGATAAAGAGAAACACACACACACACACATAATCTATTCCCGGGCCTCAGACCCACAACACCTTCAATTTATTTTGTTTATGTACTGCTTAAACAACTACAATACAACACTCGATTTTATCCAGGCAGATGTTTTATTTAATCATTTTTAAAAGCAGAAATAAAACACACACATAACACAAACTATAATACAATCCTGACACTTAAAAGGAAAATGTAATAACCAGAATTTACAGCTACACCTGAAATCATGCTGAATTTAATGAATTTTTTTGTCCTGATTAAATTTTCCAGATGTTCATGTTCATCAAGTTGCACAAATAAAAAGCAGATTTACCAGAAACACTCATGATCATGAGTTCTCTCATGATCGCCTCTCATATGTAGAGCCAGTGTTCTTCAACTGAAGCAGTGAGATCATTTAGATCAGGGGTCTCTAAGTCCTACAGCCCCGCCCCCATATTCGGACCGTTCCTCTTAACAACACCAGAGACATATTTTATAAATGTAACTTTAAATGGATGTTTTTCCTTATATAATATCTGTAGTTAATAATAAAGGTTGCCTTTCAACTAAAATCCCCCCTTTCGTTATTTAGATAGATTAATTATTAGTTCGATTCCCCACCAACAGAACGCTACAGTCAACAGGTGATACCGCACACCAACCAGCAGGAAAATTCACACAGACAACAAAATGATCAAACGGTTGGAAAGAGAAAAGAATTCAGGAAATTTAACCAAAAGTGATTATTGTATTTGTTTAGTGTAAAGAAACGATTTTTATAATAAAGCTAATAAAGTTCATTTATCTGAACAAACTAGTCTAAACATTAGGAGACAAAAAACCTGGAGTCACTCCGTGACATGAGTGACGCCAACAACAAACCCCACCGCACCGCACCCCACCTCACCCGCAAGAACCAACCCGCACCCCACCCCCTCCAATATAAAGACGGGAACGGTGACGTGGCCCTCGCAGAAAAAATAATTGGGTAGTTAATAATTCTAGATTAAACAATATATATTAGGTACTTAACATTTTCCATGATGATGATGATGATGGTGGTGAAGATTTTGATCCCATCTACAAACCTGATTTATTTTTTATTAGATTAATATCAGAAATGTGTTTATTATAAAGAAACATAATCCTGTACAGCTAATGCAGCTAGATTTACCTTAAGCATCGACAGGCTGGCATAGAGACGATTTTTCCACACACACAAATAAACACACACAACAGCATAAAAACTTAATGATGTATAGATTTAAGACCTGTGAGATTGGGATATTTCACCATGTTTAAATATTCTGTAAATAATTTCAATAAAAATTCGTTTGAAGAAAATAACTATAAAAGTCATTCTATAGATTTTACAGGAACACATTTTATCACACAGGAGTCAACAATAGATTTTATCTTTCTTATCTACACAAAAACACATCATTTTTAAAGTCGATGAAGGTTTTAGCCAAAAAAAACACCTTAATTTAGACCTCTGATTTATAAAATGAAAACATAAGAATCAACTGATGTGAAGTGAAAGGTGTTTTTATTAAAGTGTCCTTATTTCTCAGGAAAACGACGCCGGACTAATGGTTCAGTGTGTCGCGGCAACATGAAGCGATACACTGCTGCCACCTGTTGGCCGTTTGGTGACGTGATGTATGTTGTCTTCAATAGAAAAAGAAACTGTACATTTTTAAATTAGGTAAATTTATATAAAATTGTAAATTTGTAAATACAAGAGGAAATAACATATTTGAGGAAATTTAATTAAGTGTCATTTCAAATGTCTTATTGTGTGTGTTTCTGATTATATGTATCCTCTGTGAAAATGGTTAATGCTTGTTCAACCAGGTTAAAAACTAAAAAAGTGGTGGCTCAGTGGTTACATTTACATTTACAGCATTTGGTGGATGTCCTTATCCAGAGCGACTTTACATTTATCTATTTATTCAACTGAGCAATTAGGGGTTAAGGGTCTTGCTCGGGGGCCCAGCTGTGGTGGCTTCCCACTTTAACCACTTCCCAACACAAGTTTTAGACTGCTGATAGGAGGATAGTAGGTTTAATTTCCAGCATGAGCAGGATGCCACTGTTGGGCCCCTGAGCAAGGTCCTCAACCATTAACTGCTTATTTGGATAAATGTTAAAAATGGAAGTGGCTCTAAAAAAAAGTGTCCAAGAAGTGTTAGAAATGTACATGTAAACAAAATGTAAAAATGGTTTTACGTTTAGCTGACGTGTTCCGCTATTCTAAAAGTGTGTAACATGTTACAGCTTTACCGCTAAAGCATATAAAAGCAGTGACACTGGAGACTCCTTCCAAAGTCAAGCCATTTTAAAGCAGCTGTTACTGTAGAAACGCTATTAGTCACATTCACATTCGCCGCTTCTGCTCTAGAAAATACATTACCGTTTTTCTTGACCAATCAGATTCAGACTATATAGATCACTCACTGCAACTAAAGTTGCTTTTGCATTGTGTTACTAGGATTCCTAATAGTGAATTCCAAACAGCAGCTTCGGATTATCCTCTAATGATGAGATTTATACAGTCGGGGGATGGGTGGAGGTAGAGTAAATTACATATCCACAGCGGCATTTCTGTCGGACTGGAAACTGCTAGAAATTCGTAAAGCGCGCTGAGATTAACGTGAGTGTGGAGCACCGCTCGGCTACAAAGCACGTTTGATCCCGAAGAATCGAAGGATGTAAGACCTTTAAAGCTGACAGACTCTTTTGTGGAGATAGCGCATGTTTTTCTCTAATGTACTTCCCCATCACGCACACACACTTATGTACTGCCTATTGTATCATCCCTTCCCTCTGCAGCTGGCGGTGCTACAGAGCTGCTGTTAACAGGAGAAAATATTCTTTTACCACCATGTTATGTGCAGATGTTCGCATTGTTGCAGGCGTTGCTTATCCGATTCCCCGAGCTTAACTCGTCTATCCGCGGCCTTCGTATCCTCGGTCATTACAATGCCTATTATTTCTCGGCGCAAATCTGTGCTGGAACTCGTCCACATCTGTAAGCAAAAGCGTTCCACCGTGTCACAGCTGCCACCAGATGTTTTCCGCCACCCGCCATATTTTCTTCAGGCTGGCGTGAGGGATTGGAGGGATTGAAGCCTGTACATACACCTGCTCAGTGAGCGTTCAAAAAAAACACACACCCGCTGATTGCAAACTGTTTGGCTTCCGTTCAAGAGAAATATTCAGAAAAACTCCGGTAACAGTCGCGCTTAAGAGCCTGAAGAAGGCAAAGTTTCGGAAATGTTTCTTTAGCGAAAGAAACAAGCAGCTCAGAGGAACAGTTTCCGCACGCGCGCTTTTTATTCCTAACATTTATTTCAAATCAGTTGTTTATTAGAACTGGAATCAGATGCTGGTATAAATGTTTATATTTACATTTAGGACATTTTGCAAATGCTCTTATCCAAAGCGACTTATAATTATCTCTTCTATACAACTGAGCCTTGCTCAGGGGCCAAACTGTGGTAAATTGGTGCTGAAAATTAAACGCAGATAAACAGTCCACCTTAACCACTGTGTTACCACTTTCCCCTATATTCTCACTGAGTCAGGATTTTACATTGACATTTACAGCATTTGGCAGACATTCTTATCCAGAGCGACTTACATTTATTTCTTTTATACAACTAAGCAATTGGGGATCAAGGGCCTTGCTCAGGAGACCAACAGTGACAATCTGGTGGTGCTGGGAATCTAACGCTTATCTTCCAATTCAGCCAACAGTAGCCCAACACTTTAACCCACGCATTGCCACTTTCCCCATTTTGTTGGCTTTTTGTGTGAGACTCTTTTTTTTTGGGCTAAGACAAGCTAGTTATCTTCGGGGTTAGCCGATCTCTCGCAATGTCTAGCTTTTCTGGAAAATTCCAACTTGAAAATGGATTTTTAAGTATGTCCGAGACCAAGTTAATTTCTTCTCCTCCGTCAGCCATTGTGGGTGTTAAAATTCCAGTTCCAATGAATTAATGTCTGCAGATTAATACAGATGTGTTTCATAAGTTGAACTTGGCTGTTATGGTCTTGCTCTGATCAACCAATAGAAGACGGAAAAATGCTGATATTATTGTAGGCCAGCAGGCTGACCCTGTAAGGTGAATTTGAAATCTGATTGGTTAAAACTGTCCCGTTGTTAATATAGTATAAATTACATCAGCAGAACTAGTGATTCTGAAGGCTTTGGCAGATTACCATTAACATGGTAGCAGATAGAAACTGAAATCTGAAATTTACACACACATACTGGAAGCAGTGCAGCAAGAGAAACACTATGAAATGAAGAGAATAAACTGTTGGGAATAAATTAATACAATTTAACAAATATTAGAATTTAGGTTGTAAATGTGATAGTGTTTAGGCCACAGAGAAGGACCTGCTGGCCCTGATGGCCCACCACTGCCTACAATCTCCTAAATGTCATTACTGTAACACCTAAAATCTTCTATATGTCACTCCTTTTAAAACATTTTCTAAGGACGGAGAAAACCTAAGCGCTCCAGGAAGCTGATACACATTAAGGCTTTCAGACTCTGAACAAAACAAACTGTGATAAGTTGCTTTACATGTCAGTCAGACACCCTCTCAGCCAATAAAATCTGCTTTGCAGTCCTGCCATCAATCTGAAACTCTGGCTGTGTGAAAAAAGCTTTTTAGAGTCTTTGTGATTCCAGCAGCAGCAGTTATAAACCGAAGCAATGCTGAGAGTAGTATATTAACTTTTTGGGAAGCGGGAATCTTTAGACTGTTTCAATTTTATTATTCTGTACATCCACAAGCCAAACATTTGTTATTGCAAAGCAAATGATTACATCCTGAACCTTTCGGCGTATTTAAACACCACCTAAAGTGATCTCTGATTTCCAGAGTAATAAACTGGAGCACATTTCAGACACCTGTAATAGGCTTTTAACTGGTGATACACTGTTCACATCGACTCTACTTTCCCAAATCAGTTTAAAGCAGGGAGAAGAAGGTAACTGTCTAATAAGGTGCACAAATTAGCACAAACAAGACTTTATGCTCAACGCTGAGCAACCTAATGAGGTTACGGTGAAATGAATCCACAACAAGCGAGCTGTGTACAATTTGCCTATAGCCTTATAATCCACATCTTCCCCATACACACAAAGAGACATTAATTAGATAAAAAATAGAGTGCAGGAATCTTCTGTAAGACGTGTGCTAATTACTGTTTTCTATGCTTGTAATTAGGTCGGCACGTCTAATCAAGATGAATGAAGGCCCCAGACCGTTTTTCCCCTCTGCATCGCCACACTGGCCCCGTCAGTGGCTCCGTTTCCTGATCCTTATCAAAGTGCACTAGTCCACTCCAATTCTGTAAAAAATTACATTAAGAAAAGGTTCAACACTACCCAGTACATTAGATCTGTCAGGGGGAATTAAGCTCCTTGTTCAAAAATTAATCAGGTTTCTGTAAAACACTTTGTGATTCTTTGATAATAATATAAAACTGTGCATCTTTATTATTATTATTATTATTATTATTATTATTATTATTATATAGTTTAATTTGTCTTTTGTCGCCCCCTTGTGGTGTCACTGAGCAAAATGTTGTATTTTTGTCGTTTTAGTGGTCCATGTCGTTTGATTCTGATTCGATTCTTCAATTCACTGATTCATATGTAAGCAAGGGTTTAATCTTAGTATGGATAGATACTATGGATAGATAGGTCGGGTTAGAGTTATAAGAATTAAAATAGTAATAATCATAATAATATGTAACATCGCGTACATAAAGACAAATATATTCAACATAAATGCTTCCGGGGTCATTTTAACTAGTAACAAGACTGGTGATCTGTACAGGACAGGGTAATCCCTGTTTTTCCCCCAATGACAGCTAAGATAGACTCCAGCACATCCTTATGGACAATGACAATGGATGGATGGATGGATGGATGGATGGCTGGATGATTTACAACCACTACAAATAATAATTTGGATTTAAATCATTTACTATTAATTTATTTTAGCGGTACACCAAGAAATGCTGACATAATTGTTTCAAATGATTTGTCTAATCATTAAAAATACAATACAATTTAAAAACAAACCTGTATTCCAGAATATATAGCAATGTCATTAAGGAGATGTTTTAAATTAAAAATAGAAGCCAGTGGGAATGTCGTTCTTGGAATCCCCTCCAATCATTTGCTACTTGTTTCACTCTGATGCACTTGAAAGGAAAGAAATGACGCACTAAGGGACAAAGCAGCAGAGAAAAATAACCAAAAATGTTTTAAAATTGCACAGGAAGTGATTATTGCAGTAACACAGATTTTGTTACATCAGTATTTTAAAAACTTTGTCACCAGACAGTTGATTCACAAAAAACAACGCTTCAGAACTGTGATTCGACTCATTTCTAAAGAATCACTTTAAAGAACTGATTCAGAGAACTGAAAAAAAAAAACGTTTAACTTTAATTTATTTATTGTTATTTTTAATCGCTCAGCAGTTGCATTTTAAATAAACTTACGGTATTTCCTTTTTATTAAAATAAAAATAATTACTAAAACGAATAAAATTATACAGTATATTTACGCTGTCACGTTACCTTGGCCACCAAGCTAACCGTTGCCCATAAGTGTGGTTTCATTAAAGCATTATTAGCCCATGTTTTATTTCGGTATGACATAAAATTTATCTCAGAAACCCTATTAATCTATAAAGTAGAAAAGCAAACAGGACCGGCTGCTAGGATATTTTGATCATTTTATTAGCATTCAGATGATGTGAATACATTCTTAAAACCTTATTTTTCCCCTTCCCAAAAATTAGACTGTTTTTTGTTTCATAACATTTCCTTTTCAGAAAATAAACAAAAAAGTACAGTAAATCTTTCCTATGTACAGTAACTCACAAAGTAAAAGTATTGCAGCTGTTTTTTAAAGATATACAAATATTCACATATTATTCAAGTGGAAGTGGACACTTGCACGGGATAATGTTTATCTGTACAATCACATGTCTAAGAAAATAACTTCATCTGCTTGTATAGACACAGCAATGCTTATAAAGGTAGAGAAAGAAAAAAAAATTTCGATAATGTCATTTTGGTGTAGTTTTTTACAGAATTGGAGTGGACTATAATGGACTTGTCCTGTCAAATTACTTTGAAATGTAGTATTCAAAAAGCAAAAGTTTGTTTCGAGATGTATCTTCAATAGAATAAGATGACCATTAAGAAGAACTTTCAGATAAGCTGATATGAGAGAGAGAGAGAGAGAGAGAGAGAGAGAGAGAGAGAGAGAGAGAGAGAGAGAGAGAGAGCGACTTTGCGTTAAGCCACTGAGGTCTCTAAAGCCCTATTCGGATGGATTTAGTTTACATATATATGTATAAAAAGAATCACTAAGAGGAACCTTGATTATCTTAAATAAGTTAATGGTTGGTTTTTATAATTAGATTATACCAGATTTTTATTTGTTCAAAATTTTGTGATTTTGTGAA
Source organism: Bagarius yarrelli (assembly GCA_005784505.1). Taxonomy (NCBI): domain Eukaryota; kingdom Metazoa; phylum Chordata; class Actinopteri; order Siluriformes; family Sisoridae; genus Bagarius; species Bagarius yarrelli. The sequence goes on along the minus strand of VCAZ01000108.1, from coordinate 658,784 downwards.
ACAGCAGTGCAGTGGCTGAGCTGCATTACTGGAAAATTTCACTTGTTTAACCAGAATATTGTCTTCCAGATTTAACTATTTATGTCTTTTGATTTAACTGTTAAAATAATCACCTGATTCTGAGTTACAACACAGCAGTTTTAAGCAATTATATAAAAATTTAATCATAATTTCCATTTGATAACTTTTTAAAACAGGAAGGTTAAGAAATGCTTTTTTACAGTTTACTTATCTTATTTGATGTTTGTACAAAACTTCAGCAAAAATGTGGTAACAGTAGAAAGTTTAGTTTGGTTTGTCCTATGAAATTATTTCCATACAGCTTTTCCATGCACACCTTTCTAACTAGAAGCTTACAAGAAGGAAAAAATATTTAATAATGAAAACAATAAACACCGATAAAATCGTAATGATAATTGTTACTGCACGTGGAAACCTCACTTTATATTAGCATATTAGCACAATATCATGATTGTAATATTTTGTGGATGCTGTTCGAAACTCGTTTGTTTTTACAAGGGTGAATCGAACTAAAGCCTCTGAATATAAACAGAAAGTGCACATAAAATTTAATTTTATGAAATAAAGTTTTTTGGATAGATTTTTTTTACCTAAAACAAAATAAAAAACTAAAAATGTAGTTTCTCATTTTACTTTCTAAAAATGAGTTGTATTGTTTTTAGCTGTCCAGATAACCGACTAATTCCTTTATTTACAGTATCATTTAACTATTGGATCCTGTCCGAATAGGGCTTGCAAAGTAAAAAAAAAAAAAAAGACATTGTGGATAAAAACCCTTCCAGTTCTTATAGGTTTTTTTACTGCAAGGAAGGTCTTACAGATCTGAGTTAAAAACCCAGAATTAATACACAAGTCAGTTATAGTTATAGGCTTGACTTGACTTGAGCTTGATTAGCATTGTGGAGTATCCATTAGCAGTCATTAAGGCATCACGGTCACTTCAACTGTCCAGTCGCTTATATTTCTTATTCATGTTATAAAATAAAACTTTGGACATTGTATATTCTGTACATGGGAAGAACCTCAGCACTTTGGTGTAGAGTAACACTTAAGGGCGCCTTTATAAATCTCATTGCTACACACATGTGGTTCACAGTAACATGAGGTGAAAAGAGGGGAAAATGGAGTAGGCATAAGCTGAGTTTGAGGTTCCCTTGTACCCTTAACTGCAGATTTAAAACAGCTGTGGGACAAAAGCTGAAAAGCTAAAGGCTCTAAAACTGATGAAAGCAGTAAACCTTTCATAACTGTAAACAGGAATGGCCAATCAACTACTGAGGCTGGAATCTTACCACATAGAACATATATATTTTTCATTCAGTGATGGACAAATGAGGCCTTGAGTGTTTTTTGGTCCTAATCCCCTTTCACTGCACCAGGTCAACATTTACAGACATCATCCCAAGTTTCATAGGGTCACTGTCGTCCCACGAGCATTTAGAACACTTTGAATATGGCTCTTGACATATATAATTGAACAGAGCTGTTTTTTTCTCACTGGTTTGTTTGTTTTTTAGTAAGTGCAGCATTAAAACCACAGATCGAAGAGCTCTGCTGGTGCTGCCCACGTCCACCAGGGGGAGCACAAACTACCGTTTGCCAGGCACTATTCCGGAAAGTTCAGTGCCGTCACCTCTGGTTTCATTTTAAAGTACTGGTTGAAGCGAAGAACCGCATATCTAGAAAAAAGAAAGGAGAGAGAAGTGTTATTTTAAACATTACAGGATTTAATAAATTAAATATTAAAAATAAAACTGATTAGGTATCCAAATTTAATTTACCCCAAGAAGTCAAAGTCAATCGTTGAGTACTGAGCCTGAATCAATGCCCAGAGGCCCCAGAAGAAATGAGATGCCTAAAGAGAAAAGATAATATAGCACAAGATACATTAACACAGTGATAATAATTAGGAAGAATACACAATAACTCTTAAAGTCTTAAATTTGGTTTCTTGTGATCTAATAAGGAATGCTAGACAAGATATTTAAACCTCCATCAGGTTTTACAGTATAGGCATTCTATCAGATTTTTTTTCTTCCTCTATCAGTCTCATTGACCTATTTAGTTTAGCATCCTTTGTTGTTTGATTAACTTTCTGTACTGAGGTAATTCAGCGACAAATAATTTGACGACAGCTCAGACCCTCTCTTAACTTGAGTAACTGAAACATATGGCCTGAGGTTAGATGACTCGATCACAAAGTCAATCATTGACCTCCGTACTAGGGTGTCCTGGTGCCACTTGCATTTATGGACCCTCCTATGCTCAAAAATATTGTTTGTTATGGACAATTGACTAGCACAGAAGTCCAGTAACAAAACACCATTCAGGTTCAGATCAAGGAGGCCATTCTTTCCAATCACGCCTCTGCAGGTATAACTGTCATTGCCCAAGTGGGCGTTGAAATCTTCCAGCAGAAAAACAGAGTCGCCAGTTGGGGCTCCTCAGACCCCCTTCCAGAGACTCCAAGTAGGCTGGGTACTCTGCATTGCTATTCGACCCATAGACACAAACAATTGAGAGAGACCTATCCCTCTCTTAAGGAGTTGGGTTCCAGAGCCTAAACAGTGTGCAGAGGCCAGCCCGACTATATCTAACCGGCACTGCTCAACTTCCCGCACAAGCTCCAGCTACTTCCCCAAGTAAGGTAATATTCCATGGGCCAATAGCCAGATTCATTGTCCAAAGATGGGGTCACCGAAGACTTCCCCAGAACTGCCTCCCAATCCGCAATGCACCGGCCCCTTGCATTCCTACAGGAAGGTGAGCCCACGTTGGCAATTCGAGCGATTGTTCATGTTTTATTCAATTTCTGTATTAGTCGATTCAGAGTCAAATTATTAGGGATGCACCAATACCATAAAGACATAGTACAAGTATCGATACAAGACCAAGAAGACAAAGATATATATTTTTTGCCTGGTACTTGTCGATACCTGTACTTTTTTGGGATGTTTTTAAGGTGTTTCACCAGTTTACTCATATTATAAAGTATTATCTTTGTACCTTTAGCAGAACAAAGCTTGCAGTCTGCCTTACGTGGGTTTTCATCATGTATTTTTAAAATATTTCCACAGCGCTGAGCCTGACATTCTGTCACTGCCGCGTTCTATCAATGACATCACATAAGGTATTGATATTTGGTATCAGAGTGTTTTTACGAGTACGAATACGTAAGTTGGTATCTCGTGCCTATACTAATTTTTTTGATTTACGCTTGACTCACTTTCTTAATTTGAGTTTTGGTAAGGTTTGATTCTCCCTTCTTTGCAGCGAGTCAAACTCATTTGATGTTTGAATAACGTTTGTTCCACTTTTTGCACTTTTTGAGTCAAATCAGAGACGAATTATTTATTGTTTGATTCACATTTGATTTACTTTCTGTTTTAAGTTGGTTTAGTGCCTCAAATGTTTGTTGTTTGATTCAAGTTTGATTTACTTTTTTGCAGTGACTCGATTCAGAATTAAATAATTTTCCTATGCTCATGCTCGAGTTTACACTTAGACCCAGTTTGGCAGTGTAGGGCATCTCTTTGCAACAGACATCTGTGTATTTAAATTTTACAAAACATTAAACTGTTTGTTTAAGGCATAATTAGATGTAAAAACGAACAACATGAAACACAATAGTATTTTACGACACAAGTGTGTGCAGTAAGACCTCATTAGGACTGACAGACGTGGAGCCGGAGTGCATTTATTTCTTTAGTGTACTTTACTTTTTTGCTTGTTTTATAAACGAGCTCCTACGAAGAAAAAAGGACTCATTATGTTGAAATATTATTGCTGCTTTTGTGTTGAAATATTATTGCTGCTTTTTAGACGTGAATAGAAACTAAACTGATCTTTTTGGTTTTTTAATTTAACAGGACACACTAATATTAGAGTGTGGGGACTTTTTAAAAATGTCCTCATAAAACTCAATCATTCAATCATTCGACACGAAAACAGCAGAAAGCCGTCGCTAAAAAGGACAATGGTAATTGATGGAAAATAATACGCCTACTTTATGCATCCAGATCTCCTGTCAATTACACAATAGATTAGAAGTTTTGAAGTGAATGCCACGCCTCTAGTAACAGACTCTAACAAGTGCTTTTGTATCTGTGTTTACACTGAATCACATGAGCGACATTTTATGAGTGATGACATTTTAAAAACATGATACACCGGTTGTGTTTTGAGTTGGCTCAGTAACATGCGAATTATCCTTCTGTCTCTTTCCAATTAGCGCAAACTCTGAAGTTGATTACTATGACAAAGCCGTCATTAATTACGATTTTTTCTTTTTCTTTAATTTTTTTACTTTTTTTTATTTCTTTTTCTCCCTCTTCTTCCAGTATCAGATTCTATAGCAGCCCAATAACTTTTTCAGTTTAACATTGACAAAGTTTTGGCGACAAACCATAAAACAAAATAAGATATGTTTGTTGTTTGATTTATTTTTTTATATTCTTTGCTGCAAGTCGATGAAGAGTCGACTCGTTTTTTATGTTGTGCTACCCGGTTACTCCCAGATTGACCTGTACTGTGTTCTTACCTGCCATGAACTACACAAATGCAATTTAGAGGCACAGTTTAATTATTTGTTATTTAATTCCTGTTTGGTTCACTTTCTGTAGTGAGTTGATTTAGAGATTTATTAGGTTTTGCTTAATTCACACTTTATTTGATTTCTGTAGTAAGTCAATTGAGAGTTGATTAATTTGTTGTGTTATTTATACTTTAATCAATTTCTTTAGTGAATTGATTCAGAGTTGAATCTATTGTTTTTTGATTTATGCTTAATATGTAGTGAATCGATTCATTTGTTAGTGAATTATGCTTGATTTATTTTCTCTAGTGAGTTAATTCAAAGTCAAATCATTTGATGTTTGATTAAAGTTTATTTTACTTAAATAAAATATTTTACTGCGGTGAGTCAAAACAGAGACTTCTTATTTATTGTTCGCCTATCCAATATCTATCCTTCTGTATCTTTTAAATTAGAGCAAACTTTGTAGTCTTTAATTAAAACTAACGGGTTTTACTTTTTTTCAGTATTTTTTTAAGCTTCATCACTTCAGGGCATAAGTAAAAATAAAGCATAATTAATAGAATTTAGTGCAGCTTATTATTTTGTTCTTTAGTTAGTCAATTCTAAAAAAAAAAAATTGAGCTTTTATGTAATCAGTAGCTGAAGGTAAAATTATTCCTGTTTTTTTTTAATAAAATAACTTGGCTTGAAAAGCATAGAAAAGAAAAGAAAGCCGCATTTAGGCTGTTAAAGCTTTCCAGTTGAAAGGCAGGTGAAGAATTTGATCAGCAGAACAATTCCTATGACGTTGCCAAGGTCACGTTTTTGTGTTGCGACATCAAACACTAGCAATTGGTGAATGATGTAAATGCCGTTCTTTACTACGAAACCGGTTTGGATTATCTCTGAAATACGCTCCCAAAAGGCGGTAATAGTTTTCTTACAGCAAACACCTTGCTTTTTGTCGAGATTTACAAAACGATAAGGATGACAAGGGGAAAGTGGTGGCTCATGGTTAAGGTGTTGGATTACCAACCCCGAAGGTTGTGGGTTCGATTCCCGGCTCGACCAAGCCACCACCATTGGGCCCCTGAGCAAGGCCCTTAACCCCCAATTGCTCAGTTGTATAACAAGGAATATTGTAAGTCGCTCTGGATAAGGGCGTCTGCCAAATGCTGCAAATGTAATGTAAATGTAAATGACATTAAAAAAGAATAACTCTTGGTTTTATCCAACTTAAAATAAAAGACAGCGGTATTATGTTTACAGAGCCATTAAAGGTGAAAGGTGCGGTTAGTGGTATATATATATATATATATAATATATATATATATATATATATATATATATAATATATACACACTGCTCAAAAAAATAAAGGGAACACTTAAACAACACAATGTAACTCCAAGTCAATCACACTTCTGTGAAATCAAACTGCCCACTTAGGAGACAACAACTGATTGACAATCAATTTCACATCCTGTTGTGCAAATGGAATAGACATAGGTGGTGACCGCAGACCACTTCTCAGTTCCTATGCTTTCTGGCTGATGTTTTTTTGGTCACTTTTGAATGCTGGCGGTGCTTTCACTCTAGTGGTAGCATGAGACGGAGTCTACACAACCCACACAAGTGGCTCAGGTAGTGCAGCTCATCCAGGATGGCACATCAATGCGAGCTGTGGCAAGAAGGTTTGCTGTGTCTGTCAGCATAGTGTCCAGAGCATGGAGGCGCTACCAGGAGACAGGCCAGTACATCAGGAGACGTGGAGGAGGCCGTAGGAGGGCAACAACCCAGCAGCAGGACCGCTACCTCCGCCTTTGTGCAAGGAGGAACAGGAGGAGCAGTGCCAGAGCCCTGCAAAAATGACCTCCAGCAGGCCACAAATGTGCATGTGTCTGCTCAAAAAAACGGTCAGAAAACAGACTCCATGAGGGTGGTATGAGGGCCCGACGTCCACAGGTGGGGGTTGTGCTTACAGCCCAACACCGTGCAGGACGTTTGGGATTTGCCAGAGAACACCAAGATTGGCAAATTCGCCACTGGCGCCCTGTGCTCTTCAAAGATGGAAGCAGGTTCACACTGAGCACATGTGACAGACGTGACAGAGTCTGGAGACGCCGTGGAGAACGTTCTGCTGCCTGCAACATCCTCCAGCATGACCGGTTTGGCAGTGGGTCAGTAATGGTGTGGGGTGGCATTTCTTTGGAGGGCCGCACAGCCCTCCATGTGCTCGCCAGAGGTAGCCTGACTGCCATTAGGTATCGAGATGAGATCCTCAGACCCCTTTGTGAGACCATATGTTGGTGCGGTTGCCCCTGGGTTCCTCCTAATGCAAGACAATACTAGACCTCATGTGGCTGGGGTGTGTCAGCAGTTCCTGCAAGACGAAGGCAGTGATGCTATGGACTGGCCCGCCCGTTCCCCAGATCTGAATCCAATTGATCTGGGACATCATGTCCCGCTCCATCCACCAACGCCACGTTGCACCAAAGACTGTCCAGGAGTTGGCGGATGCTTTAGTCCAGGTCTGGGAGGAGATGCCTCAGGAGACCATCCGCCACCTCATCAGGAGCATGCCCAGTAGGCGTTGTAGGGAGGTCATACAGGCACGTGGAGGGAGGCCACACACACACTACTGAGCCTCATTTTGACTTGTTTTAAGGACATTACATCAAAGTTGGATCAGCCTGTAGTGTGTTTTTCCACTTCAATTTTGAGTGTGACTCCAAATCCAGACCTCCATGGGTTACAAAATTTGATTTTCATTAATAATTTTTGTGATTTTGTTGTCAGCACATTCAACTATGTAAAGAACAAAGTATTTAATAAGAATATTTCATTCATTTAGATCCAGGATGTGTTATTTTAGTGTTCCCTTTATTTTTTTGAGCAGTGTATATTTTTTCAATCGAAGCACAAACCAATTCAGCGTCTCACTTCAGTTTACACCCTAAACTGCATTGTTGCATAACATGATAAACTCCCGAGCGTCCTGATCGGTTCTTTCTGGCCCACAACTTTTTTATGGTTTGTTTTCATCTTTGTTTGCAGATTCAATATGTGAACCATTTATAAGTTGAGCTAAACTTTGAGCTAATCACAACTTGGCATAAAGAATCTTTATGCCACCAGCTTTCCCTTGGTAAAAAATTAATTTATTGCCTTATGTTTCAATCCAAACCTCCAGTTTGACTAACAAACAACAAATTTACAGATGTCAGTATTTGTTTTTTATTCTATAAAGTGCCAAAAATTCAAACATCGCTTCAGACGTTTTCTCAGTTTGATCCCACAGGCTGGCGCTTCAACAATTTCCTAACTTTATTTCCTCACATCTTCCTGTTAAAGTGGACAGGAAAGCTAGAAAAACTAATAAAGCTGTAAAGAAAGTAACATTCAACGATTTGTAAAACTAGAGTATGTAATACGTTTGGTTGCTTTGCTAAGAACAAAGCTAGCATAAAGAATAGAAAGTAGCACAGAATAGACATTAAAAACACTAACACAATTAATTTACAAAACTAAGTACACGTCCACAAGGTTGTTAGTGTAATTGTAGTGTAAACCCAACTAGCAGGGAAACTTCCCACAACTTCCATTAATGTCATTTCAAAGGTTGTCTAGATGCTAGGACAAAACATTTCTAAAACACTGTTCATAAAATGTTCTTATAACTAATTATCAGCCATTCTCATTACTAATAATTAATATCAAGCTTGTGATGTTGATAGAAAACAATTTTCTTGTAATGTCCCTATGGCATTATTGATATTTAATTTCTCTAAAGTTCTCAAAATGTTTAGAGAAAACTTTCTTAGAAAAACACATTAACAAATAACATTAGGCAAATAATGTGTTTTTGGAACGTTTCTACTCTTGTTGCCAAAAACCACAACAGAAACGTTTAAAAATGTTCTCAAAACATACATTTGTTAGCTGGGAACAAACTAACACTGTATAACAAGTACCAAGTAAACTAGTGTAATTTACATTTTGTAGCACTGTGCTGTCATTAATTACATGGTATTTCATATAATTACACTCACCAGAGCGAAACGGTTAACCTGGACGTACAGGACCTCCACCTCAGCATCGGAAACCTCGCTGCTCTGATCTTTGTATTCTTTATAAGCCTCCAGGTACGCTCGCAACCACTGCAGCTGGAGGCTACGCTCAGGATACAGGCTGTAGTCCACCTCGTTTAGACCTGTCAATTACAATCGGGCCACGCCCTGTTTACATTAATGCCAGTACACGGAACATGAAAGCAATCGATCAGGGCAGGTGTCAAGACATTATCATGTAGAAAGGTAGTCTGATTCTTGTCTCATCTGATAACGAGTTTAAAGCCTATTTTTTTTTTTATTCCAAAAAAAGTCCATTATTAGGTCAATTGTTCCAGATTTTCTTTACTTTTACCAATATAAAAAAAATTTACTGTCATTTTTTTATTAAATATTTTAAATAGTTTTAAGGATTATTTATAAAATAGCTTTTAAAATGTGTGATTTTAAAATAGATTTTAATATTCTCAAAATAATACAAAAACAGAAGCATTTAATATTTCAAATATTTGAATATTTAGGATTGTTTCAAAATTTTAAAAGTATAGAAGAAAATAAAAATTAAACAAAAACATAAAACATAAAACATATTCTGGAGATTCAAATAATGATTCGTAAGAATTCCGAATTGTCTGTCGAGATCTCGAATTGTCTAGTCGATCTATTGTGTATTTATTTGGGGGTTTTTTTAATGCAAAGGAAATCTAAAGCCTTTGAGTGTACATTTTACTTAAAATTGTTTTATTTTTAAAATATATTTTTATGACAAGCATACAATATTTTTTGAATGAAGGTTACCTTCTATTTATAATGTAAGTATATTTCATAAATGTATATTAATCCTTTGGAATTATTATTTTTTTAATTATGAAGTAATTGATCTGTAAAAAATAATTGATTGCAGAGGATCAATATACATTTATAATTACTTATACAATACTAATAAATTTATGATTTTTTTTTTAATTATGAAGTAATTGAGTTGGAATAATAATATATATATATATATATATATATATATATATAATATATATATATATATATATATATATATATATATATATATATATATATATATATATATATATATATTTTTTTTATATTTTTTGTTTTTTTTTTTTTTTTGTTTTTTTTTTGTTTTTTTGCTTAGTCATTTTTCATGAAAATTACCTGCAAATTCATTGAAGTGGTTCCCAATGTCATAGGCTTGGTAATTGTACCCAGCGTATTCGTAGTCAATAAATTTAACATGTCCTGAGGAGGGCAAACGCACAAAGGTTAAAGGAGAACACTGACAAGCTGCATGCAAAACCCCTTCCTAACCCTGGAACATTACAAATCTACACACAGACCAAATCAACACTGTTGTGTATCTGAGCCCTGACGTTGACTGCTGCAGCTTGGAGTTGGAGCCAGGCTTCGTGTTGTGAAGGGACGGAAGAGAAGAAGAGAGAACAAAAAGGCTCGTAGGTTAACAAAACGCTAAGGCAGATAAGGACATGCAGTCTGAGCACAGAACACGCGCACACACACACTTATCCAACATGCTTATCTCGCTAAGAGTGCACGAGTGTTAACGAGAGAGTGAGAGCAGGGGAAGTGAGGAAGCTGCCTTTGTCTGATGGCATGAGTTCTGCATGGTTTATTGTGTGTTGTTTAAAGCCAAGAAAAATAGGCAGCAACATGATTTCTGATTCTCACATGACTGAGGGCAGTAGGAAGCCACAGGACGGGGGGAAGAACAGAGTGGGAAACTGCAGCGGAGTGGAAAACCCCTCGTTACAAAGCAGTTAAGATAAGTGTTCAGGAGTGAATAAATAAAATTTTTAGATCTATTTTATGCATATTTTTTTGCCTAAATTTGATGACAATGTACCATCTGAAAACTTTTCTTACTAAAATATCAGACAGCTATTGATTGCATGTATGGGATTACTGCCAAGATTAGTTTCCTTATGTTAATGATTCACTTCAGTTCATTGCACTTAGAACTGGAAGTGAAACAAAATGTTTTCCAACATGGAAACTTGGCGTATTTAAACAAGCCAGATGAACATGTACATTTTGGACATAAATGTTCTGATGATGTCACACCTGTAACATCCAGACACCAAAGTCTACAGTACGTGTGTAGTGTAATTTTGTATGAGTTTAGTATGTAGTGCAAGTACGTTGTGTGGTGTGCAACGTAGGTGTGTGGTTTAGTATGTACTTTGTAGTGTGTATGTGTTTAGTATGTAGTGCAAGTATGGAGTGTGTGATGTAGGTGTGTGGTTTAGTATGTATTCTGTAGTGTGTATGAGTTAAGTATGTAGTGTGTAATGTAGGTGTGTGGGTTATTATGTATTGTGTAGTGTGTACGTATGTAGTGTAAGTGTGTAGTGTATATATATTTAGTATGTAGTTTGAGTATGTAGTGTAAGTATGTAGAATGAGTGTGTAGTGTGTAATGTAGGTGTGTGGTTTAGTATGTATTGTGTAGTGTGTAGGTGTGTAATGTGTACAGTGTAGTGTGTAAGTGTAGTGTACAAATGTGTAGTGTAAGCATGTAGTGTGTTGTTTAAAAGTCAGCTCTTAACCCTTAAAAAAAATATAAAGGGGGCCGATGCAATAAACAAATTTTTCATTTGCATCAATTTCTATGACCGAACTCATTCTTAGAGGATTTTTCCACTCCGTTCGCACCGTTTCAGAAAATCTTCAAGACTGCGAGAGAGGAACAGAACATAAAGGCGTGTTAGAGGGGAAAAAAAGGGCAACAACAGGATGAACGTGGAGAGGGTTTTTATTTGCCATGTGTTTCCATGAAGTTACGAGGAAATATAAGACAGCGATAAGAGAAAAAAAAAATGTCGCCCTCTGGTGGTATGTGAAAAGCGTCGCTCAACAGAAAAAGAACGAAGACATTTCACAACACCGAGCCTTTTCTCCTCCTCTGTTACAGCACACAAGGGCTTGTGCATGTGTGTTTGAATTATTGATAAAGCTGTAGCTAATGCTGATTAAGTGTTGAGCTAAAAATCTATACAAACACCTTGCTTGTGTATGTGTTGTATTGTTTTGGCTTTTTAATTATTAAAAAAATAATTCTGACTATCTGACAGTAGTAGACAGAAGTGTTGGTCTACAGAAATAGACACGTGAGGTGGTTACCGGGCCCGTTGGCATCCTAGCCGGACACACAGAACAGCTCCAGTCAGTGGCTATAGGCCTGTGTAGCAGATGAAGAGATTTGGGGCAAACTCACATCTGTCACAGAACACACACAGCTTCACTGCAGAGCGGCCTCTGCGTCCCTCCCCCTTCCTTCCTTCCCTCCATCCATCCATTCTTTAAAAAAAAATTCGATTCACGAGGACCTTCCCTTCTTTATTAAATCCCGCCCACTTCAGTCAAAAGCACCAATGGGCATTGAGTGCCCTTGATTATATGCAAACGGCGAACTTTTCCTCTAACAACTTTTCCTGAAGACCTGTGCTGCTACACTCTGATGAGATTAAATCACATTTAAAGAGCCTCTTATCCATCTGGCTGTCAGCAGTTTCACATCATAAAAGACAGTGTTAAACCCTCCCACCATCACCCCCTTTTTCTCGGTCTGGTTAATGTTAGCTGGAGGAAGTGGCTTAGCCTCGTTGTCGGCATCTTCCTTCCGCACCACAAAACACTTTGCTGCAGCTATGCACGCTTGAAGCGTGTGCCAGCCGTCGCGCCATGCCGCTCGCTCTCGGTTATTCATAGGGAACACAAAAAGCATTCACAGCATCACACAAACAGGGGAATTTACACACCCAATAACATTCCCACAAACATACATTTGTTTTGCTGCTATAATCTCACACACTCTTACCATGTAGAAAAAACAAAACAAATGTTTTTTTTCTGTTAAAGGGGTGAGGAAGGCCTTAAAGAGAGTCTTTTTTTCTCTTTTTCACTAATTCTTTTTTTTTTTTTTTAGTGCAAAAAAGTGTAAAAACCAGGCCTACCTCAGGCAGGACAGTGTTGTGGGGAAGCCAGTGGGTTTATTAGTGTAATCAGAGTGAGGTAAAGGTGCTCACCTTCTGCCTGCTGGTAGATGATGTTCTTACACAGCAGGTCGTTGTGACAGAGAACGACAGGAGAGCCGAGTTCAGAGAGACTCTGCTGGAGCCACAGCAACTCCTCTCTCAAACACAACACACTAGGCACCTGGCTGCTCATCCTGCACACATGCAAACACACGCACGCACACACACAAGATGGTCAAACTTCAAATCAAATGTTTACCAGCTGCCTTAAAAACATGACTTCAAGTTCAAGTTTAAGAAGCTTTATTGTCATTTTAACTATATATAGCAGATGCAGTATACAGTAAAATGAAAAAGTTTCTCCAGGACCATGGTGATACAAAAAACAACACAGGATTACACAAAACAACAAAGCCACTTAACAGAGGAGGAACCTAAACATAATAATTCACAAAACCTTTAATATAATTTTTTAAATAATAAATTTAACTAAAAAAAAATAAAAAATTTTCAATGGGTTTTATCATGTTATTCTGCAGTGTATACACACACACACACACACACAACACACACACACACACACACATTTTATATATATATATATATATATATATATATATATATATATATATATATATATATATATATATATATATATATATATATATATATATATATAAAATATCATAACCTATACGTCATGGGTCATAGCCCATCTAATCAGGTCTGATGCTTGTGTCTAAGGGTCTCAACTCCAAGTCTAATCCCAAGGTCTCCACTTTGGATCTGTTCACTAGATCTGAAGTTTCTTTCTGCAGTACCTGTCACACGTGAGTTTTGGTGAGCATATGTGTCATGTGTGGATTTGGTTACACAGACCCAACCCAAACCTTTGCATAATTGTGACTCAGAGAAGTGTGAGGTTTAAAAATAGTACAAATACCATAAAAGGGAAAAGACACCAGCTTCATTTAAATCAACAAAAAAATTATTTGAGAACTGACTTTACACTTATTACTTACATTCAGGATTTTTTTAAACCACTATTTAAAAATACATACAGTGCGAAACAAAACAACAGACAGCTAAAAGTAGCATAATAGTCTACAATTAGCAAGATTAGCTCAACTGGTGTTTTTATCAAACATACGAAAATTATATAAAATCTACACAACAAAAAAACTAGCTTGCTAACGCTGGCAATCTTAATTATGTTCTTACTAAAGGATTTTTTCACATTGATCTATATTTATAACAAACAGCCTAATAAAGCTTTGTCCTTCAGTAAACTCTGAGAACACACTTGGAATACATTTTCCTGACATGGACATACCACGTCATCATCATCAGGACACGGCCTGATGTTCATTTTACATACAAGTGAAATCCACATACAAATCAAACCCGCATAAGTCTGATCTGATTACAATCACGTCACATTTACATATACAGATCCACATCCAGCGGCGTGCAGTTTGCATAAACAGGTGAAAGTCTATCATGTGTGTGTATTTTTCCCCATTTAACTCTGCAGCTGCCCAGTCAGTTTTCTAAAGCTGAATAATGATGAACTGAAAGCCTGAAGCTTTTCCGTCAATGATCAAATCTACAGCTACATTTAGCACCAGAGAGGATCTCAAGGCTAAATCTGAAGCATGCTTTTATTTCGTTAATATACATTTGGACACCGTGGGATTTCTTTCTTTGCATATCTATGCTTAGGAGCTTGAGGTCAGAGAGCCCTCTGAAGAAGAGGGAGTCTTATGGAGCCTTGTTTAAGGGCCTGCCCACTGACAAAAACAGAACCCACTTACCATCTCTCTTTTTTTAATTCCTGTATTATTTCAATTTATTTTTTAACTTAGTTGGCTAATTGGTTCAACTCCGTGGTTGCCATTCCCCCTTTTTTTGTCAACCCCTAATGAACTGACAGGCTTAATTTTTCTTGTTAATTTATCTATTAATGTTTTTTAAAAATGGTGCCAAACTGCAGAACTGTGCTCTGGTGGAAGCTGCCCCCACTGACATTACTGGCAAGGTTTTCGGGCCGGTTTGGAGCCAGGATCTTGACTCTGGCCCAGGAGATTTTTTCTTCAGTAAAAAAAAAAAAAAAAAAAAAAAAAAAAAAGCGTTTCTGATTGGGTGGAAAAGTAGTAATGTTATTTTGGTGTTGCTAAGGTTAAAACCACACTACTCTGTTATACAAGCTTCATAATATATATTACGAATTAGTACAAATACTACTTCTGAAATCTAACGTCTACTTTGAAATTGCAATTAGTAATTCAACAAAATATTTGTGTTTTGACTAAAATACAGATGGTTTCAAAATAATGATTTGTATTTTATTAGTATCAGTACTAGTATTTCCTATTTTGTATATTTCTTTTCTTTGCACATATACATTTACATTTATGTCATTTTTTTCATTAAATTAGAAATTTTAACCTGCAACAATCACAATAAGGCTTCACAAAATCCTTAAAGGACTTTTTTTTAAATCACCACAATGACAATAACCAGTACAGTTTGACCCATTTATTTCGTTGAGCTTCCTCACTACTTAATAACTGTTTAGGCTCTGGATTTGTCATAAATGGACAATAACCCCTTAAAAAATATAAAAATCATACTAAAATATTAATTATTTGTTAATTAGTCCTAAAGTCTCCAAATACACCAATGCAATTTATTTTTTATACAACAATTAATAGTGTATTTCATGGAAAATTAGGTGTTTATATTTACTGCAGGGATTTGGTCCTTTTTGGTTAAGAATTGTTTTGTAGCAGATTCCCACCCTTGGTACATATTATTATTATTTAAATCCACTTTGAGATTAAAACATCATGACATCAGATCTGAAAATGTAGGCTAAAGGAGGCCTAGAAGCAGCCAAGCCCTTTGTCAGGACAAATCTCTAGGGTTAGGTATTTACCGTGAGCATATGACTCATACCAGGGTGTTACCTGAAGTTGTCAGGATAATTAATGGTGAGAAGATAAACGCATAAGACGGCATGCATTAAAATTTATTTTTTTTCTTCACAAAACCGCACCCACCAGCTGTAAGAAAAAAAAAATACAGTTCTGTATTGTTACTATTAGAGATGGACCGATGATCAGTTTTACCAATATTTTTTACAATATTTATTTTTTTTATTATCGAATATAATTTTTTTGATTAGACTACAATATAGAATATGGCATCTAATAAAGAAAACTGTACTTTTGAGAAGTACGTGCATGGCCGCTATTACTGCACTGCATGATAAAAAGAGATGTGTCAACAACAGTGCTTACAGTTAATATTAATTAATTTGCTTAAATTTATTTACTTTATTTAACATATTAGCAAACAATGAACAAAACTACAACTTTAGTTGCTCAACTGGAATGCTGAAACACGAAAACCAGATTTGTAGCTTAACTGGTTAGTCTGTAGATTGAAAAGCAAGTACACCTAAAACAATATTCTTTTAGTTTACTGTAATTCATATACTTGGTAAACCCTTAAAATACTCTGCCATGTAGCAGCATAACGGTTACAAACGTAATGGCGACAACCTCAGCTTATGTCCACTAAACACTCACCTCTGGTTCTTCTCTGGATTTTCGAAGCGGGTGGGGACAAGGGAGAAGTACTTGCCCATCTTGTGCCAGAGATCAGAGCGGGGAACCCAGCCGTTATGCGCATGGATAGCATGGTACTTTGCCATCTGCCTTGCGATGAGCCTAGGAGAAAAACATCCGAAAGATACACATCAACATGACGTTTTAAATTTAGCTCGTTGGCTAATCAAACAGGATACAGTATTAAAGCTAGATCTGACTTCAGATTACACGACAGGATTTCTAAGAGATATTTAACTCTAGTACAGCACTCATGCTAGACAACAAGCTAATGTGCTAACCTTACAGGATTTCTAAAAGAAATTTAACATTAATAAATGTTTGAAGCAGTTAATGCTAGCATACAGCAACAAGATCATTTGTTAACCTGACAGGCTTTCTAAAAGTAATTAAGTTAATATTAATACATGTTTTTAGCAGTTACTGTTTTAGTTACTGCTAATTTGCGAACCTGCTGAAATTTTTAGCAAAGATTATACTCCTGACTAACACCTTAATAATTCTCTACATATGATTATAAAATCATATTTGTGGCAGGTTTTTGCTCGATACATAAGATTCCAGAAGTCATAAGTATGTTTGACAGTTTGCTAGCACTGACTAACTAATTTAAGCTTTGAACATTTTACAAAAAAATAAAATCAGAAGCTAGCATGCAAGGATTTCTCAAAGGAGTTCCATAAAGAGATGTTTACAATACGTCTTTTTATAACTAGAAAAAAAGGGCTCAAGTGACAAGATGTCTTTTTTTCACATTAATGTATTTTTCACTTGATTTAAAATCCCTGATTTCATTGACACTTTTCCAAGAAAATAAGTGATGTGGGTTGCAATGTTTTTAGATGTTTTGTTGCAATTTTGTTGACAATTGCCGCACAACATTGCACACGGTTTAGGTCCGCTTCGGTAAACAATACTGAGGAACTGCTTTGCACACAATTATCGTTGGCACGTCTAAATCTTCAAAATAAGAAATAAGAAAGTGCATTCGTACTAGTAAAATTTTGGGAGGGACATTACTATGATTGTTCAAATTTGCAAAAAAAAAAAAAATGTTGTGGTGTTGCAGCAGAAATGGTTACATTTGTATTAGCAGTTGCGATTGCATAATCGCAAAACCTAGAAGTGGCCGATTGTTGTAAGCAAACCCAACAGGATTTTATGATTATCTCATTCATAATCAAGCTATGCATAAGTTATGCTAACATTTCTGAGGTAAATTTAAAGACTATATATAATAATTATTTGTTATATATTGTATTTATTATACATTTTATATTTTGAAATTATTTATATAATTTAGAAGATATCCTATTCAGAGAATATTATTTACTGCCCAACTAACTATTTCCTGTCAAGCTATGCATAAGTTATGCTAACATTTCTGAGGTAAATTAAAAGACTATATATAATAATTATTTGTAATATATTGTATTTATTATATATTTTATATTTGAAATTATTTATATAATTTAGAAGATATCCTATTCAGAGAATATTATTTACTGCCAACTAACTAGCTACGATCATTTAATGTGGCAGCTGGGCTCGCAAAATTAAAAAATTCCAGATTGGCCTTCAGGCGGGCAATCTTCTGTTTTTGGTAGCCTCATATAAATTTAAGTAGCTAGCATAAAGTCATTAATTATATTATATTTGGATATATTGTAAAGGACACAAAACAATCATAAAAAAAAGATTACACAATTATTCAATTATACAATTACAATCGTATGAAATAATCTAATTACTATCAATACAAATATTTAGTTCTATTTGAACATCCTATTCCAGATGTCAGCAATTTTCGCATTTCTCTCCACTGTGCATGCGTGCATCTCTATCACATGTATAAACTTGCTGCGTGGTATTTCACTTCTCACGTGAGGACAGTAATGATGGACAGGACAATGGAAAAGAGGAAGGGTCGCTGACAAATATAGTGTAAATTCAGCCCACGGCTTCCTATACCCACGGTTTGAAAGTAAAAGTTTAAGAAGCAAGTGCACATTTAAACGTGATTTTAATATCCAACATACTGTCAGTGGCTAACCAATGCCTGAAAATTAAATACAATATAATTACCGAAATATTTTTGTTTGAGTAGGCTAAAGCATTGAAATATATTTCTCCTTCCTATGAGATTTTACATTTTGGTAGTTAGACTGGCACAATAGCCCCAGGACATCAGGCTAGCGATTTTGCGAGCTCTGGAAAGGATATTATAATCATCATAAATGTCTCAGTAAATATGAGCAGTGTTTTTAGTACTGTTACCACACAGGAAGAAGGTTCCAGGTTCGTATCCCCTGCACCCTTTCTGTGTGGAGTTTACATGTTCTCCCTGTGTTTGTGTGTGTTACTCCGGTTTCCTCCCACAGTCCAAAAACATGTATGTTAGGTTGATTATAGGAGTAAGTGTGAGCATGTGTGTGTGTGTGTGTGTGGTGTGAGAGAGAGCGTTTGTCTGTATGTGGCCCTGTGATAGACTAGTGATCTGTCCAGGGTGACCCCTTTCTTTCACCCAATGACAGCTGAGATAGTCTCTAATAGATCCCCATGACCCTGATTGATTAGAAATAAATGCATATAGGCGGATGGATTGATAGATGTCTCATCAAATGTAGGGTTAGTAATAACTAGCTATACATGGCTATTAAGGCTGTATAACATATACATGTTGATCATCATTTGTTTTCTTTGAACTAGTTGTTAGGTTTAGAAGATGTCACAAGTTTACACTATGCAAGCTACAATAAATCAATAGCACATCCATAGCATGATGTTCATGATGTACAATGGAGGTAGGTTTGCAGGTCTTAACTATAAATCACTTTTAAAGTTAGGAAGAATTTAAAATTTGAAAAATTGTTTTTTAATTTGCTTCATGATTCTTCTGGTAAGTGTTTTCTGGATACTGAGCTGCTGGGAGTTTGAACTCAGACTGACTGTTGGGTTTTTTGCATGTGCGTGCTACTATAGTGACGTTAATATACAGCTAAAAGTTTTTTAAGCACAGACTGTGAATAGACACTAGATGAAAAGATGCCGTCGATAATTTTGGCAGGCATTTTCCTATGTGCATGAGGCCTGGAAAGGGTTTGGATGGGGGGGGGGGGGGTTGTGGCTTGGCAAGGTTATGAAGCAGAAGGATCGTGTTACAAAGAAGGCCATAGCTTTATCACGGAGAGAAAAGGAGCACAACGCTCATGCCAGGCAGAAATCCAACAGTCAACTATGCAAAATTCTTTGAAGGAAAGAAAATTCACCTGAATATGGCGGGGTTGCGAATATGCTCAGGCTCCAGGGCCACGCCCTCCAGGAACTCATAGCAGAGGCCATTGTTAAAGGTGCAGTAGAGCTGTGGGGCACAGCGGTGTGCCTGCAGCACTCGAAAGCTTTTCACCTCGTTGTCACGGTCCACGAAAAGCTCTGTTTTGTTGCCGTAAATACGCACCAGCACCACATCCTCCAGCGCCCCACCCACATAGCAGCCAATCAGCTTGTTGGTAATGCCGTCTGTGAAAGTCTGCCAAAACGAGGGAAGAAATGAATCATTATTTATGTGACACTGAAGCTAACATTCCGGCCTTATGTGACTATCTATGTGAATAATTTTCTATAATCCCGGAGTTGTTCCAACATGCACATACAGGATAAAAAAGTCTTATGCAATATAACTCTTATATAATAGAATGTCTAGAATTTTAGAAAGATGACAAGTTTTGTCATAATGTTTGCATTATATTAGTCCAGTATTCCAGAATAGGACAGTGTAAGATCTCATTATTTAATGTTTTGGTCTCTGTTCAAAGCCAACACCATTAATGGTGTTTACAATCCCAGCGGGCACTGTCTATTTTTTTACCACACCCATGTGCATTGAGTTTTTTTATAGAAAATATCTGCTCTGGCATGCCACCTTTTATCTTACATTCCTAAGTTACACCGTGTGTCCAAAAGTTTGTGCACACCCACAAACCTTCTCGTCTAGAATGTTGTATGTTGTAGCATTCCATGCTGTATTCTGGATGTTCTGGAGTAAAAGAACTCTGCCCTATGTTTTTCTGTCCTGTACAGAGTCCTGTTTCAGACTCAACCCCTTTAAACTAAACACCTTTGGGCTGAACTGGAACCCCAACTGAACCTCAGACCTCCTCACCTCAACATTAGTGTCTGATCTCACTAATACTATTTAATAAAAAACACAAATCCACACAGTCACATGACACAATCTAGTGAAAAACCTGGACAGAAGTCTGAATGTTTATAAAGGAGGAATTGTGCGACTAACATCTGGAATAGAATGATTCCAAATTCCAAAATATAAATATAAAAAATAAAAAAACTAAAATCTCATACTAAAACAATAAAAAACTAAAAAATACTTTTTTTACTGCCTATGAAAATAGTTCTTTATTTTCTTTGAGGTGTTTTAAGGTCTAGTTTATTAAAACAGCTATTAAATACCACTACTAGTTTCCTTGAATGTGGAACTGTTTAGTTGTCCGTCTAATACAATTAATCCTGAATGAAGACTAGAAATCGATTACTAAAACTACTTTATTTAGTAACACTATTTAGTATTTAGTCAGTTGAAACCAGAATAAAACTAGCCAATTACTAAAAAAGTAAAACTGAATCTAACTGGGTTTACTCCTGGTACAGTTTCCTCCCACTATACAAAAACATGAATTTAGGTTGATTGGTGCTATATGCCCATAGGATTATTTTATGAGTGTGTATGTGGCCCTGTGATGGACTGCTGACCTGTCCAGGGTGTACCCCTCCTGCCTTTCGCCCTTTCAGAGATAGCTGGGATAGACTCCAGCAGATCCCTGTGACCCAGAATTATGGAATAAGCAGGTATAAAAGACGAATGAATGAATGAATAAATAAATCAAAGTCTGATGTTTAAGCTGAATCTGATTCTTAGTGCATGGGTCATGGGCCATGCCCCCACAAAGAGGTTATTTACGGTCTGGTTCCGGCTCTGCTGTTATACGTGAAGCTGATTTTGTATTTCCATGATGTGCAAACGCTAAAGGTTTTATTACTATTTCTATAGCGTCTGTGTAGAACTGGGCTGCTACTGCGTAGTTTCGGAGTTTTGGTGTCATAAAACAAAAAATGGCCCCAACTGCATTTCAGTGCTTTTAATTTCTAACCACTTTTATACATGCAAGAAAGTAAAAGAGAGAGATAGAAAGAAAGAAAGAATGAAAGAAAGAGATAGAAAGAGCTGCTTAAAACTCGTTACCCAGAGTTTACTGTAGCAGTAAAAGAAGGTTAAAAAAATAAATCAAATGACAATTAAAATAAAAATAAACAAAAAATGAGTGAAAGAAGTAAAGATGAAGATAAAAAGTAAAGGATTTGGTACTGAAAGTGTTTGTTTGATTGAAAAAAAAGAAACTATAAACGATCAGTTTTAGGTAACACCCACTTTTAGATTTTCATAGAAATCGAAGAAACCTGTCATTTTGCCATACATTTATAATAACATAAAACATTTTGTTTATCTACTCAGATTAATTTACTAATGAAAATTTGAATTACCTCCTGCTTAAAAGTTTTTTTTTATATTTAAAAAGCATTAGAGTTTCTTTTTTTTTTTAATTCTAAATGAATTAGATCTTTTCCTTTGTCCAGCTTCTCCATTGTGACTTTTAGTCTCACCATATCACTTCTCTTTTTTTTTGTTCCGCAGCTAAAAAGGAATAAAAAACAAGCACACAGGTTTTTTTTCAGAACCACCAAATCACCAGATCCATAAAATGTGTTTTTTTTTGTTAATCTGTAACAATGTTGTTCCAGAGATTTGAATATTTTCCAAGAACCGTCGAAGGTCGATAAATGAAAATACCAGTTAAATGTTAAACTTTGGTCTGCATTTAAAAAGTAATTTTACTGTGCGTGTGTGTGTGTGTGTGTGTGTGTGTGCGTGAGAGAAAAAGAGAGAGAGAGACTGAGAAAGAGACAGGGAAAGTGTGTGTGTCTGAGAGACAGAGGCAGAGATAGAGAGAAAAAGAAAGTGTGTGTGCGTACTCTAATTCATCCTTGATGACAAAAAAACTCCAGCAGTGTCATGGAGTGTTTGTCTGTACTGGGTTTTATCTGTATAAATGAATTCATTGATTCGTATCACGTGTGTTGAGTGACTCCGCCCTCAATATGACATCATGTCTCTGTTTGTTCTCACTCATGCTCATCATCAACCGCCTTAAAGTGGATCTGGAAACTCAAAGTTCGGAACATGCTCTATCAGGAGGGCAAAAGGAATGACTAGAATGTTATTTTTTATAAAGGGTTATTTTTGGGAATGTTTTTACCGCACTGCTCGCTTTGTTCAGAGAATTGGGGAAAAAAGACATCCCCGCAGGTGCGACGGCCCCTGTAAGCATTGGATGCATTGAAAGTGACATCACCTTCCATCAGGAACAAAACACAGCTTCATGCTGGAAAGAAATAAGCGAATGTTAATTTCTTCTGGATTTATTTATTTTCTAATTTATGAATCTTGCTTAAGAGAAATTTAATGTTTATAACACAGTATGTAACCTGGCAGTGTTTATAAAGCAGTATGTCATCTAACAGTGTTTATAACGCAGTATGTCACCTAACATTGTTTATAACGCAGTATATCACCTGGCAGTGTTCGTAACGTAGTATGTCACATAGCAGTGTTCATAACGCAGTATGTCATCTAGCAGATGTTACATTTTTAATGTTAAATCATTCAGAAAAAAAATAAAACATTTTGGCAAGACAAGATTTAAATGTAAAAAATAATACATCAATACTTTCCCCTTCAGATTAGTCACAGTCATGTGACAGGGTGTGTCTGGTCCACTTGTGACCTCCAGTAGAGACCAGAACATATACCTGTTGGTCTGAAGCACGGCTAAAGAGAGAGACGTTTCCGGTTGCCATAGCACCCGAAAGTCACCAAGCAAAAACGGTGGAAACCTGAGCTGTACGAAGTGGAGAGGCTGAACAGCCTGAACTGTTCTCAAGCAACTGGTTTAAGTTTCAGAATCCCCTAACACACGCACGCAAACACACAGAGCTCTCGACTCAACCTGCATTTGTCTTTCAAATGAAAGGGAAATTAGCTGGGCCACATGAATATGTGTTATGTAATAAAGAAGCTCTGGAATAAACTATTAACATCTAAAGCCTTAGATTTTCATAAATTATAAAAAAACCTATTGAATGTGTTATACACACTTTATAAATGGATAAAAAGTCATTAGGGTCATGTCCAGTCCAGGATTTAATCTGAATACTGATATTATTTCTTTTAACCAATATAATTTTTCATATTAAGGTGTAAAAACATTCGTAATCATTTAAAATCTGTTACGCATTATGCTACAAACTATAGAGCATTATTATGAATAATGATAAAATATGTAATACATTTATAGTGGCTATAAATAGATAATAACATGATCATTCTCAACTTTAGTCCAGGTTTTTAGTCCAGATACAAATACAGATACTGGTGTTAGTTTTCCTGCCATTTATATAATAAACAAACAATGTAAACACTTTCTATGAAGCTTAGACGCATATTAACTTGTGAAGACATTCAAAACTTGTTATAATGCAGTCATGTGACAATATCTACATTTTATTACATACCATTAGGGGTGGTGGGGAAAAATCAATTTATCGATGCATCGTAAATCTTTGTCTAAAGACTCCTGAATTGATTCTCGAAAGTCCAGAATCGATTCTACATTCAAATTAGATGGCAATGGTGCGGGTCTGCTCATGTATTCGTCACAGGTTCGTCTAAACACTTGAATAGTATTACAATAAAGAACGAAAGCAGTCCAAAATATACTGCACTGGTTTATTAGATACAGACATGTATTCAAAACTATTTCTTCTGTCTCATACTCTTGTGCGCATGCACTCTTACCAAACTATGGCAAGCCCAGAGGGGAAAAACACATTTACACACACACACAGAATGGGTGCTGACACAAAATTAGCACGTCCTTAATAAACAGTCCTGTCTGTTACATAAGCACTGACTGACACACATATGTATGCTGGAGAATTTGTTTAACTAAGAATTCATTTAATTTGTTTAAATGAACATCAAATCAACTCATAAATGAACATCAAATTTAAAATCGACTTTGCATCGCTTCCAGTGTCAGTGGCGGTTTTATTGCCAGGGATGTGTGCCCATTCTCCACTGTGGATAACACAGGGTTACAGTGTGTCCTTACAGCGTTATTTAAGTGTTCCTCATAATTAGTATAATCTGAGGTTTTCATGTTGTACCTAAAGATTCCCACCCCTACATACCATTGTAATTATTATGAAAAAATATTATGTCCTAGTAATGTTTGAAATACTTTTATATATTTTTAATGATCAGATAAAATAAAAACCTAGCAAACTTTTTCATCAGCATGATTACATAGGAACTTTAATTCAATTAAATAAGATGCTATAGATTTTTGTAGTGTTATAATGTGTTATAAGCAGAACCACTAATATATTATATAGGTTATGGATTCCTAAAGCATAATAAAAAAATAAAAATAATATAAAATCTTTAAATGTAGCTTAGAGTAATGCATTCCACATCATGGACTGATGAACCGTCTGCAAACTAGCAGCTACGCAACAGTGAATGCGGTGATTCATGGTTTTCAGGTCAAATTCACAGAACAAACAGAAAATGAACTCCGAATTCCAGCTACAGAAAGGTAAATCTCCGCTGTTTGGGTATGTGACGTTTCACAAAAAGAAAGAAAAACACAAAGAAACTAAACTAACCATCTTTATGTAATAACCGAATGGATTTAAATTCTAGCCAGAGAAACTGATGTGACATTTGTGGATGATATTAAAAACATCCTATTTAGTTTAACTGCTACAAGTTACACTTTTTTTAAAAGGATGTAATATTTTTTATTTTTTTATTACTTGTTTCTTTATCACAATTGCTTTAAATAAATTGTATATTTATTTACTTTTTTATTAGCAAATAATGAAGTGTAATTTAATTGATTATTTTCAATTACAGTAATTGTGTATTTGTCTAATATTCTTGTGCCTTTATGGTTGCTTTACATTTTTTAAAGCTTTAGTATTATACTATATTTTTATTTTAGCTATTTTACTATTTGTTCTAAAAACGTATTTTACTTATTCATTTGTTCGTCTTCTATACCCGCTTATTCCCACCGACACTCACACTTACACTCGCTCCTAAAGGTAATTTAGAATCACCAATGAACCTAACATACATGTTTTTGGACTCTTTCTCTCTCTCTCTTTCTTTCTCTTTTTCTCTTCAATAATGGCATCAGCATAACCTCTGTTACAGAGTCTTGGCACTGGAGTCTCTTTCCATACATCACCGTTTACATGTACAACTTCTGCTTACAGAAAACTTTCCTAGGTCATAGTGAAGGTCTCATGTCCCTGCCAATGAGCCGTTGCTATAGAAACGCAGAAACTGCACTTCATGTCTCAATTTCAACAGGGTTTTGTGTGTTGGATTATTTAGCTAAACAGTGTTAAATGAGGATATGCTATCAACACTGATTAAACACTGGCGATCTGAGGTACCTTTCAGTTTTATGTAGCCAGATTGTGATGTAAAGGTTTCCTGGAGAGTCTGTGATACCTGAGCCGCATGAAACGCGAGACTGTGTTAACCAGAGACGACTTTTAAAGCTGCTTTTCAGGACAGGTTATTCCAACCTCACCTATACACACACACAAATATTACAGCATAGTGTGTACACACACACACACACCACCACTTCTGAGTTTGCAACTCTGGCATTTACTCGTACATTGTGATCTACATGTGTCACATGCAGCCTGTCAATTTTGGTAATTTTAGTACCAAATTGAAGGGTTTTTTTTTTAAAAACTGAAATATTTATTCAACTTTTAATAGGCACATGACGGTTTTATTGCCAGGGATTTGTGCCCATTCTCCACTGTGGATAACACAGGGTTTCACACACCATTGCAGGTGCTTGAGCCGAGGTACAGTGTGTCCTTAGGGTGTTATTTAAGTGTTCCTCTTAATTAGTATTATCTGAGGTTTTCATGTTGTACCTAAAGATTCCCACCCCTACATACCTTTGTAATTATTATGAAAAAATTATGTCCTATTAATGTTTGAAATACGTTTATATATTTTTAATAATCAGATAAAATAAAAACCTAGCAAACTTTTTCATCAGCATGATTACATAGGAACTTTAATTCAATTAAATAAGATGCTATAGATTTTTGTAGTGTTATGACTAACGCTTTAAAACATTTGATCTTCTATATAAATATCCAGAAACTGGATATGACGATTTTTTTTAAGGTTGCATAAAAGCTGCTGCTTCTCGACCCTGAACCTTCCAGCGACTCCACTAACAACCAATCACTAATCACGATAGTTCCCAATGACCAATCACTAATCACTGGTACTCTCAAGAACCAATAAATAATCACTGTTGCTCATAAAAACTGATTAATAGGGATGTCACGATTATCACATTTTTGGATGACGATTAATTATCAAATAAATAATTGCTATTATGACGATTTATTGCCTGTTTTTGGCTTTTTATTGCCATATTTTGCGTCCTGTCAGTGGTGTTTATCTGTTAAGCAATTCCATGCAGTTGCATTATGGGTCGTTAACATGATTTGAGCTTGGAGAAAACCAATCACAGCTCTCAATGACTGATCACAGATTTTTTTTTTTCCACTGTTTTTTTCCAGGTGCTCAACAGACTAAATGAGATAAATGTGTGACAATCTGTCAAATGCAAATGATTATTTGCAATGGCCACTCACAGACCAGAATTCTTCCCAACTGCCAATCAGTGGACATGATTGTTCATAACATTCAATCACCATTAACCCCAAGAACCAATTAATTTTTTTGACAAATGCTTCCACTGAGCTGAGACAAAGGCAGCTCTGCAATGATGGGATGCAAACTCACAACCTTCTGTTTAGCAGTTAAAAAATCTTATAAGGGATCTTGTAAGCTTATAAGCGGTCTAGACAACAAATATCCTTTAAACCGTTCCATTTATTGGAGATTTTTGGCTTTATTTCCGAGGACACACACTTAAGAAAACAATTTCTCTTTAGACGTCATCAGGACTATTTTAGATGTGGTTGTTTTACAATGCAATCCTGTTCAGTTGCAGTGTTTTGCGTTAAAGTGTGGCGTTTTGTTTGGATTGATTTAATTTTGACGGATTTTGCGGAAGTCGGTCGCAAACGCAGCACTAAATTAATAATCTAAAGGAAATCTCCATCATTAACCATCACCTACGGTGACGTGTCACGTCTCGGGTCGTTTTAATGAGTGTTTAAAAACGAGGAAGAGTTTATAACGTGTAGAATTACGCTATTTTATATGGCACGTGAAGGCAGACTAATCGCCCTCTGGCGCTCCCCCACCCACACACACCTTTCTCCAATCACCAATTGCGTCCTTGAGCTTGCTACAAGACAAGATATATAGATATATAGATATATAGATACAGAGAGAGAGAGTGACAAAGAGAGAAAGAAGATGTAGAAATATTTATTTCCAAATAATTCTGAAATTTTGTACAGTTTCAAAATTCCGATTACACGCAATGACGCAGTTGCGCCTGGAGGTTTCTATCCTGCGCTTAGCGTTTATTCAGGTTTTATTTTTAATTTTATTGAAATATGCACATTACATCAAGCATGCAGGATGCGTTAAAAAGTGTGGGTAAACCTGCGAACGGAGACTCTCACCTTCATTTTGACGTCAGTCGGCTTCCAGTAAGGTCTAATCGCTTTGATGAGCTGCAGCGCGCCCGGTCTGTAGTCGTGCTCGTCTACTGTCACGTCCAGTTTGGGCACGACTGGCGCACCGTCAGGGACATGAATGTAGTTCGCCATAGATTAGAAATGGAAAAAACGGTTAAATAATAACACTAGTCGATTATATAGTTAAAGGAGTGCCGGTTACGCGCTGTTACTGCAGTTTCCGTAAATGAGCTGCGTCGCCGAATGAAATCGAAATTTAAAGCGGGTTAGCGGCGTTAATACAGCCTGGTTACGCCTTCTTCTCTTCTCCCGCCCTAGGAGACTAGAAGAAGAGCGCGCAATGCATGCTGGGGTTTTGTAACTTAACCCTCAACGTCAGTCCTTGTAAAAGCGCAGTCCGATATTATTTCTTTTACTGTCAATAAAGCCATTCCACACTGAAAACACCCACGAGTTTAATTCACTCAGTTCATTAGGTTTTTTCCTCTATAAATTAGGTAGGCGAATGGATTTTTCAAAACTAATTTGGTTTAAACTGTTTATCTTATTTGATGTTTGAAATACTTGTTTATAAACTTGGTGTATATATATATATATATATATATAATGGCCCCCTAGTTGTCATTTTTAACAGACGTTACGGTTGTACAAACAGAGATCGGCTTCACCCCGAAACAGTGTTGACCCCCGTTTCTCGAAACGGCTAATCACTGATCATCAGTGCTTCCGACGACCAATTTTATTTACAGTGTATACTAAAAATAAACATCTTCAAACAAAAAAATGCTAATAATCATGACGCACAACGAAAATGCAAATAACCCCCGTCGCCTTCCAATGACGTAATAAAAATTAGCGTTAGCATTAGCTATTTTCCCGTGGAAAAAGAGTGAGTGAGCGCTGTTCCGGTGTTGTTGCAGCCGGTGGCACAGCACTTTGCACTGGGTGCGCGGCTCTTCGCCACATTCTCCGCGTCACGAAGCCCATCTTTGTCGCCCTGACCTGCCCGGAAAAGCTTTTGACGCCTTGTTCCCTTTCCTGTCTGTGTGTCCAGGTGATGTAATGCTAAGCTAGGAGCTAAGTTTGAAATGTGACTAGCTGCAGTGTTACGCTAACGTGGCTAGTTAGTTAGTTAGTATAGTGTGTGTTTGTGTGATAAATGTATATTTTCAGAGATTACTGTAAATGATCATTTTAATATACTTTTTTGACATGTGTATGGTTGAATAATAATAAATCGTGTTTAATATCTTAAGCACGTTCATCCTCTTGGGCTGCGTCCGAAATCGCACACTTAAGTGGATACTACATTTGGGTTAGTACGCACTTCCCGATATAGTATGATTACGGGTAGTATGAATGAAATTCGGAAGTTCTACATCCGCCATGTTGATATTGTCGCATTGAACCCACAATCTTTCGTGTAGAAGTTCAAAACCGTAACCATTCACATTTACAGCCTTTGGCAGGCGCCCTTCAAGAACGAATTACATTTATCTCTATCTCAACTCAGCATTTGGGAGTTAAGGGCCTTGCTCAGGGGCCCAGCAGTGGTAACTTGGTAGTACTGGGTATTGTACCCCTATCTTCCAATTAGCAGTCCAACACCGTAACCACTTAGCTACATCGTCACATACTCGGTTTTGTAGAAAAGTATGCCATTTCAAATGGCACGTTTTTATATGACCTTCATCTTGTCTATTCTGTTTTCCTTCCCCAGGTTTTCATTTGAGGAAATGGCTATGAGACAGACTCCTCTCACCTGCTCCGGTCACACCAGACCTGTCGTGGACTTGGCCTTCAGTGGAATCACTCCTTATGGCTATTTTCTCATCAGTGCTTGTAAAGGTTGGTCTGTAAAAGGTTTTTTTTTCTCTCCTTGTTCATGTAAAACGTTCACATTCTCCAGAATAAAACATCACACTTTCATGTGTAACACTTTAATTTCTGTTATTTCTCTTACATTTCTCTCTTCTAAACAACTAAGTAATTGCCTTTCTCAGGGGCCCAGCGGTGGGAATTTGGTGGTGATGGGAATAAAACGTCAATCTGTGTAGTAAGTTTGTTACGTTCTAGTGGACAGGACTTGAGATGGCTGAAGAATTATGGCTTGGAGGCAGACAGCCTGTGGCACTGCTCAGGTGTAATAGAAGCCCAGGTTGCTTTGATAGCAGCCTTCAGGTCATCTGCATTGTTTGGTATAATGTGTCTCTTATCTTCCTCTTGACAATACCCCATAAATTCTCTATGGGGTTTAGGTCATGTAAATATGCTTGCCAATCAAGCCTAGTAACACCATGGTCACTAAACCAGTTTTTGGTATCTCTGGCAGTGTGGACAGGTGCCAGGTCCTGCTGGAAAATAAAATCAGCATCTCCATAAAGCTTGTCAGCTGAAGCAAGCAAGAAGTGCTTTAAAATTCCCTGGTATATGGCTGCGTTGACTGTGGACTTCAGAAAACACAGTGGACCAACACCAGCAGATGACATGGCGGCTCAAATCATCACTGGCTGTGGAAACTTCACACTGGACTTCAAGCAACATGGATTCTGTGCCTCTACACTCTTTCCTCAGACTCTGGGGCCTTCCAAATTAAATGCAAAATTTACTTTAATCTGCGAAGAGGACTTTGGACTATTGAGTAACAGTCCAATTCTTTTCCTCCACAGCCCAGGTAAGACGCTTCTGACGTTGTCTCTGGTTCAGGAGTGGTTTAACTTGAGGAATTTGCAGCCCGTGTCTAGGATTTGTCTGTGCGTAGTGGCTCGTGCTGACTTAAGACTCAGTTTACTTCCTGTGAAGTCCCACAAATTCTTAAATGGATTTTGCCTGACAATCCTCTGAGGTTATCCCTTTTGCTGGTGCGCACCTTTTCCTACCACACTTTTTCCTTCCACTCAACTTTCTATGCATATGTTTGGATACAGCACTCTGTGAACAACCAGCTTCCTTAGCAATGAAATTTTGTGGCTTACCCTCCTTGTGGAGGGTGTCAATGACTGTCTTCTGGACATTTGTCAAGTCAGCAGTCTTTCCCATGATTGTGTAGCCTATTGACCAAGACTGAGAGACCATTTAAAGGCTCGGGAAACTTTTGCAGGTGTTTCGAGCTAATTAACTGATTAGCATGTGACACCATAACTTTTTAATATTGAACTTTTACACACTAAATTTTGGGGTTTCTATTATCTGGAAGCCATAATCATCAAAATTTCGAGAAATAAAGGCCTGCAATATCTCACTCTGTGTAATGACTCTATATAATACATGGGTTTTACTTTCTGAAATGACTGACACAAAATATTCACCTTTTTCATGATATTTTAACTTTTTAAGATGTACCTGTATATGGTTGAAATGACAATCAAGCTGCTTAAATTTGGAGTGCTGATCGGAAGAGCATGGATTCAATTCCTATCACGTTCAAACTTCCAAAATATACGGTTGAGCTAAAATAATAAAGAAACGTTTAAAAAAGATGAACCACTTTATTCGAAAACCAAAGTTTTTAAGACGAAACGCAAAATGTAAAATAACTTCTCTGTTTTAGAACACATCGATTTTTATTTATTTATTTTCAATGGCTGACAAACCTCTTGGTTTTGTCGATGTGAGTAATTTCTTGTTAGATTTCGAATTACTACTACAAGTAAAAGAATCCACCCAAAGAAGAATCCGCCATTTGTAGAACGATAAAGTCGTATACGTAGATAATTACGAATTATAGAGTTAATAGAGAAACCAGTCCTTATTACAGTAAAACGGTTAAATGTTTTGTTTTCTGTCACGGAGAACTGTTTCTGCACGCATACGTAAAGTAAAAGTGTCGTCATTGCTAAAAATCATGAAAGGATAAACGCCGATTATCTTTACGATAAAAGCGCTCGTACAGGGCGATGGTTCCACAGTCAGCTGAACAGTCTGAAGTCTGTCACACTTCAGCACTTTTTTTTCAGGTGACCTCCTATGGACCTCGACACCTGTATGAAAATTTCTGCAAATCACCTGCGACACACCATTGACAAACTTTGTAGTGTTCCGTAACGCTGTCTCTCTTCTTTCCTTGCGTGCAGATGGTAAACCGATGCTGCGCCAGGGAGACACAGGGGACTGGATCGGGACGTTCCTGGGTCACAAAGGTGCTGTTTGGGGAGCCACTTTAAATAAAGACGCCACCAAGGCGGCAACCGCAGCGGCTGATTTCACTGCGTAAGAAAAGCAAAACTTCACACACGTTTAGCCTTGTTAGTGTCAAAGTTTGAGGGACCTGGGAAGGTTAAAGCACTAAAGCTTTTGCCGTATCACTTGCTTTAGTTAAAGATTCTCTCTCCAACACACACGTATTATTCTACCTTCTGGGTTTTTTATTCCTTTTTTATTTCTGTTTTTCTTCTCTCTTTTTTTTCTTCTTTTGTTCTTTCTTTTTTTCTATTTCTTTCTTTCCTTGTCTTCTTTTTTTTACTATTTCTTTCTTTTTTTCCCCTCCTTTTTTTTTTGTTTGGTTTTTCCTTGTTCCTTCCTTTTCTCCTTTTTTTTCCTCTTTCAACACTTTTTTCAATGCCGACAAAAATCCAGAACACCTAGGTAAATAATCAACATATGTTCTCTTATTGAGCAACAGCTAGTTTTTTTAATAGTCTTTAGCGATTGTTGATTTTTGTTGTCACATAATGCATAATATTTACATTTTACCATTATCTTGGTATCAATCACGGTTTACACCATGTGAAATCGAGTGTAAACCGATAAAATTATTAAGGTTATTATAATACTGTCATTACACTGTCCGCCTCAGGAGATACTCGAGGTGTAATTAACTGTGAGACAGAGCTCTAATTCCTGTTCTCCTGAATCATGTGATCACACCTGGCAGTGTGTTATAGTTATAAAGAGCAAGAATTCGTACAAGTCAACTGGTCAAAGTTTACTTCAGTCGGTGTTCTTTTACATGTATGTTTACGTCCTTATCCAGAGCACCTTACATTTAAACACCTAATTTATACAACTACACAATTAGAGGTTAAGGGCCTCGCTAAGGGGCCCAGCATTTGTAACTTGATGGTGCTGGGAAT
Organism: Bagarius yarrelli; assembly: GCA_005784505.1. Classification (NCBI taxonomy): domain Eukaryota; kingdom Metazoa; phylum Chordata; class Actinopteri; order Siluriformes; family Sisoridae; genus Bagarius; species Bagarius yarrelli. Next base: position 625,667 of record VCAZ01000108.1, on the reverse strand, counting down.
CTAACCCACAATCATCCGGTTAGCAATCCAACACCTTAACCACTGCTTTATAATGCTTCTTAGTGGGAAGTGGTAGCTTTTGTTTTGTTTTTTCTGGAGCGTAAACTAGGTCAGATTTTTAATAATAGCAATTTATTATAATTGTAATAAAAATCTGTGGGGTTTTTTTTGTGTGTGTGTAAATGACATGTACACGCACCCACGGTTTTCATATGAACCTGTTGCGCCAAGTCTCTAAAAACAATGAACAGGAAGTTAGAGGTAAATAGAGTTTTGCTGTGTTATTTGTTTTGCAGTAAGGTGTGGGACGCAGTCACAGGAGACGAGGTTCTCACACTGGCACACAAACACATCGTCAAATCTGTTCACTTTACACAGGTGAGAACGCTGCACAGCTGACACACCTCGGTTTATCAGGCGAATAAGACACGTACACCTGGTGGTTCTGGGTTTTGTTTTTATTGTATTTGCACCACAGCAGTACAATAATAATATTAATTATAGATTTGATTTTTATTATTACTGGGACTAATTAACCACCTTAACAATATTCAGAATCAGAATCTATGGGTTTAATTTAAAAACAAAAAATAAACTGTGACCGAGAACCACACCTGTGGCACACCTAACCAGGTGTTTTGTTTATTTATAATTTTTTTTAAACATGACTAATGGTCACTTTCCCTACATCATTATCCTAAACAGCGATCTTTCAAACTCTTCCTAAGGAGTGTGTGTATGCATTTATATATTTATATATATTAGTGCATTTGGAAATTATTCACAATGCTTCACTTTTTCCACATTTTATGTTAAAGATTTTTTTCCCCCAAAACGGATTATAATCCTTATTTTTTCCTAAAACATCTACAAACATGTGCTCAGTGTGAACCTGCTTTCATCTGTGAAAAGCACAGGGCGCCAGTGGCGAATTTGCCAGTCTTGGTGTTCTCTGGCAAATGCCAAACATCCTGCACGGTCCACCTGTGGACGTCGGGCCCTCATACCACCCTCATGGAGTCTGTTTCTGACCGTTAGAGCAGACACATGCACATTTGTGGCCTGCTGGAGGTCATTTTGCAGGGCTCTGGCACTGCTCCTCCTGTTCCTCCTTGCACAAAGGCGGAGGTAGTGGTCCTGCTGCTGGGTTGTTGCCCTCCTACGGCCTCCTCCACGTCTCCAAAACGTCAGCCAGAAAGCATAGGAACTGAGAAGTGGTCTGTGGTCACCACCTGCAGAACCACTCCTTTATTGTGGTGTCTTGCTAATTGCCTATAATTTCCACATGTTGTCTATTCCATTTGCACAGCAGGATGTGAAATTGATTGTAAATCAGTGTTGCTTCCTAAGTGGGCAGTTTGATTTCATGGAAGTGTGATTGACTTGGAATTACATTGTGTTGTTTAAGTGTTCCCTTTATTTTTTTGAGCAGTGTGTGTGTGTGTATATATATATTATAATATAAAAAATCTCCAAACAGGACAGTAACTGCCTTTTGACCGGAGGAAATGATAAAATGCTGCGGATTTACGACCTCAGCAAACCCGAAGCAGGTTAGTGAGTGTTTAAATAAAGCCCGGGTGTTTAAATAAAGCCCTGTGTGTGATTGATGGCAAATGAAACTTGTGCTTCCTGTTTTAGAGCCGCAGGAGATCTCGGGTCACACGGCAGCCATTAAGAAAGCGCTGTGGTGTAACAGCGACCAGCAGATTCTCTCAGCCGCCGAGGATAAAACTATACGGTAACGTCGTTCAGTTCTCTCTCTCTCTCTCACACACACACACACACTATATACACCACTTTTATCACCAGGGCCAGTGCCTGGCTAGCTACATCACCAACATGTGACTGGAATAGTTTATCTCTTTTCCCCTTGTTGTTTAAGGTTTTTTAGTCAACTAATCAAATAAACCTTTTTGGTTTTTGCTGATGGTTCTGATAGTGAGATGAACGTTGGCCTCTTCAGTCGACCACTGAGAGATTTACTACTGCTTTTTCATTTATTTGACGTCATTACTGCGTCGGCTTTTAAAACTGGCGCTTCTAAAACTATGCTTAGTATTGAAAGCTTCTGATCCCACTTGAGCAAGTATTGGTTCAACACAAGGAAGAGTGAGAGCGAGGATGTGAGGTTGAGATGTAACGATAGTTTTGACTAAATAAGTGTACTCATGCTGCAGGTTATGCCATGTGATTTTCTTTGCTGTGTTGAATCCTTTCCGAAAGAAAAGTCAACATTTGCTCTTTGTCTTCTCTCTTACAGTCTATGGGACAGAAACACAGGAGAGGAACTGAAGACGCTGTCATTCGAGGCGTCCGTCGGCAGTATGGAGTACGTCCCTGAAGGAGAGATCCTTGTCATCACTTACGGAAGGACCGTTGCCTTTTACAACGCTCAGACGTAAATAACTCACTCGCAATGTTCCGTATAATTAAGAATGCAGAACAAGCATTGCTTCTTAAACACTAGTTTGCATAAAAGACAACAGGGGCTTGAAGTGTGATGAATAGATTGTGTCTGTTTAACGCTTCCTTTGAGTCAATGCACGTAGCCGTCTTAAAGCAGTAAACAGCGTGAAACGTTTTTAAGCGGCTTTTAATGTGACATAAATATATTATGAGGCGATTAAAAAAAAAAGCAGGTCAAAGTGAGTCAATACTTTAATCTTTACATTTATATACAGTGATGCCTTGACTTATGAGTTTAATTCTTATCATGACCGAGCTTGTAAATCAAATTACTCGTATGTCCAATCAATTTTCCACATTGAAATGAATTGAAATGGTATTAAACCATTCCGGGTCCCCAAAAAAAACAGCAATTTTTTATGTTGCATGTTTTCAAATAAGAAAAATAAACTTTATAAATAACACAAGATAAAGATAATATTCAATTCATTGTGTAAGGTACATGTACAGAGCCAATGAAATGCTTTTTTTGCATATCCCATCTTAGTAAGTTGGGGTCAGAGCGCAGGGTCAGCTATGATACAGCGCCCCTGGAGCAGGAATGGTTAAGGTTCTTGCTCAAGGACCCAACAATGGCTGGGCTTGAACCCAGGTGTTTCTGGTCTTTAGACCAGCAACTCAGCACCTTAACCATTTAAGCCAACTAAAAAAAGAATACATGTACTGCAATTAACTGGTTTTATTAAGTATAATGTACAGCATTTGCCTTGGAGGTCAGATGACTCCACATGCTACCACACTTGCTAATGTGCATGTCTGACCAGGTGAGACGCAGGATGCCGGGCGGATGTTACAGCGTTCACTGGGGCGTTCTCTACGCCAACTAATGGTTGGGTGTCTGAAGCTGACTCGTAACCCTAATTTTAGCTCGCAACTCAAAGCAGCACATTTTAGCACATTTCCAAAATAAAAAACAAGAATGTGCATTTGGTGATGTAGCTGTTACATAGTAGGACAGGGTCTAACAATGATGGGTTAACTTACAAAAAAGTCAGTGTGACTGGATAAAGTCACACGGTGGTGCAGAATGCGCAGGGATTGGTGACATTTCAGCCAAAACTGCACAAATGGACATCACTAAAATTTTTGTTCTCTATTTTCCACCATTCAAGGATGTTAAAAAAATAATAATAATTGATTTATCAGTTTATCAATTAATTAATCATGCCTGTCTTTAATTAGCATAAAAAAGCAGGTATATCTTTTCTGTGTGTAGCTTGCTTTTTTCCCCCTGAATAACTTTTAATCAGTAAGGTTCTTAAAAATGGTGGCTGTTTATACAACATATATCCCATATTTTATATCCAATTAATTATGATGCTTTGGTTGTGTCTGCAGCCTGGAGTTGATTAAGACTGTGGACGCTCCAGCCTCCATTCACTCTGCCTCCCTGCACCCTGACAAAGACTTCTTCGTGGCAGGAGGAGACGACTTCAAGCTCTACAAATACGACTACACCACCAAGGAGGAAATGGGTAAGAGTTTACGAAGCAGCGGAGTGTGTGACATGTTTAACGTTAATGTATACAATTAAAATTTTTGAAGTCGAAGTAGTAGCACAAGTTTTGCCGCGTCCCAGTATTCTGCAGGGCCTTAAGGTCTTTTACAATTTTAAAAGTGCACTGCCATGCAGAGTTAGAACAGTTCTAGACACGCCACCCACCTGCGTCAAGTGTGGAACGACATTGCTACATCTTTGTTGCGACACCCCTCAGACAAAAAATGGCAGTGCTGGTAGTCACGCTGTACGCAGTATTGCTGCTAGATGATAAATATTAATTACATTAAAAAAATATGATGTACATTTAACTTTCCTATCCTTGTCCATTATGTCGCTTTCTTCACAAAGGTACAGCAAAACCGCTTTTCCACTTTTTTCCCCTCTCATTAGTTTGAAACATCACACCACCAGATGAATTCTGGGTAATATCTTTAAATAAAGTCCAGTTGGATCTGCACTTACAGAAGGTGTGCATTAAGGGCACAAGTAGGCAGGGTGGAGAAGCTCATCAGCAAATGGAAGACCTTACGTACTTACACTCTTGTACCTCTCATTTGCAAGTTTTCATTGAGGGGTGAAAGTGCGGGTATTGGGACATGGCCTTTATCTTTATCTCGACACCCCCTCCACAAACACACACACACATACAGGACAGTACTGTAAGAATCTAAACACCTCTAAAGCATTCATTCACAATACAAGCTTTCCTTTTGTCCCAAAGCATAAAAAAGGAAGATTAGAGTCAATTAACTGCTGTCATAATATCATAAGTCTGCCCCTGCTCTCATCTGTACTTCTGCATTCCTTTTTGTTTTAGCTCTGAAAGTTAATTTGCATGAATGCTGCAAAATTAAAAAAATTTAGGTTAAATGCCACAGGGTAACTAAAGTGCAATTTATTATATATCGTTTATTTATGTAAAGGCTTTCTTTTTACTTTCTCGCACTCTGTTTTTCCCCACTTTCTCTTTTGCTTTTCTCTTTTTCACTCTCGATTTTTTTTATTTATTTATTTATTTTATTTCTTTCTCTCTCATGCCCTCTCCTTTGCTTTTTCTTTCTTCCTCTCTCTGTTTCTCTCTTCGTCACAGAGTCGTATAAGGGTCACTTTGGGCCTGTGCACTGTGTGCGCTTCAGTCCTGATGGCGAGCTGTACGCCAGCGGCTCCGAGGACGGGACGCTGCGCTTGTGGCAGACCGCCGTAGGGAAAACGTATGGACTGTGGAAGTGCGTGCTTCCCGGTGAGTCCTCGGCACACGTTGCCGAACCGCAGACATTGCATTCACTTTTGTCTTAAAGCACCACAGAAATTATCGCACTAATGTGTTAACATGTGTTAGCTTAGCAATTCTATGTAAGATCTTAGGGAGGCAGGTAGCTAGTAATCTATATAGTGAAATAAAATGTGTATATATAAAATACTTTTTTTTAACTATGTTGTGCGTTAATGTTCCTGCAATTCAGCTATTTTATACAAATAGACTTAATACAATAACCTTTCTTCATTTATTTCAAATCCATTTTAAATGTATGGCGCCCTCTAGTGGTCTAGTGTCCCTAAACGTATAATGCTTTAATTATAAAGTCCTCGCTATGTAAAGCTCATAATAGAGATGGACTGATTCTGATGTTTAAGACTTGATATTGATGCTGATTGATTGCATGTTGATGTGAGCGATCATTGATAGTCAATAATACCCCCACACAGAAAACCCAACTCAACTAATTTTATTTCTAAAATCTAAAATTCTAACTGCAGTTATGTAATATTTCCTAAATCTTCATTGAGAAATGGTTAATCGAGGGCCAGAACACTGATCTATGAGTTTAGACAAGGACAATTTTCTCACTGGTTAATCAACATTAATTTTCCTCTTTTCCTCACTTTCCTTTAGTAAGATAATAAATGCCCAAACGCATTTTAGCGAATTAGCAGCAGTAAAACAGTCAATTCATCAATTTCAAATTTTTTTACGATTTAAAATATATTTTTGGCAGTTTCTCTCATCCAGAGTGATCTAATTTATTCAACTGGGCAGTTAAGGGATAAGGGTTCAAGTGCTACAAGGTGGTCCTAGAACGACCCCATAACTCGAATTTTATTTGTGAGGTCTAAAATAGTCATGTATTTGTTGGATATCTTGTAATGCTGATTGTAAACACTACAAGATCAGCTCTTGGACAGTATTTTTGCTCTCTTGTCCTACAGAAGAGCTTTCTTCAGAGAATTCGGATGCCCTGTACTGCCCTCCAGCCGAAATCAAGGCCTGAGTGGGTGGAACGGAAAAGCAAGCAGTTAGAGGAGAGCGGAGGAAAGATCCAGGACAGGCCCAGATCAGATCGGATCCCCTGCAGAGTGCTGTGCCATCTCCATCTCAATCACCCTGTAAAAATAATACCATAAAAAGAAAAAGCAACAAACGGGCGCCGAGCTAAAGACGACGACGGCGAGCGCAGGGCAACGCTGCAGCATGTCATGCTGCACTACCCAAAACAGGCACCAGGAGGCAGCAGTAGAGATGGGAGTGCCGTTCCGACGTTCCGACTCCCAGCTGCCTGCTCTCTCTCTGATGCTGATCGTCGCCGTCCGGCTCCTCCAGCACCACTTTACTTTGCATTTTTTTTTCTTGGTTGTTTTTTTTTTCCTTTTTCAGAAAGTGTGTTTTTAAACTTAATAAAGGGATCTACTCGGTAAAGGGGATCCTAAAGGGTGTTGCGTCACATGTAATCCACAGCGCTGACGTGTGTTTATATTAATAATCGCCCCTTAGCTTTGGGGGTTTTTCGAAACGTAATTTTGTCTTTAAAATAAGAAAAAATGCTTAAGTTCTTAACTGTTTTTCTTTGCAACATGTCCAGCTGTAATATGTGATGAATAAAGTGTTAACATAGTGACATTTACACCTCCATGTGCAGTATTTTAAATTTGTGCTTTTATTTTATTATTATTTTTATTTTATTATTTTATTTTATTAAGTTTTATATGCCTCTTTGCTTGCTAACTTTTATATTTGGATTATCTGTTGTTTAAAAACATGTTCTGGAATCCTTTTCGTGATGTTACTGAGGACGCATCAGATGTCGGATGTCATCTGAAATATAGATTTAATTGCACAAGACGGCTTATAACAAAAACATTGAATTTGGCCAATATTTCATTGCTCTCTTAGGGACATACGTAAAAATGTGCACAGCTTTTCAAAGCACTGGTACAGCTTTACCATAACAACAAGGACATTGGATCAATAGTTACTTTCGAGCTTCACTCAACATTGCAGAGCATCAGCTTTAGGGTCTTCCCCTTCAACAATTCCTCCTGAAGTCTTATTGGGTCACTGCAGTGTGATTTAACTTTTTGCTTATGCAAATGACATGTAAATTCCACCACTCTAAAACAGTAGACAATATTTCTGAATCTTCTTAATTCTAAAAGAACAAATATTCTGGGAATATTTTTGGGACCTTTCCCCTCCGGCAGGCCACTAGCGGGTTCTGTACCATTAAGAGATGATGGTGGCAGTTCGGCTCAGAACTGTCCTCAAATCTTTCCTGAAACAGTTAAAGCCCATCATGGTTGTTCTTCAGAAGCACCTATGGTTAAACCTGGCTGACCTTAAAGACACAGACCGGAAGACTCATCCTGAACTCCCCTATCTACCACTCAGGCCTCTTTGTTGACAACCTCTTGAATAAACCTCTAATTCTTGGAGGCAAGAACAAGAAAGTGGCCAGCAAAATTGTTAATGGTCAATTATGGATCATGGATTAATCACGCATAGCCTATTTACAATGTTACGGCTTGTTGCTAAGCAGCAGACACCCAATCAGGAACTGAAGCGTGTGCAAACCAGGATGTAACTAAACAAAAACTGCTCTGTAGATGGAAGACTAGTTCATGTTTATTATTATTTTACTATATTATCATTAAAAAAAATAAACAAGCAAACTTGCCTTAAAGCACTTCACTTTACCAAACTAACAAACCAGAAGCAAAATAGTCTGGGAATAGAATTAAACTAATAAAAATATAATTTTAACTGATACAAATATATAAAAAAATTTAAATATAAAAATTTTGTGCATAAATATTACAGACCTGCTAAAAATAAAGACAAACATGTAAATAGAACATTTTTATCTTATTCTTTTATTATTTATTTTTATCTATCTATCTAATGATTTTATCCACCTATCTATCTATAATTATATTCATAAGCGCGTGAGACCTCTCCACCAATAGGAGCCTTCTTTATTATTCCGACCTGACCAATAGAAATAGAGAAGTGAGCCTGGTTCTGGAGACGAGGAATGCTAATGGTGGTGGTGCAGGCGCGCGCGCTGGTGCGTGATAGCGAGCTAAAGAGTAGAAGAAGAAAAAGGAGGAGGAGGAAGAGAAAGCAGCCATGGCGGAATTTCTCAGCGACCCGTCCGTGCTGACTAAAGACAAGCTTAAAAGCGCGCTAGTGGCCAATAATGTGGCTCTACCGAACGGAGATCAGCGGAAAGGAGTGTACGTGGAGCTGTATCTAAAAAACCTGACCTCCCAGAATAAAAGAAGCGGCTCCGCGGAGGCTTTTTCCAGCGACGAAGAGCCTCCAACCTCTGCCGCCTCCATTACAGCTCGATCCGGCAGGGTGAGAGCCTCAAAGTCCTCCCTTTCATGTAAATTAGAAATAACATGTACAGAGCGACAGATTAAACTTATTTTATTTATTTTTTTTTATGTATTAAAACATTGATTAAAAACTCCTGAAAAAACTTTTTATGAGCATATCTCACTGTCACTCTTGATGACTTGGTGAGGAAAAACATGCTGCCAGTGGAAATTCCCGCCTAAATCGTTCTATGGTTGTTATGGTGACTGATTAGGTTAGATATACAATTGCAGTACGTAAAAACGTAAATAAAAACACGGCATCTTTATCATGCAATTTTTCCACAATTTTCTTTTTCCCATATTAAATTTTCCTAGGTTCCTATTTCCTTATTATTTTTAATATGAATAACTTTCTTTAAAGCTGCTGTCCGTATTTTTTTCTGTTGAGAATGATCCGAAATGAATTAAGTATATTTACAGCCAGTGTTGAAAACTAGCTCTTTGTTCCAACCTGCTAATATTGTAGTAATGTTTTATTATTTGATTGGTACTGGTAGGCTTGTCAAGAAAATAATTCTGCAAGTAACTGCAATTGCAAGTTTCAAACAAAGATGGCGCCAAAGAGGCATAACTTGCTGCTGTAAACGACTAAAGATTTTACAACTATAAAATACCATATGAACCATAAAGGTGTAAAATGGAGGGGGGAAAAAATTGGTTTAAGATTATGAAATTAAATTTAGAGAGTTGACGTTGCACTTTTTCTTCATTAAATTTAACCATAAGTATTAAAAACAGTGAAATATGTAATGTCGGGATAGTGTTTAGGAATCTATTTTGGTGTAACGAGAGAAAAATATTTACCTAACAATGGATTTTACTTTTGTAATATAAAGTAGAAAAGCCCAATAATGAAAATGCTCTAAAAAGGCACAAGATCTATATTTTTAATCTAATAACTGGAGGAAGTAATTATTATCAGCAAGATGGAAAGGAAGTGGGAAAGTAAATGCTTGGTGTTTTAGGGGGTTGGACTGAACCACCGTACTGCCACTGTTGGGCCCCTAAACAAGTCCCTCAACCCTCAGCTACTCACTTGGATAAATAGGATTGATGGAAGTGGCTCTGGATAAAGACAAATGACTGAAATATCAAATAAAATCTGCAAAAGTAAATAAACCTGTTACATCTTAGAATATATATCATCTTAAAAGTTTTGAAAAACCAATAAAAATAAGAAATAAAGGTTAAAATTAGATCATTTAGATTTATTTGTTAATTGTTGGTTATTTTCGCAATTTGATTATCATTTTAACTTTATTTATTTTATTTAAGTAGAAGCTTAATGTTTGTTTATTATATTTATTTTTGCTTCACTTTATTTTTACGCTTTTTCTCGTTTTTACGCTTCTTGCTTTGGATTTTGAGTTTGTTACTGTTTGAAGAAAAGCTTGTCAGAATTCGAAGCTCAAAATAGGAATTTTTCCCGTTTCTTGCTCTGTTTTCTTTTAGCCGTTGGGTTCTTTATTGAGGAAATAGTTGCCTGTATGAAGGAATTTTCTGCTTTTGTGCTGCCAGATGTGTGTGTGTGTGTGTGTGGCTTTTTCTGCTAAAAAGCTTAAGCTAAGAAAAAAGGTTTTTTTTAACTACTTCTAGGGGTTTGCTGTTGATCAGAGGTGTTTTCAGGAAGCTGTGGTTCACCACATTAGTGTGTTGTTAAAGTTGGCGTGTGGCAGCGTGAGGAAGACGAAACACAACGCTGACCAGACTGCTGAAACCACAGACCCTTAACTCTGCCACACCATTCAGTTCCTGCCCTTTTTGCCCACTTTTTTTTCTGTTGGTGTTCTGTTTGAGATTCTGTAGTTTGGTAGAACTTAGAGGTCGCCTGTCTGTCTCTCATGTAGGGACACTGAACTGCAGGCAATCTGTCTGCTGGAATTCATTGTGTGAGTGAAGGCTGTCCCTCTTTCTAGACCTTTCCACCCGTTTGTCTCTCGACATCTTGACCCGTTTGTCTCTCGACATCTTGACCTTTCTGTCTCTCGACCTGTCTGTCTTTCGGTCTCTTGACCTGTCTGTCATTGAGGGTTTTTTTGTTTTGTTTTGTTTTGTTTTTTTTGCTGGCATTTATACTCTGAAACCAGCTGCTTGAATCCAGTCTAATAATTTGATTGGCTGAATCCCGGCCTCACATTTAATCCAGTCTTGATTAGGATCTGAACATTAGCAGCACTGTGTCAGTTACATGTTTGAGCCTCAACCTTTTGTTTTGTCTTCAGACAATAAATCTTGGGCTGAAAAACACACTGCCGTTGGAGGGTGTGGTGAGAGCATTAGGAAAAGAAACTGCTTCGTATCGCTCACTTTCTTTCTTTCTCTCCCTTTTTCAGACAGTGCGATCGTAACATCTGTTCTTTAAACACGCGTCACTTCTCATCGTCCCATCACGGCCCCAAGCTTTAATCTCTGAGGAATACTGAAAACTTGTTAACAACACACACACCTCCTCCTCTGCTCTGTTTCTGTTCCACTCCACCTCAATCACGTTTTCATTTTTGCAGACTGAGACATAGCCAAGCTACAGAGAAATCTAGAGGTTCCATTACTAAGAAATTCGACTGCCTTTAATCAAATCTACGATTTCTTTATCCTTAGACAGTTTTATGACAGATTAATATCTGAGTTTGGGGAAAGGGGTTTATAGCTGCCTCCCGCTTTCCTAGATGCAGGTTTGTAGAGATGAAGAAACCTGATTCAGTTACGGTATTCACTTTATCCTCCATCTTATTAACATTCTACAGTCATCTACATGTGAAATAGATTAAAAGTTTTATGTCTGACTACGCCCCCTTCTGATATATTTATTAGCTATGTCTGGTCATCCACTTCTAAAATAGTTATTATTTGTATGCCTAGCCAAGTCATTTTTTATATATATATATATATATATATATTAGTTGAAAGCAGTCTAACGCACTGATTTCTTTTCTGCAGAAGGCCAGCAGGAAAACAGATCGAGTTCGCCCAGAGGAGATCGATGTGATCGAGTTGACCAATGAGGAGCTGAAGGAGCAACTGCTAAAGTACGGCATCATCGCCGGACCCATCGTAGGTGAGACCACACAATGATGAAAACAACATAATAAAAATGGTGGTTTTCTACCAAATACAATGCATTACTTTTTCATTTTTTTTATTTATAAATTAATCTCTCACCTGCATGCATCATAAAGAGATGTGCCTCTAAGGTTGATTCTTTTTCTATAACACTCCTTCCTGATTTCCTCGTGTCCTCGCTTCCTTCGCTTTTTATTAGCTCATAGACGCACATGCGCATTTTACTTTCACTTTCGAATTAACTGCAATTCGGTGTCAGTTTGAATGGACAGCAACAAAATAGAAAAAAAATCATATATATAAATCAACTTTTAACAACATAAAAAATATCTCATGATAGAAATAATAATACTTGAATTACTTTTGTGATTTTCTACTTATTTTAAGTTAGTATTTAAGAAAAAATAAATATTTTTCAAAAATTGACGACGATAATGGGGAAGGGGGTGCGCCCCACGGTGGGCACATGACCTAACCAATGTTACGACCAATGTGACAATCCTGATATACTGTAATAATTGATAATTGCAGGTTGACATAAAAAAAGATGACACAAGTTAAGTTACTATAGAAACAATACCATGTGATTGATAGATATGGGACGTGGTAGCTCACTTGTTAAGGTGTTAGGGTCAGCTAATTGGCAGCTCGTGTGTTCAAATTCTGGGCCCTGTAAGCAAAACCCTTAATTCTTAACTGCTTAGTTGAATTAAAAAAAATCCAATCAATTTATGATGGGCATTTGCCAAATGCTAAAAATGTACATGTAAACGTTCAATCATCTCTTTTATTTTTTTTCTTTCCAGCCTCCACCCGTACCGTGTACGAAAAAAAGCTTCAGAAGTTACTAGACCAGGGTCCTCCTCAGACCACCATCATAACCACCACTGAACCACTTGAGACCCTTAACAGCCAGAACAGGAACACAGACTCGGACCAGTACAGCGATAAAGAGGAAGGTATAAACACACCCCAACACACACTGACTCTAAAGCGCATTCAGAATAGAAGTCTAATGCAGTGTTTACACCAAACACCAATTTAATTATTCATGTGAGTAGATTACAAACGCAGGCAATGCAAAGACACGCATAGAGACAAATTCCAGAATGCTGGAAAATTCATGTGACGCATACATCAGTTCACAAACACTCATGATTGTTTAGTGCAGTTGTAATTGACAGGAGAGAGAGTGTGGAGGCCCCTCCCGCCCTGACGACACAACCAATTGCACTATCCAGGCTTTATTAAGGTTTAAACTAAGACCTTAGAATTTTTTTAAAGGTAGATTAACTTTTATTTATTTAGAGATGACATGAATAAATTTCTTTTAATTAGTTTAGTATATCTGTTTTTTCTTTGGTCAAAGTGGAGTAATCGCTTCTTTTGTTTATTTGTTGATTACTTATGGCAGAAGCCATTACAGTACCAGATCTAGAACCGGAACCGGAGCCCGTCCCTGTGGTGGAGAGACCGCTAAGGAGTCGAGGGAAAACACCAGTAACCAACAGAACTCGGAGCAGCCAGCACAAGGTGAGAGGGAGGAACAGAAAATGTTGTTAACACGATATACAGTCTCGCTCGTATACACACACCTGTGTTCTCTTTTTTCCAAAAACAACCAAACTTGTGTCTGAAGTACAAACATAGTCATGTGTGCTGGACATAAAAATTCCACCATCCAGCTTTATCAAGTTTTTTTTGTGTAAAAGGTTTTTTTTTTAGGTTTTTTTTTTTTTTTTTTTAGCGACTAGGGTGTGTGTGTGTGTGCGTGTATGTGTGTGTAAGGAAGAAGACAACGAGTCCGAGGAAGAAGATCTTCAGCTTGAGAGGAAAACAAGATCTTCTCGCCGACCAGAACACAGTGTTCTTCATCCTGTAACATCATCTCCTCTTGTTGTTGTTTTTCTTTTTTAATGACTTTATCGGGGTCTCTCGGATTTTCCATTCTCTTCTTCTGCACTCTTTCCTGAAACCCCTTTTCACTCGGGTGTAGTTTGATATATTTCCCTTCTTTGTTTTCTTGGAGGTTATGGTATCGGAGACGCTGCCGGTTCCTCAGGAAAAAAAGCGATTTTCGGTATGTTAATGAAGACCACTTCCTTGATCCGATTGGTTTCTCTCTCGCTCTTAACCAGTTACCAACCATATTCTCCTATCCAAGGCGATACCCAAAGATCCCAAGCCCCTGATTGCAAACACGTTGCTCATATATCCCTCAGTGAGTCCAGACGGCTCACTTGATTCTCCCGAACGCCGTTCGACTCCGTCCCACACTGCTGGGGAGCGTTACCACGGAGACTATTCCACACACAAAGTAACTTTTCTTTCTAACACTTAATTCTTTAAAACTGGGTAAGGGAAATAAATTAATTGATTAATAATCTTGATTGATTAACTTTTCCTCAGTTTTATAAAAGAGGTCACGTTTCTGTGAGGACCAAAAAACCACATCAGTCTTCATCACCAGACAGAAAGGTGCTTTTACATCATACAACTTTTATTAATTAATTTAATTACCTGACAAAAATATTATTTAACCCTGATACAATCACTCGAATTTATTTCTTTGTAATCCCTTTTGTATCAGTTTTTTATAGTTTTTGCCAACAGCTTTTATCTATTTGTTAAAGAGCAACACATTTTGTCTATTTGTAATAAGTTTTAATGTTAAGGCACAAATCCAAATCAATTTCTCTCATGCGCTCTTTCTCCCTCTCTCGTTTACTCTCTCTGTCTGTCTCTCTCACTGTCTTTCTCTCTTTCTTATTCTCTCCTTCACCTTGTTTCTCTGTAATTCTTTATTTATCCCTGTTTCTCTCTCTCTCTCTGTATCTATCTTTCTTTTCTCTCTGTCTCACTCTCGTTTACCCTTCTCTCTATATATATCTAACCCTGTTTCTCTTGCTCTTATTCACCCTGTTTCTCTCTCGTTCACACTGTTTCTCTCTCTTTCACTCTGTTTCTCTTTTTCTCTCACCTTGTATTTCTTTCTTTTTCCACAAAAAGAGAAATGTGTTGAAATTAGGTACAAGTGATATGCAGCCTTGTTTATTGTCCAGTTTTTTTTAAGTTCAGTGACAGTGCTGAGATTTTGTCGAAAGTGTCCGCAGAGGAGGTTCATCTGTCTGTCCTCGATACTGCGCTCTTTGAGGTGATTTCTTTCCTCAACACCTGCATCTTTCATTACAGTCCTTAAAAAGGGGAATGTTGTCATTAGATGTATTTTTACATCAGGTTGATCCACGTGACATTTCAAGCTCTAGACCTGCTAATGTGGTAGGTACCGAGTTCTAGAATCTGAACTTTTTTTACATTTGGACGGTTTCTCTACTATTTTTTGGCGGGGTGTGTTTTCGTGCTAAAGGCCTCGTTCCTGGAGCTTAAATCCACCTCGTCCCTCAAACGCACCACACGGCCAGATTCTCCTCATGTAGCTTCAACTCAACCGTCCAGAGATCCAATCCATGTGACGTGCCGCCCTTCACTTTCTTCAACCTGTCATGGCAAAGATTTCCCCTGTTCTGTCTCCCTGATGGATTCTCCCAGAAGTCCGATTCGAGATCTTCCTGTCACGATGAGCTCGCCCATCATCAAGGTTTGAAGCGATGATCACTTTTGGGTGTGTGTGTTTGGTTGTTGACACACGTTGGTGGAGGGTGTTGTTTGCTAGTACACACCGTAGGTGGTATTAAATAAAATTATTTGAAGCTGATTACAATTGGGCTGTTAAATTATTGTAGGATTAATATTAGGTTTTAAGATAAAAGATTTGGATTAAAGATCTGTAATGAGAATTCGATTTTCAGGCTTCAAGATTGAGTTTTAATTCCAGTTGACTGTTTTCAGCTGTTAGTGTGAAAGTGAACTTGCACTGCTGTTGTTGAGGTTCACTAACAGCTTCTGCTTCACTACGTTAGGAGCAGTTAGGTGCTTCTTCTGCAGCAGTACTGAGACAGATTAATGGTTTCCTCCCTTCGGTTACTCCAGTTCGGGGGCAGAACGGCGGCCTCGGAGAGCAGACCTCAGGAGCCCCGGTAATGCCTCAGAGCAAAAGAATTAATAACGGGTGGCATGTGTCAATCAAGGGCTAAAGCACTCAACTTCCTGTCGCACTTTCATTTAGTTTCTCAGCTGCACTGCTTCTCTGCACATCCTGTCCATATCTTGTGGTGTGAAGTTTTGTTTTACTGTATTCCTTCATCACACTGTGTTGTGTGTTTGAGTTCAGATTGAGAAGTTATCAGCAGTGGAGCAGACTCCAAAAACGTCTGAGAGAGACCTGCTGAAGGAACTGTTCCCTAACGAGGTCCTCAACACTCCCACGGGCATTAGGTGACCACCCCATAACAAGTCTAAGTGAAATATTTTGCTGGTTAAATAGAATCAATGATTCATTGTTTACTAAATCGAATTGATTTCCATTTGAAACTGAATCATTTTGTCTATTAAATCAAATCAATTTCCTTTTAAAGATGAATCATTTTGTTTCTTAAATAGAATCGATTGGTGTGTAAAGCTGAATCATTTTGTTTTGAATCAAATTAAATTATTTTGCTGAAAGCATTTGGTTTTTTAGCAGTTAAAAGTGATGTGCAACAAATCAAAATATTTTTCACTGTAAATAAAACTCTGAATTAAGAGTAAGAATAAGGTTTAAGATGAACATTCAGTGTTAAGTTTGTTATTAAAGATTGAGACTTGGAGGTTAAGAATCAGGAATGTCATTAGGAATGAAGGTTTAAATTAATTATATTCCAGATATAAGATAAAGATCAGTAATCAGGATTAGGGTTTGGAATTAATATTGGGGCACAGCTTTATATTTAAAGGTTAAGATTTGGAGATTAGGATTTAAGATTAGGTGATATATTAATTGATTTTGCATACTTCCATATTACATTTGGAAGTAATGTAATACTTAATGTTAGTTGTTAGTAGCATAACGTTTAATTTCCTGGTTTGTATTGTTTTGTTTTTGTTTTGTTTTTTTAAAAGTGCCACTCGCCGACAGCCTATTAAAGGAGCAGCGGGACGGCCCTTCAGCGACTCCTGGCACGAAAGCCTGCGTCCACGTCTCACCGAGCACCGATACACCACCTCATCTTACACAGAGAGTCGATCCGTCCCTCGCATCAGCACCACCCCTCTCATGTCCGTCCCTCTGTCTGCCCCCAAACCTGCAGCGCCCCCGAGCGTCCAGACCAAAGCGACACGCAAAGTGCCAGTGTGGGTGCAGCTGCTGCTCCTCGCTGCTGTCGTCTGCTTCCTGCTGTTTGTCTTCCAGGCTATGGAGAGCAACCAGACGAGTCCGTTCGATCAGCCAGGCGTCAGCGACGGTCTAAAAAAGTCCGGGAAATGAACAGTCTCTCTCCCTTGCTCTTTTTCTATCACCTTCTGTACCTTCAGACACTAGGCATTCAACAACTACTTCTCTTTACCTGAAATGTTTTTTTCTGATCTCATCCAAATCCAAGCGAGATCACAGGAACCTGATCGGTTTTCCTAAACGACTCCGTTCGGTGCTACGTTACTAAGCGGCTTCTGAACGCAAGCTAGAATTAAGGACGAGCCAAAGGAGTAACGTTCTGTGTGTTTTTTATGTTTTGTGAATATAATCCTGAGCAAATAAAGCAAATCTAAACCAATTTTATGAGTTTAATAAATCACATCACAGCCTTAATCCGAACTCAGGATGCGCTGAGAGCCACAAAACCGCATACTAACGCTTTCCAGAACAAACTGTGTAGCACATGAACACATGCAGTCTCACACACCATTTACAGTGCCTTAAAAAGTACTCATAACCCTTGAACTTTTTTACATTTTGTCACTTACAACCACAAACCTAAATGTATTTATTGAGATTTTATGTAATAGACCAACACAAATTAGCACATAATTGTGAAGTGAAAGAAAATTGATATACGGTCTTCAAAATTTTAAGCAAAAGAAAGAAATAAAGTTCTATGTGCATTTGTATTTATCCCCTCTGTGTCAATACTTTGTAGAGTCTTTTGGGGTATGTCTCTACCAGCTTTGCACATCTAGAGACTTTGCAAAATAGCTCGCACTCAGCCAGATTAGAGAGGGAGTTTCTGTGAACCACAATTTTCAAGTCCTGCCACAGATGCTCAATGTGATTCAGGTCTGGACTTTGACTGGGCCATTCTAACATTAATATTCTTTGATCCAAATCATTCCATTGTAGCTCTGGCGGTATATTTAGGGTCACTGTCTTTCTGGAAGGTGAATCTCTTTTCCAGTCTCAAGTCTTTTGCAGCCTTCAACAGGTTTTCTTGCAGGATTGCTCTGTATTTGGCTTCATCCATCTTCTCATCAACTCATTAGCTTCCCTGTCCCTGAAAAGCATCCCCACTGCATGATGCTTCCACCGCCATATTTCACAGTGGTGATAGTGTGTTCAGGGTGATGAGCAGTGTTTCTTTTCCTCCATACATAGTGCTTTGCATTTAGGCAGAAAATTTCAACTTTGGTCTCATCTGACCATCTGACACCTTTTTTCACGTGTGGAAGTCCTTTACATGGCTTGTCCCCTACATGGCTTGTGGCAAAATGCAGACAGGACTTATGTCTTTCTTTCAACAATGGCTGTCTTCCTGTCAATCTTCCATAAAGGCCAGATTTGTGGAGTACATGACCTACAGTTGTCCTGTTGACAGATTCTCTCACCTGAGCTGTGGATTTCTGCAGCTCCTCCAGAGTGACCATGGTCCTCTTGGCTGATTCTTTGACCAGTGTTCTCCTTGCTCGGTCTGTCAGTTTAGGTGGATGGTCATGTCTTGGTAGGTTTGCACTTTCCATGGATGGTGGATGAAACAGTGCTCCTTGAAATGTTCAAAGCATGGGATATTTTTTATAACCTAACCCTGTTTTAAACTTCTCCACAACATTATCCCTGACATGTATGGTGAGTTCCCTTACTAATGTTCTCTAACAAACCACTGAGGCCTTCAAAGAACAGGTGTATTTATACTGAGACTAAATTACACACAGGTGGACTCAACTTAATTTGTTTGAAATTTTGAAAACCATGCATCATTTTCATTTTACTCCACAATTATGTGCTACTTTGTGTTGGTCTATTACATAAAATACATTTAAGTTTGTGGTTGTAAGTGACAAAATGTAAAAAATTGTATTGTAAAATGTAAAAAAGGGGTATGAATACCTTTTTAAGGCACTGTATATCGGAAAAAAGATGGAGCTGAACCAAACCTGACTGGTTAATACTAACCAGGTTATTCATAATAGTATTATCCATCAGTGAAAATACTTTTACAGGTAGTACCGATGCATCTCTAATCCAAACTAGCTCATTATTGCACATGGTGTTATAGTGTCTACTCAGATTATATCTCTGTTTGTAAAATGTATTTGTGATTATATTTTTCCAGATGTAAACTGGGGGTCTTCTGTCTAGTTGGTTTGTTTTTTTGATCAGTACGATTATCCAGTGGTTATTTGAGTGTGTTCTGTTTTCCCCACCATTTTCGTGTGTCTTGGAGAGAGAGAAAAAAAATCCCAGGATCTTTAACTGACTATGTATCGGAAAACCTGATTGGCTGTTCCTTCTAAAGTGGACATTGAGTGTGTATTAACTCACTTTCACGATCATATGGAACAGATTTCTACATGTTTATTAATCAGAAATTAAGAAAAGACAAAAAAAACCTAGTTTTCAGGATTTTATGGATTCTCAGCAGCTCATCAGTAATAAATTATGTACAAACACTTTTTTAAATGAAAGTTTATATGATCAAGATTTATTCTGTGAATTATTGGGTTGTAGTCGAGTAGAGAGTCGGCGGAAACTCAGTGTGATTATATTCTGTATTTACTCGTCTTTCTAAAGGTAATTCTGGTTGTTGAGTGAAGCAGAGACGTGTGGCTCCTCTGTTAAACTGCGCGGGTCTGAATACTGTATCACGCCATCACCGGATTTATAAAAATATAATAAAACACCTAACTTCATATTAAACCTTGCTGTCTGTGTGTATGCGCAGGGCTTTTTTGTCTGTCTGTCATGTTTGTGTGGCTTTAAGTAACAAGACCACAGGGGTGTGTGTCTGTTTCTGTTTTTTGTGTCTATAAGTGTTTGTGTCTGAGTCTGTGTGTGTCTCACATTGTTTTATCACAGTTCTCACAACTACTTTATTTTCATTTCATTTTGTTGAGTTTTCTTTATTTTGACATCAGTTATAAAAAAAATTACACGTCACTATAATTAAAACTTATATTCTAGTAAACTGTACTATTTTCCCAAAATTACATTTTTAGGCAGTTATTTTTAATTTGTATGCAAATGTTATTTTTGAAACTTTAGTGTGCAAACAAAAAAAACAAAAAACAAAAACACACGCTTGATTGTGTCTGCTTTTCTTAAAAAATGTTTTAGAAAATCCATAAATTTTAAATACAATTCTAAAATATTTCAGCAATTATTTTATCTTTGGAAATGCTCTGTACTGAACGCTTTAGTCATGTGACGAACTATTTGTGGAAATCTGACTGGAATGAATGTCTAAGAAAATTTCAAACATTTTAATAGTCATTATTGCAAACTTTTATTTAACTTTAATTTTGTAGTGTTTTTCGGTTTTGATCCACGATGATGATGCCAGTTCCAATTATTTGCAGCATTAAACAATTTTAAAAATTCAATTAGCTTCTTCTATACCAGGGGTATCAAAAAGTATTAAGACACGCCAATAGATGGCAGCACAAACCTGTAGATGCAGTCGCCTTGAGATTTTTTTTTAAACCCCCATATGTCATGGATATTTGGGATGTTACCCCACCAGACCACAAGAGGGCAACAGCTTAAAAATAACTATGTTTCATTCTTCCAATGCCTCTGTTTGTTTCAGTCGTTTCTTGTATGCTTTCTGTCTTATTAGAAACAAAATTAAAGTAATTTTGCACAGGTTTCCCTGTCTTGTCCCTTTATTCATAATAATACAATTTATAAATAATGAGTTGGCTGCAAATTAATTCAAACATTTTGCCTTTTTTAATTTTAGAGTTAAATTGTATGGCCATAAAAGTAGGAAAAGTACGGAAAATTAATTTTTACATTTATAATTGTTCATTTTCACCTTTCTGTAACACTGTTACTAAATGTATTTACAAAGAAAATGCGTGTGCATCATGACTATGTCACTTCTATTTGCCACGCATCCAGATTTAAAGTAATAAAAGTGAGCGTGCAAAAGGCGCAATATATGAACAGGCCCCTTGTGCTGTCATCTGTTGGCGGGTCTCGAAATCTTTTGATACGACTCATTTGACTAAAAACAAAAGTCTGAGGTGCTTAATTTAATACTGACATTTTTAATTAAAAAACCTACTGCTTGTAAAACCGGTCTTTAATCTTCATCCTCTTTATTGCATTTAGAAGTTTTATTTTCAGAGGAAATTTGTTTTATACATCCTTTTTATTTGTACATTTAAAACCTCAGTCATTTAGGTGCAAATGTTAACCAGGTGAAACTCTGAGCCTGTGTGAGTTTATTCTCTGACGTCACTGAAGGGCACGGAGGATTAAGTGCGATCTCCTTGCGGGTGCGTGGCGCTAAACCTCCTAGACTCTCTAAAGCATCTGTGCAACAAATGAGTGTTTAATTTCATTAAGATTCAAATTGAATTTCATAACTTTTCTTTCTGATTTTTAAGGACGTCTGTGGTGTTGGTGGAAATGTACTCTTCGGGGTTAAAGTCATCATCCCGGGTGAACCTGTTTCACTCGCCGCTAATCTCCTTAACGCAGCAGCAGGGAGGTGAACAGAGACACCGCAGCCTGACCGCCGCTTCCTACCATGGTGACAGATTTATACACACCAACCATTATTAGCACTTTTAAATTTATTTGTGTGGTGGGTTTTTTTCTATCATCTGATTCCAAATGTGTTTCTCTTATAATAATCTGCGTTCTTCTGTGCAGGTTTTCCACTAGATTGTGTCATGTTACTGTGTGGATTTGTGTTCATTTAGTTCCAATAGTATTAATGAGATCAGACACTAGGGTTGGGGTTGGGTTAGGTGAGGAGGTCTGGGGTTTAGTCGGGGTTCCAGTTCATCTTAAAGGTGTTCAGTTTAAAGGGTTGAGTTAGAATCAGGACTCTGTACAGGACATGAGAGTTCTTCTACTCCAAAATGTCCAGAACACAGCATGTCTTTATGAAGATCGAGGATTATGTGCACAGGCACATTGTCAGTAAGAATGGGCATTTGACTAAATTCCCCAATAAATCTCAGACTCTCACTGACATATCTGAAAATAAATCCATGACATTGTTTTGTCTCATGATTCACATTTTGTCTCATGATGAATTTGTTGTTTAGAAACAGGGAAAAAACGTGTCCTATTGTTGATTTATTTTTACCGGTATCATGTTAAAAGTCAACACACTACATTAAACACACTAGCATATAATTCTCTCAGTATGGCATGTACCAACAAGATTACCCAGAATTCAACATCACCTGACGTCAGCTTCACGTTCTCTATTGCGTCGTTCCTTGTTTCCTGTTTTAGAGGCTGATGTAAGCTGTCAGTACGGCTCGAAAAAATACTACGCCCTGTGTGGGTTCGGAGGCATCCTGAGTTGTGGGCTTACACACACCGCCGTTGTGCCTCTGGACCTGATCAAATGTCGCATCCAGGTCAGTTTCCGCATCGTGCTCTCGATGTATGTTAGTGTATTCGAATGGAAATCAGGAATACATTCTGTGTGATGTGTTTCAGGTAAACCCTGATAAATACAAGTCCATCTTAAACGGTTTTTCCGTAACGCTGAGGGAGGACGGGTTCCGGGGTCTGGGGCGAGGTTGGGCTCCAACATTTCTCGGCTACTCTATGCAGGGTCTCTGCAAGTTCGGCTTCTACGAACTCTTCAAATCACTTTATAATGACCTGCTGGGAGAAGTGAGTATGACAGGAACCAGCTCTTTGGCTGACAATGTGTGTTATGGGTGTGTTATAATTAGTTTGTGTGTGGAATCGCAGGAGAACGCTTACCTCTGGAGGACTTCAGTATACTTGGTTGCTTCTGCCAGCGCAGAGTTCTTTGCTGATGTCGCTCTGGCTCCCATGGAGGCGTGTAAAGTGCGCATCCAGACCCGGCCGGGTTACGCCAGAACCTTGAGAGAGTGTTTCCCAAAAATGTATGCGGAGGAGGGTCTTTGGGCGTGAGTATAAACAAGAGCAACACACACACAGAGTAACTTAGTTAAAGATGTGCTAATAACAATATGCTTCACATAGTGTAGCTGAAATTATTCAGAATAACAAATTGTAAGCAAATATTTCATGTTGTCAAAATATAATGGCCTGCAATAGCGCAGTTTAACCAGTATGGCGCTGTAGCACAAAACTGTAGAAATACTCTCACCGGCCACTTTACAGATAATGATCCAAAAAATAGAAAATATTGAGTAAGCGGCAATTGTGTGGACGAAAATGCCTTGTTGATGTCAGAGGTCAGAGGAGAAAGGCCAGACTAGTTAGAGATGATAGAAAGGCAACAGTAACTCAAATAACCACTGGTTACAACCAAGGTATGCAGATTACCATCTCTGAACGCACAACACGTCGAACCCCAAAGCAGCAGAAGACCACACCAGGTGCCACTTCTGTCAGCTAAGAACAGGAAACGAAAGCTACAATTCACACAGGCTCACTAAAATTTGACAATAGAAGATTGGAAAAACATTGCCTGGTCTGATGAGTCTCGATTTCTGCTGTGACATTCAGATGGTGGTGTCAAAATTTGGCGTAAAGAACATGAAAGCATGGTTTCATCCTGCCTTATCTCAACAGTTTAGGCCGGTGGTGGTGATGTAATAATATGGGGGATATTTTCCTGGCACATTTTGGGCCCCTTAGTACCACTTAAGCATTGTTTTAACACCACAGCCTACCTGAGTACCTTGTTGCTGACCATGTACATCCCTTTTTGACTACAGTGTACCCATCTTTTGAAGGCTACTTCCAGCAGAATAATGCACCATGTCACAAAGCTCAAATCTCAGACTGGTTTCTTGAACATGACAATGAGTTTACTTTACTCAGCTAAGAACTCAGCCGACAAATCTGCAGCAACTGCCTGATGCTATCATGTCAATATGGACCAAAATATCTGAGGAATGTTTCCAACACCTTGTTGAATCAATGCCACAAAGAATTAAAGTAGTTTTGAGGGCAAAAGGGGGTCCAACCTGGTACTAGCAATAAAGTAGCCAGTGAGTATAGAACTCCATGTTCCGGAGTTACTCCCAGTTTTATTGTGGAGATTTAAAATGTATTTTTTGCCTCTTAATGTTAGATTATTTTGTTCAGATAAATGAGCATTACTGTTCACGAGATTTATAGAATATTAAAAGATGATAGATGAGACAAACAGATGTTTCCTTGCATTGAACTAAAAATAATTAATCGTCCACATTTGGTTACATTTCCTGAATTCTGAATCGACTTTTTTCTTTTACAACCATTTGATCAATTTGTTGTCTGTGTAAATTTTCTCGCTGGTTGTCGCACAGTATCACCTGCTTATCACCATAGAACGTTATGTTGACTAGTGTTCTGTTGGTGGGAAATCGAACTAATAATAATAGTTTGGGGACCCCTGACTTATGAGAATATGTTGGACTGTAAATGAATAAGAGAACCAATAAAGTGTGGGCAGGATTTACTATTTTACACACAAACTATTGTTAAGTTTTGTAGTAAATAGAAATATTAGTAATAAACTTGTTGGCCTTTTGAAAAGTTGAAGTTATTCCCTTTTTTAATATGAATATGTATGACGGAATATTTTAACTGATTGCAGAGGATGAGTTTTAATGATGAATTAATCAGAGTTACTAAAATAATCAGTGGAATCATTGCAGCTTTATTTAAGAGACGATGTGATTTCTTGGTATTATTGATGTTACAACAGGCATAACACAATGTTTAACTAACTGCATAAGCTGAAATATTTTAATCGCCGATTAAAATAGTCGTTTTTTGTTGCCCCAGTTTCAAATATAGTAACATTTAAGATCAGATCATTTTTAAGAAATGATCCGTTCACAGGTTCTACAAAGGCGTGTATCCTCTCTGGCTGCGTCAGATCCCCTACACCATGATGAAGTTTGCGTGTTTCGAGCGCACGGTGGAGATTCTGTACAAGTACGTGGTACCCAAACCTCGCAACACCTGCTCCAAAGCCGAGCAGCTGATCGTCACCTTTGTCGCTGGTTACATCGGTGAGTGACACGAGTTTTCATTCCACAACACTTCTGATGATCTCGGTGCTTACTGTTATATACATTTATAACTATAACTTCTGTTTCTGAGGGCGCACAAACTTTTGCACTCTGATATGTTACGGGTAAAAGCTTTGGCCAAGATTTGACCCCAAAACAATTTAGGGCATTTTGAAAAAGTCATTAAGCCCCGCCCACTTTCCAATACTTCTCTGTTTAGCTGGTGTGTTCTGCGCCGTGATTTCACACCCGGCTGATTCTGTGGTGTCCGTACTGAACAAGGAGAAAGGAAGCTCGGCCATAAAGGTGCTTAAGAAGCTAGGACCTCAGGGTGAGTCTTTACACACAAACACACACACACACATACACACACAAACAAAGAGAGGGGGAATAGCAGTTGCTCAACAGTTAGTATTGGACTGCTGTTCAGAGAGTTGTGGGTTCAATTCCCAGCCCCACCAAACTGCCACTGCTGGGCCCCTGAGCAAGGCCCTCACCCTGAACTGCTCAATTTAAAATAATGTAGAAATGTAAAGATATGCTCAGGGGACACAGTACCTGTGACTCACCACCAGGAGGTGCCCTTATACCACAACTGCCTCTGCTTGGTTTCACATGTTAGAACTTTTGATCTTGTAGTAGAATGAAATCCAGAGGGGTTTTTTATGTTGTTTTGTGTGTCTGTTCTGCAGGCGTGTGGAAAGGACTCATTGCTCGTATCATCATGATCGGCACACTAACCGCACTGCAGTGGTTCATTTACGATTCAGTAAAGGTTTATTTCCGTCTGCCACGCCCGCCTCCACCAGAGATGCCCGAGTCTCTGAAGAGGAAGATGAGTTTGGAAGAGAAATAGTTCTCTTTCTGTCACACACACCAACACACACACACACACACACACACTACCCTCAAACGAGTGACAGGGACATGATGTCTAAATTAAAGTTAATGATATTTTAAAGATGAAAGACAGTATTATGACGTAATATTATTTCTCGTCATTTTAGTCACATAAAAAGATAAAACAGCTAATAAATATCACAGAACATAAACTCAGTTTCTTGATGTTACTTAAGGTTACATAAGATCAACAGATAGTGTTGAAAAAACACAGATTACTATGAATCTGCACTACGTGAGATGATAAAATAAAAAAACTTAAATAGAACAAAAAAGGAACAAAAAACACAAGAATGTTCTATTTTACTAATTTTTAATATTCAAATAGTTCTAATATAATCTTTTGATTTATTTGGTTACTGGCTGTAAAAAATGTGTCACTCAGCACTCAGCTAAAGATAAATAAATGAATTGCTGAAATGAAGCAGCTACACATTTAACCCAAGTTATTATGATGTTTGTGTTTAAAGCAAAGACTATGTGGGTCAAATTGGGGATTTAGGCCATGTTAAAATGCAGTCTTAAGCCCACTTTATGATTCTGAAAAGCTCATTAATTGTAATGTAATTTTAACTCGTAAAATTTAAGGCGACTCTTACCCCTAGTAAGTTCATAATGTAAATGTATTAAATACCAAATATGACTATATGAAGTATCTGCGTAGTATTTTGGTTTGCACAATATGAAGTACACAGTTGTCTAGAATTTTGGTGTATTTTGTAATATTACATTTTTCCTTTACTGGAACTGTGGAACTGAAACCCTATTCCAGCATGACGATGTCGCTGTGCACAAATCCGTCCTTCTGATTCTGACTCAATCCTTGATACTAAACACCTTTGGGCTGAACTGGAACCCAGACTGAACCCCAGACCTCCTCACCTCAACATTATCTGATCTTATTGATACTATTGGAACTGAATGAAGACTACTGCAAAGAAGAATATAATATTATTGTAGGAGAAAGAATGAGAACACATCTGGAATAGGATGATCAACATAAACACATAGATGTGATGTGCAGGTGTTCTGATACTTTTGCAAATATGAAATTTGTATTTAATCTCAGTGCTTTCCAAACATTTCACTGCATTAGGTCTGCCCTCATTATACAATTATGTGTCCTTGGAACACATTTCCAAATAGCTCATCCATTGTGTGAAATAGTGTGTGTGAGTCAAAGTTCTCTTTGTTCTCTTTTTTTTTCCTGCTTTTTTCTCTTCTCTCTTATCAGCTTTGAGTATGAACTTTTCTGACCCTCTCCCAGCAGAAAAGCGGTGTCAGACTGATCGTCGAGCTTCCAGATCACCTGCTGCAGGTCAGAGCGAGCGCATGCCCTCCTTTCGCATCTGTGAGAGTGCTCCTCGAGTTCATGTGATCTTCAGACACTAATGGAGACACCCAGGCGTCACACTGTTCAGCGGCAGGGGGACGTGCGATGTGATACGACTTTCACGCGGTTATATCAGACTTTTATCATTATAGTCCATTTGGTTTCGCAGCTTTAATGCAGGTTTTCGTGACACTTCCCAGAAATGGGGTCTGTTAACGCGAGTTTCTGTGCTCCAGGTGAGAGGATGTGCAGCGGAACCTGTTTCTGTGACGCGGTTTAAAATCTGTAATCGGAGAATATGAAGTCAGGGGTGAAAAATAACCTCTTTATATAATCATCATGGGCTGTGTTTCATCTCATAATGATGGTGTAGGAAACTGTCTCACTGTCTGATCTTTAAATAAGATTAGCTCATTTTACTGCTATTTTTACACACAGACGAAGGATTAAAAACAACAAAACATCACAGCAACAAACCAGAGTGACCAAAACTGCAAATATATCAATGAAATTAACCCAAAATCAGTTCCAAAAGCAACATTTCAGTTAATAGTAATGCGTCTACAATTTTATATTTATAATATATTAATAATATTATGATCACAATCAATAATATTCATAAAAATAATGATTTAGGTCATGTTCTTAACAACATTTTTATTGATTTTGAACAGGGATATAACAAAGCAAACATGTAATGTTCCGATGCGCACTTTTACAATCTGTGTTATATACCCCTAATAGACCCCAGTAACCCCCACCCCACTCATCTCTGACTTCAAGCCAGCCTTACAGGTCTAAGAAAGGCTAAACACCTGGCATATTTAAAGAAGGAGAAGAAACAAATAAAGAAAACAAGACAAAACATGGATGTCTGGGTTTTGTAATTAAAAATAAGCGAAAGAAGGCCCCCACACCTGTTGAAATTTAAAGTCTGAATTATGTATTGAATAATGAATCTTCTCCAGGGACAAATAGGCCACTGGGCGACATCCTTCCACTTAAATAAAAGAGCACGTCTGGCTAGGAGGGATGCAAAAGACACTAAACAACGTTTATCTCGAGTAAGACGCTAATCTTCCGCTCAAGTAATGCCAAAAAGAGCAACCAGGAGATGTGGTTCAAGATTGCAATTAGGAATGTAAGACAGGGTTTTAAAGACATCCTTCCAGAATTTTTCTGAATTAGGGCATGTCCAATATGAATAAGAGACTCCTCTCCGCTTTTACATTTATCACAGCAAGGATCGATATCTGGGTAGAAACTAGAAAGCTTAACTTTGGAGAAATGAGCCCTATGCACAACCTTAAACTGTAGTAAAGTATGGCAGACACATAAAGAGGCTGAATTTACCAGCTTGAGAATTGAGTTCCATGTGTCATTTGACAGTGTCCGATTTAGGTCATCTTCCCAAGCAGTTTTAATTTTATTACAATTTTTAAAGTGGTGTGATTCAATCCCATCAAGCCTTTACGCAGTGGGGACAAACAGAGGAAATTATCTATAATATTAGCACCAGGAGCCTCAGAGAAATTTAATATTGAAGAGCTAATAAAGTGTCTTACTTGCAAATATCTGAAAAAGTGAGATTTGGATAGGTTAAACTTTTCAGACAGATGTTCAAACGATGCAAACCTATGATCCACAAAAAGATCTTTGCAAAGCTTGATGCCCTTACTGTATTATTCCTGAAACATTGAATCGTGTAAGGGGGGTTTAAAGAGATGGTTAGAGACAATAGTACTGGAAAGAAAAAAAACAAAAAAAACCCCACTGTATTTTCTGAACTGAGCCCATACTCTCAAGGTATGTCTAATAACTGGATTTTTTTATGAATTTAATTGAGGGGATGGGAAGTGCAGTTCCAAGAAGTGCATAAACAGAAAGGTCCTTCACAGAGTTTATCTCCAATTTCACCCAGGCAGACCGAATAGGTTGGTTATGAAAGTGCGCCCAAAAGATGACACACCGAATGTTTGCTGGCGAAAACTGGGTAGAGCCATGCTACCATCCCTTTTGGGTCTTTGAAGTAGGGCCTTGTTTAATCAAGGACGCTTACTTTTTCAAAGGTAGGATGATATAATTGAACCCAATGAATCAAAGTAATATTTAAAAATAAAACCAGAAACAGACTAAAAAAGATATAAAAATTTAGGAAGAATATTTGTTTTAATGACATTAATAGTGACCATTTATCCGAGTCACTTTTTGTCTGGTTCAGCAACCTAATAAAATTTTCTTCAAAAAGGTGTTTGTTTTCTTGTAACTGTGATACCAAGACAAGTCAACTGATTTTCCACTATCTTTAAAGGAAGGTTGGACATTTCTATTGTTTGTGTTGGACTATTTAGCAGAAAAAGTTCCTTTTTATGCAAATTCAACTTATATCCCAAAAAATAGATGAATTTACTAAGCAATGACAGCGAAAGTGGCAGAGAGGTGATTTGATTTAATATAAAGAGCAGAAGATCATCTGCATAAAGGGAAACTTTATATTCTTCCCCCTGCCTCTGAATCCCAGATATATCCTTGCAAGTGTGGAATGCAATTGCAAGTGGCTCAGTGGCAAGGTTAAAGAGCAATGGGCTAAGAGGACACCCCTGACGAGTGCCCCACTGAAGGCTAAATGGTTTAGATTGCTGAGAGTTTGTCAGAACTGAAGCAATAGGGCTTGAATATAGTAATCTGGCCCAAGTGATAAAACCAGGTCCAAAACTGAATTTTTCTAATACCTTAAATAAATACTCCTATTCCACACGGTCGAAAGCTTTTTCAGCATCCAAAGAAAGGAAACACTCAGGAACCCTATCTGACGGTGTGCACAAGATATCAATAAGGCGCCGAATATTGAAATAAGAATAGCGTTTTTTGATAAAAACCGGTCTGACCCTCAGATATAATTAAAGGAAGAACATTCTCGAATCTACGAGCTAAGACTTTAGCTAAATTAACATCTACAATAAGAAGAGAGATTGGTCTATATGAAGAGCACTCTGTGGGTCTTTATCCCTCCTTGCTATAAGGGTGATTCTAGCCTCATTAAATGAAGCAGGCATTTTACTTTGCTTAAAAGAATCGGATAAAACCAAAGCTAGTTGTGGTGCAAGCGATGAGGAAAAAAAATTGAAAAATTCTGCAGGGAACCCGTCAGGACCCGGGGATTTACCAGATTGCAGTGAAGAAATAGCTGATATTATTTTTTCTTGTGATATGGGCTCTTCTAATCTTACTCTAGAATCAGGGCACAGAATTGGGAGATTTAGTTGTGCCAAAAAACTTTCCAGTCCATTGTGGTCTTTTGGGAATTCAGAGGTATATAATCAAGAATAAAAATTCCTAAATTCAGCATTAATAGCGTGATCCGTAGTGATGCGACCATCCTTCATTCGAAATTTTTGTAATATGTTGCTGTGCTTTAAATTCTTTCAACTGATTAGCTAATAGTTTTCCGGATTTGTCACTATGAATGTAAAACTGGCTCCTACTCTTTAATGACTGGAGTTCAACATCATGTGTTGAGATAAGTTCAAATTTAGTTTGCAACTCTACACATTTTTTTTATATACAAATCAGGGGTTTTATATAGAGCATACTGTTGATCTATTTCTTTGATTTGGTCGGCCCATTCTTTCCGTTCTATTTATGCCTTCCTTTTCATAATAGCAGTGTATGATATTATTTGTCCGATTTAGGCCATGGTAATAATTTTTTTAAAGATTTTTAAAAGACCTCTATTTTAGACTCCGACCACTTTAGGATCCTGTCGTGTCACATGAACCTGAAATGTAAATACACAATATGGATAAAAGTATGTGCACCCCTGGTCATCACAATCATGTCTTTTACCAACAGTTTGTTTTTGTTATTATTATTATAAATAGTAATAATAAATCGTTAGAGAAACGTATTAAAATAATTTCCTTTAATTTGAATGATTATTTCACTTTCTCTGCACATTAACCATTTTGGAATTTTGTGGGCGTCGCCTTATGCAAATGAGCTGTAAAGGGTAATATTAAAGTTCAAAAACTGATGGAAAAAATGCTGATTTTTACAAATAAAAATTGACAGTAAAGTACAAATAATGAGTTGATTAAATCAGTAAAAAATTACAATGTCGTTAAGTTTAAAACTTGATCATTTTTGCAGACTAAAATTCTGGAATATTTATACCAGACTTTATTGATTATTACCTATTTATAAATGTTTTTGAGTGTGCGTAAAACACATTTGTTTTTAATTTTGTTAACACTTCTCTCATATCATGTTTCCAATTAATTTAAAAAAATCCAACTGACTCGTATAGACCAGCCAGCGCTCAGCGTTCCCTTTAAGAGTCGACTTGCAAACATGATTCGTTTTCATTCCACTTTTTCATTTATTTTCCGTTCTTTTCCGTGTCTCTTATGGGGAAATTCAACTGCAAGCGACTCTAAACATTAACCTTGTACATGACCTTTACTTCGGATTTTAACAGCAAATGACAAATTATACGCGACTCGGCTCTTAAAATTTACCTAAAAAAAGCAGACTCAAAAACACTATTCATAAAGCCGACACAAATCACGAATCATTTGCGTTTTTAACTGCTTTTTCCTACGTTTTCAAAAACATGCATTTAATAATGTGACCACTGCAGCCGAATTTAACAGCAAATCACATGTATCTGCGATTCGGCGTTCAAATTTTTACCTCGAAAGGCATATTTGAAGAACCGATTCGAAGAACCGACTCTTTTGGAAACGACACGTTGCTGGTATTTCTTCTAAAACATTCTAATGAAAACCAGTCCAGTGACAGAAGCTTATTTGTAACGTATGCTTATATTGTAAAGTAGATTTGGTTATGAATTGTGCTGAAATAAGATTTATTATTATTTTTTTATTATTATCATTATTTTACCCCTCACATTACATGCTGTGTTTTTTCAGTCACACAATCTCATTATGTAACAATACTCTAAATATATTTTCCATTATACACTACACACTGATAACAATGTTGGCACCGAGTCTCTCTTGTGTCCTTTTGTCCTAAATTCTGGCTCACACACTAATCCAGGCCCCCTCAGGCAGGACAAAAGAGTCTATTTTACCCAGCCCTCTGATTGGCCACTATTCAACAATATGGCAGAATCAATGTCACTGATTGGCCGGAGTGTGCAAGCTGTATTGCAGAGGTCAAATTCTTTTCGTGATAAGTGTGTGTTATTTAAAGACGTACCAGTGAATTCAGTCAGATGCAGTGAGAATCTTTTTGGTCATTTCATTTCATTACATGACCTTTCCTTTATATAGAAGTCAATCATATGTTCTTATTCTGGTTTTATTCCCGTGACCTACTGACAGTTCTTTTTAAACGGTATTTGTGTGTTTTTGATCTGTGTGTGTTTTTGTGTGTTTTCCCTCTTTATTTTGTACATCTGCTTGGTTTGGAGTTGAATGTCTGAACTCTGTTCTGTTCAGTGTGTTCATTCTCAGGATTAGGAAATAAATGTTATTCATTGACACACACGCTTACTTTTAACTTTTTTTTTTTTTATCTTTCCCACAGTTAAACTCCAGAGATTCCAATTTAAACTGAGCTTTGCATGTACCAACACACACACACACACACACACACAAACATACACACACACAGTTATTGGATCAGAATCATTTGAATTTATGGGTAAAAAGGTGCCAATTCCTCTTTTTTTTAATTTCTTGTAGCAAACAAGTTCTTCCCTATTTTATCCCTATTTTCCTTTCATTGCAGATGACATTATGTTGCTTATCTTTGCTTTAAAGGTACAATAGGTGAATTGTCTTCAGAAACAGCGTAGAAAGTAGAAAGCAACCACTGCCATACTGTTCCATGCTGTCGGTACCTAACAAGATGATAAGGAGCCATCGGTGATTGAAGAGATCAGGAAAGATGGTATGAAGCATTGTAAAAGGGATTGAATCCAGTGGAGAGGTGGTAGGATTGCAAACTTTTTCTGGTGCTAAGTTTGAAAATTGTGACAGTAAAGGAGCAGACGAGTCATGGGTGGGAAGTGTGACAGAAGAAGAAGACAGAGAAGTGGTGAAGGTATTGCTAATTTTCTTAACTTCATCATAGAATGAAGCAAAGTCCTCTTCAAACAGAAAGGATAGAGTGAGGGGGGTGGGGGTGAGTAGCAATAAGAAGATCTTGTGGAGCTTGCTGAAAGTCTTGCAGAAGCTTTTAAAATGTATAATTTATTATTATTATTTATTTATTCATCATTATTATTATGTATTATTTTATTGCAGCAAGCAAGTTCTTAAAAAAAATACCCATTTTCTTTTCAGTGCACAGTGACATTATTTTACTTATATTTGCTTTAAAGGTACAACAGGAGATTGTCTTTGGAAACAGTTTTGTGCTGTTGGTTCTTTCGAAACCTTTTTTAAAAAAATGCATGTAATATTTTGAGCGGTTAAATAAAAAAAGCTACAATTATTATCAATAATATCATAGTTATTACTGTTATTACTACTACTACTATTATTATCATTGATTGTTATTGTTATTACTGTTATTATTGTTGTCATTAGCAGTATAGGAAGACAGTATAAGAAACAGTATTATAATTTTAACAAAACTTTTTATGAGATATATATATTTCATCTCACAAATTGCAAGAATTTAGTTTGATCTTCACTTAATATCCATCACGTCATCATAATGCCAACTTAAACAAAACTAAGATTTAGCTATGGGGAACTTAATCAGGATGTATCTCAACAATGCTTTTACCATCTTCTTTTGAAATATTGTTTTTATATACATTCTGTACTACAGGTCACACACATAGCAGTGTAGAAACGTTCTAGGTAGGGAGTCGTATTGTCTCCATAAACTCTCATACACCTTTACTAATGTGAAGAAAAATTTGCCTCCTGGTTGATGGTTGTTTTTTTTTAATTCCACCAAAATGTCATCGGCCATCTTGAAAATCTTTCTAATCTAGCATCAGTTTTTGGTAGCTCCACCACTTTTTTACAATTTAAACAGACGGTAAATGTAGTGTCTGTTTCCTACTTTTTTTTGCAGTGCAGTTCGCCATGTTGTTACGGTTTATAGTGTGACTAGGCAGCGGCATAGAATCTGTTCACTTACCAGGACCAGAGAGATACGTACATCTCTAAAAAAAATCTGAAATTCTTCTATGTAATAAGAAAAATATGATGTATTTTATCATGTTGTGTGTTAACATTCTTTGTAACATCATTTTAAAAATGGACCAATTTATTTTAAACAAATCACAGAAATGATAAAACAGCACACAGTAAAAAAGTAAAAAACATGAAGAAGTTTGACTTCTCTGTCATATTTCTCCTCTACAATCTGGAATTTCTTCATCACACTTATCCCACTGCTCTGGAATCTGATTGGATGATAAAGTAGGTGGAGTGGTGGCTTGTGTCTGGGAATAAATTTAAGTAACATGGCATATTTCTCCAGCTGTGGAAGCAGTAAGATTATTAACACACTGCCTCGAGCTCTGTTTCTTTAGCTTCTTTACGACTTTAATTAAAACACACAAAATGAGCAAAGACAGAAATTTGACAAAGCAAATTAACTCCGAAAACTCTAACTGTAAATGCATTGAAACATTCCTAGATATTTCTGGTTATTTCCAGCTCTCCTGTAAACCCTGTATGTCAGATACGTCCTTTGAGCCTCAGATCCGATAATCTCCTTGTTAACTCTTTCAAAAAACCCAATATGGCACTGTTTATTACAAAATGTTTACTAAAAGGTTAGGGCGACAGGGGTGTCCAAACTCAGTACTGGAAGGCTGGTGTCCTGCAGAGCTTAGCTCCAACTTGCCTTAACTCTCCTACCTATAAGTTTCAAGTATACTTAGCAGGATCTTGATTAGTTAGTTGAAGTGTGTTTGATTAGAGTTGGAGCTAAACTCCGACCCTCCAGGACTGAGTTCGGACACGTCTGCTCTAAGAGGTGTCAATCAAACCAGAGGTAACCTGGAGGGCCGGTATCTTGAGGAGTTTAGCTCCAACCCTATTCAAACACACCTGAGCTAGCTAATCAAAGTCTTGCTAGGTAGACATAAAACTTACAGACAGGTGTAAAACTCCGTAGGACCGACTCTGGTGATCTTCTGTCATAAGCTTTACATGACAGCAGCTGTGAACTTCAAATCAAGATATCAGTGAGTAATGATTCCACTTAAAAGCGTGAAAGTTTTTGGTGGGTGAGTTTTGGAGACGAGACCAACTGTAAGATAAGATTCATGTTGATTGTGACCGAATAAAAAAACCTCTAATAGTCTTTGGTTTTTCGGACTGAGTTTACTGCCCTTATTGTTCTGTGAGTTTAGGCAGGTTTGTGTGATGAAGCGTGTGTAATATGGGGGTAAAGGCAACATTGTGGCTTTTCTGTGTGTTTATGATTTCCACAGCAGGGAAGTTATAAAATAATATGTTGGAAACACAGCAAACATGTAGAACAAGTTTTTGTGGCCTGATGAGACCAAAATGTGGTCTTAGCACCACCAAGTTACCACTGATGGGCCCCTGAGCAAGGCCTTTAATACCCAATTGCTCAGTTGTATAAATTAGATAGAAATGTAAGTCACTCTGGATTCGAGCATCTGCCAAATGGTGCATGTAGACATATGTAATGTTTTATGTAAGCTGTGAAGATAGTTTGGAAGAAAAACAGGCTGCCGATGCTGGGCCCCTGAGTAAGGCCCTTAACCCTGTTTTTTAAACCTGGTTTAAAAATGTGATAAATGTTCTGGATGAGAGCATCTACCAGAATGCAAGAAATGATGATCAGGGTGCACATACATTTGTTCATTTATAGTGTATATTTTATATTGTAACATGTTTCTTTAAATGACTGGAATCTGTTCTGATTTTTTGTAGCGTGTGTGTAAGAAGAAATCTGAATCCAATTTACAAACTGCTTTAGGACACAAAAATGTTGAGAAGTTGCAGCATCTGAAACTCGTTAGCTTTTTTTCTGTCTCAGTTTGTTTTCCGGGAAAAAGAGAAAAAAACCCCTCAAGGTTGCTCGAGTCACAGCGAGTTTTCGCATCCTCACATTCCACACCGCCTTTACTCCATCCGTATCTGCGCAAACCACGCGTATTTTACGCACTTACGCAATTTGCGCAGCGTGCACGAGCCTCCTCCTCTTGTACAGCTTTTTTTTTCGAGAAAGCTGAATACCCCGCTAAGCGCGTGCACTGCACTGACACATCACATCCTACTTCGCATGCCATCAGATCAGATCAGACCGGATCCGACCCGCAAACCCTTTACGCACAGCCGAGGACGCAGAAACTCCAATTTAACTCTCACACACCGGATGTACGTACGGCATTTTATTCTCTTTAGTGTTTTTTTTAAGTGGAGGTCAGTTGATATGCAAAGCGCGTGCACGTAACGTAAGGCCAGTATAAAAAAAGCTAAAAAATGTGTTTAATTGTTTGTAGGTTTAATGGGACGCCTCTTTCACTGTATATTCTGGGCAAAAGTGTTTTTTCGTAGTTTTAATTTTTTTTTATAGGCATTTAGATAATTTTTGTTAATAAAACTGTAAAAGCAACAGCGGTGGCACGATACAAATATTTTCTTTAAATTAATTGATTAAATATTTTCTTTATATGCGTATTTAATTTGCATTTCTGGGTTGTGTTTTTAATGTATGTGAAAAGATGCAGCGTCGGTAAACAAACACGAACTTGACCTTGTGTTTTAAAAAACTTACTGAGCGTATTGTTTTGGAAACATGAGCAGATCCAGAGTTAATAACTAAATAACTAAATTCTGTTGTTCACAATGCAAATGCAGATTTCTGTCAAATTGGGTTAACCCCTTTAAATATCTGCGTAGTTAAAATCTCTCCGTTATACGAACCGCTGCTACATCCGGGACACTGCGCAATGTTTTAACGCGGTACTGTATCGGATGTAACGGTGTGATGAGTCTAAATTATATCGCAACTTCAAGTTTTTACTTAATTAAAACAACAGTATTCAATGTTGTGGGGGGAAAAAATCCCACCACATTTTTACGACTGTCAAATCACGTCTTCTCTTTTTAATTACAAATATTTATATTTATTATTTAATTGTTCTACTGATATCATCCACTTCCTTTCAAAACAGGAAGTCATTATAGAATTTTGTCGCCTTTGGTATCTAAACCGACCTAGCTATTCAGCTAACAAATTACATATGCTACTAACAAACTTAAGAACTACTAATGATAGTAATGAACTTACAACATTTACAGCATTTAGCAGATGTTTGTATCCAGAGCGACTTACATTTTTTAAAAACTCATTTATACAACTGAGCAATCGGGGCCTTGCTCAGGGGCCCAGCAGTGGCAACTTAATGGTGAACCCACAGTCTTCCAGTTAGCAGTTTAACATCTTAACCATTCTTACCGCCCAGCTCTAGTGGATGCACTCTCATTTGCAATTTCATTTGTACTACCCGTAGCCATACCTTATTAACGCTCCGGAAGTACATAACAACTCTAATGCTGTATTTAGCAATTTTGGACAGAGTCGTTTACTCGTTTCTCTGTACAATCCAGTAATCTTACTATTGGCTTGCACTCAATTCTGAAAATTGGTTAATCTGATATTACAAAAGTGACATCCATTAATGAAAAAAAAAAAATAGGGAAAAAAATGTCAGTAAAGTGTAATTATAAAGTGTGTTTAGCCAGCTGTTGCATGCTAACCTTTTTAGAACGCTATGTTACGTATAAAATGCAGCTTATTCCTAGAAAAATGAATTTACATTTGCAGCATTTGGCAGAAAATCCACATCCAGAACGACTTGTACTTTACTTTATACAACTGGTCCTTGACATTGAATTTCCAATGTTAACCACTGCACTAAGCGACGTCCTGAATAAACTGCTGTTGATGATTATAATGCTAGTGTTCCAACGTGAGAGTGAGGAAGCGGAGAAGAGGAATATTAAATTAACATAAAGATTTGAAAATTGCTAATGTTGAAAAATAACATTATAAACAACAGAAATGTGGAAACAATCGGCAGTCTTTGCAGCAACCGTGACTAGAGTATAAAAGTATTTTTAAAAAAGTAAACAGGAAATATTTGCTGTGTAAACGAAGCGTGTGTTCTTCGCTCCTCTGTGTCTGCAGGTTGACATTTACAGAAGTGTTTCATTTTTTTAATCGCCTGGTCGTTTCTGCAGGCAAAATACCTGAAGTGTGGCTGTTAAAACAGCGCCTCTGGAAATGCATAGTGAGACAGCAGAGCAGGTCATGTGACTTTAAGCCCTGAAACAGTAAGACAGCTTCAGTCTATAGAATCTGCTATAATCCAGAAACCCGCAGGGAGAAAATAATTAATAAAGTTAGTAATGGTTAAGGTACAGATGCAGACGTGTCCTCAAACAGAACAGTGAAAGAAAGTGTGTCTATACGAGTGTGTGTCTGTGTGTGTCTGTGTGTGTGTGTGTCTGTGTGTGTCTGTGTGTGTCTGTGTGTGTGTGTGTGTGTGTGTGTGTGTGTGTGTGTGTGTGTGTGTGTGTGTGTGTGTCTGTGTGTGTGTGTGTGTGTGTGTGTCTGTGTGTGTGTGTGTGTGTGTGTGTGTGTGTGTGTGTGTGTGTGTGTCTATATACGGAACAGTGAAAGAAAGTGTGTCTATACGAGTGTGTGTGTCTATACAAGTGTGTGTGTCTATGCGTGTGTGTCCATGCGTGTGTCCATGCGTGTGTGTCCATGCGTGTGTCCATGCGTGTGTGTCCATGCGTGTGTCCATGCGTGTGTGCGTGTGTCTCCATGCCATGCGTGTGTGTCCATGCGTGTGTGTGTCTATATGTGTATGTCTATGTAGGTGTGTGTGTCTATATGTGTGTGTGTGTGTCTATATGAGTGTGTGTGTGTCTATATGAGTGTGTGTGTGTGTGTGTGTGTCTATATGAGTGTGTGTGTGTGTGTCTATATGAGTGTGTGAGTGTGTCTATGTGAGTGTGTGTGTGTCTGTGAGTGTGTATGAGTCTATGTGTGTGTGTGTGTCTATGTGATGTGGTGTGTGTGTATATATGAGTGTGTGTGTGTGTCTATATGAGTGTGTCTATGTGAGTGTGTGTGTGTGTCTATAAGAATGTGTGTGTCTATATGAGTGTGGGTGTGTGTGTGTGTCTATGCGTGTGTGTGTGTGTGTCTATGCGTGTGTGTCTATGCTGTGTGTCCTATGCGTGTGTGTGTCTATGCGTGTGTGTGTGTCTATGTGCGTGTGTGTGTGTGTCTATGCGTGTTGTGTGGTGTCTATGCGTGTGTGTGTGTCTATGCGTGTGTGTGTGTGTGTCTATGCGTGTGTGTGTCTATGCGTGCGTGGTGTCTATGCGTGTGTGTGTGTGTCTATGCGTGTGTGTCCTATGTGGTCCATGCGTGTGTGTATCCATCCGTGTGTCCATGCATGTGTGTCCATGCGTGTGTCCATGCGTGTGTGCGTGTGTCCATGCGTGTGTGTGTTCTACATGTGTATGTCTATGTAGGTGTGTGTGTCTATATGTGTGTCTGTGTGTCTATATATGTGTGTTTGTGTCTATATGAGTGTGTGTGTCTAGTCTGTGTGTGTGTGTGTGTGTCTATATGAGTGTGTGTGGTGTGTCTATATGAGTGTGTGTGTGTGTGTGTGTGTGTGTCCTATATGAGTGTGTGTCTATGTGAGTGTGTGTGTGTGTGTGTGTCTATATGAGTGTGTGTGTGTGTGTGTGTGTGTCTATATGAGTGTGTCTATGTGAGTGTCTGTGTGTCTATAAGAGTGTGTGTGTCTATATGAGTGTGGTGGTGTGTGTGTGTGTATAGTGTGGTGTGAGTGTGTGTGTGTGTCTATGCGTGTGTGTGTGTGTGTCTATGCGTGTGTGTGTCTATGCGTGTGTGTGTCTATGCGGTGTGTGTGTCTATGCGTGTGTGTCTATGCGTGTGTGTGTCTATGCGTGTGTGTGTCTATGCGTGTGTGTGGTGTGTGTGTGTGTCTGAGCGTGTGTGTGTGTGTGTGTGTGTGTCTATGCGTGTGTGTGTCTATGTGTGTGTGTGTCTATGTGTGTGTGTGTCCATGCGTGTCTGTCCATGCGTGTCTGTCCATGCGTGTCTGTCCATGCGTGTGTCTGTCCATGCGTGTCTACGCGTGTGTGTGTGTCTATGCATGTATATGCGTGTGCGCGTTCTATGCGTGTGCGCGCGTCTATGCGTGTGTGTGTCTATGCGTGTGTGTGTGTCTATGCGTGTGTGTGTGTGTGCGTGTGTGTCTATGCGTGTGTGTGTGTCAATTTAAGTGTTTGTCTGTGTGTGTGCGCATATATTTGTGTGTATGTAAAAGTGCGTGAGAGCGCATGTGTGTGCGAAAGTGAGAGCATATGTGCATGGACGAGTGAGAAGTGTGTGTTAGAGTGTGTGCGTGTGTGTGCGAGTGGAGGCGTGTTTTGCAGGATGTGTGTGTGTGTTAGAGTGTGTGTTGAATGACATTCTCTGTGATTATATTTTTGGAATTTAAATGATGGTTTATAGAATGTAACATATTTTTGACAGTATGTGTGTGAACGTTTATTTTAACGTTTAGAGACGTTATATTAATGTTATCTGTAGCTCTTTGTGCAGTACTTTTTGAACCACACACACACACACATTGATTAGAGTGGGCCACATGCCTGTGCCCAGTTCTCCGTTTGTCCTTGTGGCCGTGTGTTATTTGAGGATTAGTGAGCTCTGGAAAAGAACGAGGTGGATTAGCGGTGCACTGGCGCATTGCAAGTTTAGCCCACATACACACTTCAACTGACCCTTCAGCTCAAACTTTAAGACAGTTAAACATGATTCTGAAACGTTTCTGTCAATGTTTAATCACATGATGTAACAAATAACACACTCTGGATCCTGCTGTTATTTAAAAATAAACAGTAACTTTTAGCTTTTTTTAGGTATACTTTGTTTGTTGTAACAGAAGCTGAATAAGTGTGTGAAGGTGTAACTCTGTGTGTAGATCATGGCTTCAGTCTTGGAGAAACTCATCACCTCCTTAAGCAGCGACCCTGCTGAGCCTCCCACCAATAAGGTGACTGTGGTGGGGGTGGGGCAAGTGGGCATGGCCTGCGCTGTCAGCATCCTGCTCAAGGTAAGACATCTCTCAAACACCCTGTGTATGCTTAATTAAAAAAAATGGATGCATGGATGGATGGAAGGATGGATAGATAGATGGATAGACAAACATATGCACTCTTTCGGTCTCATTCGCTCATTTTCTGTCTCTCTCTTTCTCTCTCTCTCTCTCTCTCTCTCTCTTCCTCTCTTTCCCTCTCTGTCTGTCTGTCTCTCTCTCTCTCTCTCTCTCTCTCTCTCTCTCTGTAGGATCTGTGTGATGAGCTGGCGTTAGTGGACGTTTTGGAGGACAAGCTGAAAGGAGAGATGATGGACCTGCAGCACGGCAGTCTCTTCCTCAAGACCCACAAGATCATCGCCGATAAAGGTTGAGACAATTATTTCCTTTTTCTCGCTAATAATAATAATAATAATAACTTTTCATTTTCTATGTTAATGTGTTGTTTCTTTATTTTTTCTGCTTTTTGCTTATTTAACTATAATTTGTACTTCTTAGTTGCAGCACATAGAGACTCACAGCGCTCTGCAGATAAAAACACTTGTTCATTTATTTATTCATAACAGGTTGAATAAGTTGAATTATTTATGACGGTGTTTGAAGTATGAAGATAATGTTGATCGTAAGACCGTAGAAGTTTGCTCTCTAACTCTTTCTTTCTTTTTCCGCTGCTGGTGGACAGATTACTCTGTGACTGCAAACTCGCGCATCGTGGTGGTGACGGCCGGCGTGCGCCAGCAGGAAGGAGAAAGCCGCCTCAACTTGGTGCAGAGAAATGTCAACATCTTCAAGCACATCATCCCGCAGATCGTCAAACACAGCCCCAACTGCATCCTTATCGTGGTGTCCAACCCGGGTGAGAGTCTGCTCGCTTCGGGTCCTCTGATCTACAGACCTGTTGTCATTTGTCAAAAATGTTTTTAATTTTTTACATTTTTATTTTATTTGTTCCCTTTGTTATTTATACTTTTTTTACTTATTTATTTTTACTTACTGCTGATTCATTAAATTTCTTCTTTGTTCAATTTGTCATCTTTTCTCATTCCTTAACTTATGTTCTTATTCATGTCTTCACTCCTTGTGTTTAATTGTGTAAATCTGTCTGTCTGTCTCTGTTTATCTATCTGTCTATTCTCATTCCTTAACTAATTCCTCTTCTCTTATTTTCTTTCTATACCACTTTCACTCATTTCTTACTTTGTCTTTTATTGTACCCATTTATTTCTTTACTCATTCTTAAAACTGCCCCCCGGATAAATAAAAATGTAGGTAGTTTTTTTCACGAAATAGTCAGCATTAGTGACATTATAATTCATAGGACTATATATATAAAATATATTAAATATAATTATAATTATTATATAATTATTTAATAATATAAAGGCATTTCCAACATCAGTACCACCACCACCATGATTCGGAGTGAGAGAAATCTGTTAAAATACAGTACATTCCAACATACTTTAAATGAAAGGTGCCAATAATTCTAAACTAAAGCAGCACATTCGTCAGTGCTTTGTGTAAATCATATGTTTGTTTGTTTTTTTTTTTACTCCCGCACAGTGGACATCATGACGTATGTGACATGGAAGCTCAGTTGTCTCCCCAAGCACCGTGTCATCGGCAGCGGCACCAACCTGGACACTGCCCGCTTCCGTTTCATTATGGCAGAGAAGCTGGGAATTCACGCCAGCAGCTTCAACGGATACATCCTGGGAGAACACGGAGACTCCAGCGGTAAGTGTTTCAGATGATGAAGTTAGTGTTTTATTATAACAGTGTGTAAGATCTTCCCTGTTCCTGTGTTTCTCAGTGCCAGTATGGAGCGGCGCTAACGTCGCCGGAGTGAACTTGCAGAAGATCAACCCGGCCATCGGAACGGACCAGGACAGCGAGAACTGGAAAGAGGCTCACAAGTTGGTGGTGGACAGGTAGGTTAAAATAACATGAAATTCAATTAAAATTAAATGCAATTAAAATGAAATGACATTAAATTAAAAAAGGAAATGAAAAAAAATTTGAAATAACATTAAATAAAAAAATAAAAAGAAATGGAATTGCAATTAAATTAACATAAATTAAATTCCAATAAATATCATTAATCAATAATATTATTAACAAATAATATTAATTGATAAGTTAACTTAAATTAAATGAAATTATGTTCAAATTAATTATAAATTAAATAATAAAATTAAATTAACATAAATTAACAAACTGATATAATTTGCAGCTTTAATTTATGAAACAGTTATATATACAGTTTCACTCCTCAAAGGAAAAGCGACGTGTTTTCACCCCAACTTTTAATTTTTTTACTCTGGGTCATGATGTCATATGTGATGTTCCACATGATTATTTGCTGCATTTAAACTGTCTACCTCATGTTCACATGTTGAAGTCTAAACATGCACTGCACGGAAAGATAAAAGCGTCTGGACTTTGTTCTTCATTACAAAATGGAGGACGATTATTTG
This sequence comes from Bagarius yarrelli, assembly GCA_005784505.1. Lineage (NCBI taxonomy): Eukaryota > Metazoa > Chordata > Actinopteri > Siluriformes > Sisoridae > Bagarius > Bagarius yarrelli. The sequence goes on along the minus strand of VCAZ01000108.1, from coordinate 581,871 downwards.
TCTGATTTTTCATCACAGCTGCACTCTGTCCCAACTGGCAGAGACACACAATCTCCACATGTCATTCAAAACAAACCCGCTTCTCCGACCTACTCAGGTCCGAGATCACCAATCACATGCAGCGCCACGGTTTCAGGACTTCAGTTAAATCTTACATTGGCGTATTTTTAAATTTTATTTTATAAGCTAGTTTTCTTGTTTTTTTGGTTTGTGTAATGTGGAACTCTGTGTCATTTGGTTCACACAGTTTTAATCTGTGTCATTTGGTTCACACAGTTTTAATAATAAATGCAGATTTAAATGTGTTACATGATAATCAGTGTTGTAATAACAGGATCAGACTTTAACGATGATGCACACGGTCCTCAGTGGTCGAGTCTCCCTGTGAAACCAGACTCAGAGGTTCTGTGGGGGGAAAAGATGCCTTTAATTTTATTTTGATTTGAACCATTGAATGGCATAAAAAACGAATGTAGCGCTCGTTCATACATCTGTTTTTTGTTTGCACTTGAAGATTTAATCAGTTTATAACGTGTTTGTGGTCAAGGACAAAAAAAAAAAAAAAACGATTTTGAGGCAAAATGATCTAAAAAGTAAAAGATTGAAAATGTTTTAGATTTAAAAGGCAAATAGAACCATTAAAATGACTAAATATGTTTTTAGAGTAACGTCTTTTCTCTTGTTTTTGAGTTTTTAGTGGCATTTGAGTATAAATGAGTTAATTAAGTGTAAAATAAGTGAAGGTATAGTATATTGGGTAAAAACACTATTATTGGGGCTAAAAGCTTCTTTCTTCTATTTGTCTCCCCCTCTTTTCCTTCCTGTTTTTTCTTTCCCTCTGTCTGATTGTCTGTCTCTCCATCTCACTGTCTCCTCTGTCTGTCTTTCTCTCTTACTTTTTTCTATCACTTTCTCTTGCTCTCTCTTTAGTCTGATTTTCTCATTTTGTCTGTCTTTCTCCCTGTTTCTGTCTATTTGTCTCTCTATCACACACACACACACACACACAAACACACACTGTTTGGATAATAAATACCATTAAAATGTTTTTTCATGTTGAGCAGGTGACAGGACGTGTGTGTGTGTGTGTGTTGTTATTACAGTGCTTATGAGGTGATCAGGCTGAAGGGTTACACTAACTGGGCCATTGGAATGAGCGTTGCTGATCTAACCGAGAGCCTGGTGAAGAACCTGAGCAGAGTTCATCCTGTCTCCACCATGGTCAAGGTGTGTATACACATACACACACACACACACACACACACCCCTAGGTCCAGGTCACAGTTACAGGTTGGTTCTTTTGTGTAACTTTACAGCAGACCAGTAACACTGACCCAAAAGCACCACCTGGTGTTCAAACTAAGTATTACTTTGTTTTTGAATATTAGATTTTAAACCAAACGACAATGTTATGGAAATATGAACCAGATCTTGGTCTTAGTTTTTTTATTCCTGGCCTGTTATATTTTTTTAAAGAAAGCAGAGCTGTATAAATGTTTGGGAGGTAAATAACTGTTCTAGCAGAGTGTGTGTGTGTGTTGATAGGCAGGCTGTGCTTTTATTTTTTATATTTCCAAACTGAGGCTGCTCAGTGGAATAGTTGAGAAAAATATACATCGCTCTGGTTGAGAGTAGTGTTCTGTGTGTATGTGTGTGTGTGTGTGTGTGTGTGTGTGTGTGTGTGTGTGTGTGTGTGTGTGTGTGTAGGGAATGTACGGGATTGGAGACGAGGTGTATCTTAGCCTGCCCTGCGTCCTGAACTCCAGCGGCGTGACCAGTGTGGTCAATATGACCCTGAGTGACGGGGAGGTGGGTCAGCTCAGGAAGAGTGCTGACACCCTGTGGAACATCCAGAAAGACCTGAAGGACCTTTAAAAACATCCTGCAGTGGCCAAACAAACACACTTCTTACAACTACACTTAACACATACCTCCTACGTGGACACAGGAAGTAAAAATATTTGTACTACTGAGTTGTGAAAGAGACATACTGACATCACAAATGTTTCTCAGTAATCTAGTAGAAGTCAAAATGTTTTGTAGTCTTTCTGAAACCAGACTGAAAATATAATGATCTAATTCTCTAAAAAAACATCAGTGTTTAATAAACCGTTAATTAAAAAACCCTTGTTTTTGTATTTGTATATGACACTTTACTAAGAATTAAAATCAACGTCTAATAAGCAAATACTTCGTTGTTTCAGTGGCGGGCGGTGCATCTGGTAGCTGGGCCTTCAGTGTGGATTTACCCGACTGATAAACCTCTTAATACCACCACTTTCACGTCATGATTATAGAAATCATCAATCCTATACAAAAACGCAGTATAAAACTGCACTGCATTACAGACAGAGATATTTTACATATTGAGGATGAAAACTTTTTTTTATAGAAAAACATTTAAGTAAAACATATTTTTAAGTATCTACCAATCAAGTTCATTTCTCCTTCTTCGTCAGCCATTTTGGGTGTAAAAATTGTAATTTACCTGTACCGATGTTTCATTATTCGAACTTGGCTGTAACCGTTTTACTCTGATCAACCAATTAGAGGAAGGAAAAATACTGACGTCATTGTGGGCCAGCAAACTGGCGCTGGAGATTCGAATTTGAAATCTGATTGGTTAAAGAAACAGTCTTTAACCAATTAGCAATCTGCCACTGCTAACATAGTTTAATAATCAGCTAGAACTACTGATTCTGAAGGGCAGATTAAAATATTAACATATATCAAATGTTGACAAACATGGAGCAAATAAACTTTTGTTTATTAACAAATAATCAGGGCGCCCCCCGTGGAAACTACTAGTATGATTTTGCACAAGCGCAATAGTTCATTAAGTAAAAAATTAAAAATTATTAAATTCAACTCTATATTACAGGGAAAAAACTGCATTATTTAATAAGTAAATTTTGTAAATTTAGTAAATCATATTGTTACATTACCGGGAATTAAAAGTAAAAAAATAAGTATAAAACACGTGTTACACAGAGTTTTTTATTTATTTATTTTAATGATATACTTTTTTTGGTGTGCCTCCCTAATACTTGGTGTAGCTTCATTTGGCCCCGCGTTAAAATATTCTGAGGGCGCGTTGGTAACTAACACGCCATCCTATGTTCATCATATCAAGATCTTCAGGTCATCCAGCTCATAGAAATGCCACATTTTTGTAGGTGTGTGTGTGTGTGTGTGTGTGTGTGTGCGTGCGTGCGTGTGTTTTCACGGTGCCTCCTCCAGTTCTCTAACAAACAGCAGAACCGGGAGGATCCTGCTGGTCCCGGTTCTCTTCCCGAAGCGCAGCCCGAATGGGTTGTAGTTAAATTTGCTGCGGGTTAAACGGTGCTGACAGGAAATGTCACTTTCTAAATCCTTTTCCTTTAACAAGAAGCAAATCCTGTCGTCTTCCGAGGTGCTGCGCTCTTCCATGTCCCTCAGATTCGCTTCTCCGAGTCCGGCAAAATCTGCAAAACATATTACAAAAGGTTTCATAAAATTAAGACTTTTTTCATAAAAAAAAAGGTCTTAATTAAGTATAACTTTTTCGGTTAACACTTTATTTTGATCTTTCTGTTGTATTCAGTTAAAGTTGCCCCCTTTTAAAAGTTTCTATATTAGAAGCAGTGGCAGCCAGTCAATAGGGGGCGCTGGGGAATTACACGCATCAGGTGAGTCAGAGAAGAACGCCAATTACCATGTTAACATATTAAGATAAAAATATATTGCAAATTAATAACAAAATAAAACCATTTAGTCATATTATTCTAATGTAAAAATTTATACTAAATAATACAAAACTGGATTTTATTCATATGATATAACGAATGAGAGTGTGTTTGTGAGTGTACTGTAGGACTGAAAACTTTTGGAAAACCTGTGATTTGAGGTTGAGCTCGAATTGGTTTGTTTAATATTCCTCTCAGACGCAGTGCTTTATTTCCGAACCCTTCTACTTTTGTTGTTAGTAAATTAATATTGTTTTTAACATTTTTTGTTTCATGTAATTGAACTGTTGCTATGTAGCTCATGCCTTTTATTGATTTCCCTTTGGGTCCCTCTAGTGGGCAACATTAGCATCACAGCCTTCATCTCTAAATCTGATTGATATAAATGACTGAATTAATTCAACGGTTATATTTATTAATAACCGATAATAAACCCATGCTCATTTACTTTAGTTAATTTAGTTGAATATATTTTAGCTAGCAGTAATGTTACATGATCACATTTGATATTTACAGTTAACAGTTTGATGTTTTTAGTTTTGTTTGCACCCCAATTTTTTTTAGCACCAGCCACTGCTAATTAGAAGTATTATTTTATGTAAATGCTTGAGATAAATTATTTAAAACTTGAATTTTTATTAAAGCAGTGCAACAAATTTACAAATTAAAAAAAAAATGATCATGAATCATGAGTGATTAATAAACACTCAATGTAGTGGCACCCCAGAAAACTTTTATCGGGGTGGTCAGAGAAGGCCACAATTAAAAAAAAAAAACCCCAATAAATATATATATATATAATATAATATATATATATATATCCACAGCCAGAAAATAATTGCTATGTTGATACTGACTGGAAAAATGTGTTCCAGAAGTCCAATTTTAGTCCAATTAAATGCTCTGTTAAAAAGAGTACGAACAGAAACCAAATTTCACCTTTTAGTTTCGTGCACAATTATACTATGTAACAGAACGATATAACAAAAAAATAATAGCGATGTAATAATAATAATAATATAATGATGATGACTATGATGATGATGCTAATAATGTTTATGAATTTGATGATGGTGGCTAAAATGTCTGAGAATTTTGTGCTCCTATGAAAATTTGTGGAAATTAAATAAAACTTAAAACAACAGATTGACCAATCTTTCATTTAATAATTATTTAATGTGAGTTTAGATGTTTAGTTGCTTGCATAAGGTTATTTTTATGCTTATTGACGTGAATAATTTGTACATTTTGACCACCTCTGATTCTCCTATGACATTTTATAAAATAAAAATAATCCCAAAAGCCATGATGTTTTTGTATATTTTTCTCTCGTTTTTCCTGTCACTTGAATAATTAATTAATTGTTTAAATAATCCAATTTTTAAAGAAATTATTTGATGTTAGCTCGGATTCTACAAATGTGTGTTAAATATTATTATCTATGTTGGATCAGTGAAATAGAAAAATAGATTCTGATACAAAGTTAGAAAAACACAAACATTTCCTTTCTAAAAAAAAAAATTTGTGCTTCAATTCAACAGGAAAAAAACCACATTTTATTATTTATAGTTTAAACAAAGAAAAACTTTTGAAGGGTAAAATGAACCCTTTCCTGCACAGCATCTGTTGTAGTCTCCTGTCCTCAACTTGAATTTATATTCAAATCAATTTGTTGTTTTTTTTTCTTTTTAATTTTAATACTTGTGAATTTTATCCTCCTCTTACTTTAATTTTACCCTAAATTTTTTTGTTACTGAAATTAAGTAGGATTAAAACTGTTAAAAAAATTGTAAAGTAAACATCATGTAACATTCGAAATATATTAGATTTATTAATTTTTCTTATTGTGAATACATTAATTCATTAAGGATTTTTATTTTAACAGCTATTTTTCACTTCTAACATAAAAATGAGTGCCTTCTTACACAAGAGAAGTGTTAACAAACTTCTCTTCTGTCTATAAAACAACAACCGAATAAAACGTCTTTCTCTGGCTTTCTTTTTTTTTCTTTTTGTCTTTTTTTCTTTCTCCAGTCATGCTTAAAGGTGCTCCCCTAAAGTAAAGCCTTACCTTTTTTTCTATCCATCCACTGTAGGAATTTTTTCCCGGGAATATTAAGGATATGTGAGGAAGCGTAATGAGCCACCAGGACAGATGTGAAGACGATCAGCGCCGTTAGTTTCATATTTTTAGGTGATGAAGCGGATTCGTGCACAGGAGCTTAATACTGCTGAGAAAAAACAGTTCATGTGAAAACTTCACTCAGTATATAAGCACCAGGTGATGCACACACACACCCGCATACACACATACAGAGACAGTGAAAGAGAAAGAGAGAGAGTGAAAGAGAGACAGAGAAAGAGCGAGAAAGCTTGTCTCTAACCCCAAAGGACCTCTGTCTGTCTCTCCCTCTTTCTCTCTCCTTCATTCTATCTGTCTCTCTCTCTCTCTGCCACTGTCCCCTCCCCTTTTTCTGTTTCTCTCTGTCTCTGTTTTTTAAATTTGAGTAACATGAAATCTAAAAGACTTTCACATCACATGAGTGAATATATTCATGTCAGTTTCAGTTTCAGGCTGGCGAGTTCAGTCTCTTCAATTAAACCTCTGTACTTTTGTCATGAAGTCACCATCACTGCCAGATTCCCTGCACTCTCACTATCATTAGTTTTAATCACCTGCACCTTTAACCACTTTATTTCCTCATGAGCACAATCTTTAAACCCCTCTTTTACCCCGTCATCGTCTGGTCTACAAGTGGTGTTCTTTTGCCAACCCGTTTCTAATAAGAATTCATTTTAACCCTTTTCTGTCACCTATCAAGCCAAGCTATTCTATACAGTCATCAGATCCAGTACTCTTTCCTTGTGCCCGTCTTTCTCCAACCTTCTGTTTTGTATGCTACATAAGTGAGTAAATCTGCTGAATCTCACAAACCATCTCTGTGTGTTGTCCCTGGCAGGTTTCTGATTATTATTGAAAATCACCAGATGCTGCCATAATTTATCATTCTGTAAAAAAACCATTTTTGTTGAACCTCAGTGAGCGCTGTTAGAGTGTAAAAACAACCGAAAATGCCAATCTACATTATATGTCTCAACTCTTGCCACAAACTCTGAGTCACACAGTTGTCTAGAATGTCTTTATATGTTGTGGCATTGAATTATTTCTTTACTTAAATTGTGAGACCCAAACCCTGTCCAGCTTGACATGTCCCTGTGCACGAAACCCCTAATCTTCATAAAGACATGCTGTGTTCTGGATGTTTTGGAGTAGAAGAATTCTCATGGGACTGAATAATCAACTCCATCCAGTCACATGACACAAAACCTGCACAGAAGAACAGAGATTATTATAGGAGAAAAAGTGAAAACACATCTGGAATAGGGTGATAAAAAAAAAACACATGGATGTAAGTATAAGTAATAGTAGTATCAATTCATTGTCATTGTGGAAGGTACATGTACAGAGCCAATGAAATGTATTTTTCGCATATCAAACCATCTTAGTAAGTTGGGGTCAGAGGCAGGGTCAGCTATGATACAGCGCCCCTGGAGCAGGAGGGGTTAAGGGTCTTGCTCAAGGAGTGGCCACTTGCCGGACTTGCTGCTTGAACCCAGGTGTTTCTGGTCTTCAGATTGGTTGTTCTGGTCCCCAATTGGTGTTCCAATATTTAAGGGCGGAAACAATTTAATTTAATAGATTTATTCAATTTATTTGTTATTAATGTTGGGCAGCACAGTGGCTTAGGGGTTAGCACTCACAGCAAGAAGGCTCAAGTTTGATTTCCAGGCAGGAGACTTTCTGTGTGGAGTTTGCATGTTTTCCTCGTGTTTGTGTGTGTTACTTCGGGTACTCCGGTTTCGTTCCAAGGCCACAAAATATGTATGTTAAATTGATTGGTGATTCTCAATTGCCCATAAGTGTGAGTGTGTGTGTGGCCCGGTGATAGACTGGCGATTCGTCCAGGGTGTACCCCCCCTGCCTTTTGCCCTTTCAGAGAAGCCTGGGATAGACTCCAGCAGATCCCCGTGACCCAGAGTTAGGGAATTAGCGGGTATGGAAAATGAATGAATAAATGTTTTTCTTGTTTACACAAAAAGTAAACATTTAGAGGAAAGAAAGGACAAAACAAAACCAATATTTACAAAGTAATTTGATCTAAGATAATATTGTAAATGATGAACGTCAAAAATAATATTTATTTATGCGTGATTGTTTGTTTAATGTCCTTCCAGTAGAGTTGATATATTAGATAACAGGTAGTACTGAAATAAATATTGTATGGTAAAAACTGTAAACCAGTGCTGACAGTGTGTCATGTCAGCTCTCACTGCAGTGTCGGTGACCTCAAGCCCAAAGTGCACCAGTGTTTGTTTAAGAGTATTTGAAGAGAAACGCTCTTCAGTCCAAACTCCTTTGTGACCCTCTGGAATTGAGAGCAATAACGAAGCAGCTTTGCTCCTGTCCTACTGCCGAATTTCACCTGAATCATTGTCTAGATTTTGTCTCATCATGCCGCTGACCAGATCTCTATCCATAAGCTCCCTGAGCAGCCTTTCTCTGTGGGAGAAAGAGGAGTTACCTTTGGAGGATCTACTGCTGTTCGAGATAGCTTGGGAAGTCACCAACAAAGGTGAGAGCTGCTGGGAAAACTAAAAACTAACCAATTTAACTATTTCCATTTTTGCCTTTTGTTTTTATGTTGACGTTGTGGTAATGAGAGGTAAGGATTTTAGCCTAATTCATTTCGACTAATGGCAACATTATTCAGGCTCTGTGTATTTCCTACTTTCATTTTTTTAGTGTAAAACATTGGGTTGTTACGTACTTTCAAAGTGACCTTAAAATATGCCATCTATGAAAGTAGAAAAATGAAAAGGAAAAGAGAGAACATACTTTCCTTTCGCCTGCGATCTCACAAAATTTGGATGATGCAATTTCCCTTCCAGCAGATAATGTGACAAAGCGTCCACTAGGTTGCACTTGCTGTAGTTTATGTAATAAAGTGCCCTATAGGTTACACTTGCAGTATATATTGCAATAAAGTACCCTCTGTGTTAGATAGGAAATAAATATAGGGAAAAATAAAGATAAAGTGCCCGTTAGGTTGCCTCTTCAGTGGATAATGTGACAAAGTGCCCACTAGGTTGCATTAACAGTAGATAAACATGCATGCTAACATGCAATCTGTGGTAGTATAGAAAATAAAGTGCCCTCTCAGTAGCGCTTAAAATAGATTATGCAATTAAGTGCCCTTAAGGTTGCCCTTGCGGTAGATAATCTGATAAGTGCCCTCCATGTCAGCTAATGGAAAATGAAAAAAGTGCCCTTTATGCGACCTTTGCAGTAGATAATGTAGTAAAGTGCCCAGTGAATTAGATTATAGGATAAAGTGCTCTGTGTGGTTTATAAAGAAATAAAATGCTCACACAGTAGATAATATGATCAATTGCCCAACTGTGGTAGATAATTGAATAAATTGCTTTCTAGGTCACCATTTTAGTAATTTTGTCAAATCTTTCACTTACATAATGTGAGAATGTGCCCTCTAGGGTTCCCTTTATAGTATATAATGGGATAAAAAAAGTAGCCATTTGTAGGTAAATGTGATGCCTTATACAGAGATGTATGAATTTAGCTGGCAACATGACGAGGTGCCCTAACAGGTGTCCTTGTCATTTTGTTGCCCCTTTGTTTTTCAGGCAGTATCTCTGCTTCTGCTCTTCTAAATAAAACTGTATAGACAATATTAGGTCTAAGCATGGCTTTATTTTATCTACTCTGTAATCATTCTGTTCCTTTATCTTGACCAGTGGGAGGAATTTACACTGTCATCCAGACCAAAGCGAAGATCACAGTGGACGAGTGGGGTGAGAACTTCTTCATGATTGGCCCTTACTACGAACACAACTTCAAGACACAGGTGGAGAAGTGTGAACCACCAAACCTCACAGTGAAAGAAGCCATTGAGACTATCACCAACAATGGCTGCCAGGTAGCTCAAGCAGAATCCACAGGGGGGTCTTTAGAGGGTGGGGTAGTTAACTATAGTGGATATTTTTTTTCCTCCTTACATGTTTCTTGTTTTACTCTCACACAATCGCTCAACACACAGTTACTTGCTTAATTCATTAATCACCACTGTAGCATCCAGTCAGGTCATTGTAGCATTTGACCATGTCATTTCGGCATCTGATCACGTCACTGTTGGATCAGTTTACGTCACTGTAGGATCAGTTCACGTCATTGTACAGTCCAATTACTTTACTGTAACATCCAATCACTTTAGTTTAGCATCTGATTATCCCCGTATAACATTTGATCATTTCTAACAACTTAATGTCAATTAACTATTTATCAAGTTAGCTTTTTAAATTGCAGGTTCACCTACCAAAATTCTATCTAATAGTAAATACTCAAATGTTACAGAGACCAAAAAGAGTTTATAGATTAACACTATGAAACTGCAGTAGGCGATTTTTACACAACCTGCAGGTAGATGGTGCTAAGAGACCTTCTATAATCACACACAATCACTTTATAAATGCAGACATTTTTATTATTTATCTTACTGCTGAACTGGCCCAGAAAGAGAGAGACAGAGAGAGTGAGAGAGAGAGAGCAAGGGTGGAAAAGAGGAAAAAAGAAGAGGGGCGAGACGGGGAAGAACAAAAAAGGAAGAGAGAAAGAAAGAGATTAAGAGTGGGAAAGCGAGAGGGAACTATGGAAAGATTGACAGATTGAGGGACAGAAAAAGAGTGTGGGGGAAAGGTAAAATGGAAGAGGGGAGGGGAAAAAAAGAATAAACGGGGAGAAGGAAAAGAAGAAGAGAGCGAAAGTGTGTGGGACAGAGAAAGCATGACATAAAGAAGGAGCAATGGAAAAAATAAAGAAAAAGACAAGGAAAGATGTAGAAAGAGAAAGGAAGAGTCTGGGACAAGGAGAGAAAGAGGGAGAAAGAAAGTAAAGGGGGAAATGAAAAAAGGCAAAAGAGCAGAAAGAAAAGAGTAAGACAGGGAAAGTGGGAGATCAAGAGGGAGAGAGAAAGAGAGAGACAGATAGAAGGAGGAAATTAGTGAGGAGCAAGAAAATGAGAAAGATAGAGAGATCAAAAGAAAAAAAGAAAAAGAGTGATAGGGTGCGATGAAAAGAGAGAGAGAGAGAGTCAATTCAATTTTATTTGTATAGCGCTTGTGTACAGTGGTGATTGTCACAAAGCAGCTTTATAAGATAAAAATTCCTGATTATAAGATAAAAATGAGACAGAAGTCAGTTAGTCCCTGATGAGCAAGCCGGGGGCGACGGTGGCAAAGAAAAACTCCCTGGGATGAAAATAGGAAGAAACCTTGAGAGGAGCCAGACTCAACAGAGAACCCATCCTCATTTGGGTGAAAAACAGGTAGCAGGAATTAAGTGGTTACATTGTGTGTGTGTGTGTGAGCAACTTAAATCATTAGTCCTTAAAGAACAGCTGGAACGTCTTTTATGGCGGAGTGGGACGTCCCTGGTCATCCTGGTGATGCATCCACTGGAGCAGGTCACAGGGAAAGGTCCGACAGGTCCGCGTGGAGATGGGGTCTGGATCACCGGCAGCTCCGTTGTGCCATATGTAGCTCAACAGTGAGAGGGACGATAGAACGCTATCCTGGTAATATTATCGATATGGGCTTCAAATGAGAGATTGGAGTCTATAATCACACCCAGATCTTTTAATGTTACACTTGTTGAAAGAGAAATACTGTCTAGGTTTAAGGTGTGATCAGGAAGCTTACTTTTAGCTACCTGTGGTCCTAGAACCAGAACCTCCATCTTGTCAGGGTTAAGCAAGAGGAAATTGCATAACATTCAATCCCTTATTTCCTTCACACATTGCTCAATTTTATTAAACTGGCCTTTCGCATCAGACCTTGATGAGACGTATAACTGTGTGTCATCAGCGTAACAGTGAAAACTGATATCAAGCTTACGAATTATGTTTCCCGGAGGCAGCATGTAAAGAGAGAAAAGAAGTGGGCCTAAAACCGAGCCCTGTGGAACACCATACTTTACAAGGGAGCACGCAGAATAATCACCATTTAAATCTACAAGCTGATAACGACCGGTTAAATAGGACCTGAGCCACGCAAGAGCTGTTCCTTTACTTCCTACTGATTTTTCTAATCTGTGAAGAAGAATATCGTGATCGATGGTGTTGAAAGCCGCACTAAGGTCAAGTAATATAAGCAATGAGACACAGCCTTGATCGGATGAACATGAACATAAATATGAACATAGCTGTTGCGCTACTACCTTCTCTTGGATTTTAGAGATAAACGGAAGGTTAAATATCGGCCTGTAGTTCGACAGCTCATTGTGGTCGAGGTCAGGTTTCTTAATTAAAGGTTTAATAACTGCTAATTTAAAAGATTTGGGAACATACCCACTGCTGAGAGAAGAGGTTAACTATTTTCAACAGGGGTTTCTGATACTGCCGGTACAATTGCTTAAGAAAGTGTGTTGTATAGGATCTAACACACAAGTTGACGGTTTTGTGGAAGAGATGAGTGCGATTAGGTTTTTCTCTTCCAGAGAAGTGAAATTTTCTGATCTGTTCTGATCTGATGCGGTTAATTGTTCATCAGAATAATTTGAAAGGTCTGGTTTTAAAACGTGAATTTTTCTGCCTAATGTTTGCAATTTTATTATCAAAAAAGTTCATGAAATCCTCACTGCTGCACGCAGTTATGGTGCAGGTTTCTGAGGTCGTCTTATTCCTAGTTAATTTTGTGACGGTGTCAAAAAGAAATCGAGGATTATTTTTATTATCTTCAATAAGGTTTGAAAGATACGTTGATCTAGTTACACTAAGAGCTTTTTTTTATAAGCTAGAATTCCCTCTTTCCATGCTGCCTGGAAAACCAGCAATCTAGTTTGGCGCCATTTACGTTCTAGTTTATGGGCGCTCTGTTTTAAAGAGCGTGTGTTTATTATACCATGGAGCGAATTTCTTATCTTTAATAATTTTTCTTTCAACTGGAGCTACATTATCTAACGTATACCGGAATGCGGCATCTATGTATTCAGTTGCCTGCTCAAGTTCTGTTGAATCGGACGGAGATCCAATGACAGAAGACAATTCTGGAAGATAGCTAATAAAGCTCTGAGCAGAAGTTGATGTAAGTGTACGTTTAAAGTGGTAGCGCGACGCTACGTGTGCATTATTAGTATGACGCAACTACAAAATCTCAAAATTCAGATCTGAGATCATTTCATTAACTATAAGCGCTTTAGAAGTAAGATAGTGAAAGTCAGATAGTGAATAAGAAAGAGTTGTGAATGTGTACTGAATCTCTGCATGTTAATGGAAAAATACACAAATCAAACATACTCCTGACACAATACTGTGTGTGTGTTTGCGTGTGCTTGCTCGTGTGTGTGTAGGTGCATTTTGGTCGCTGGCTTATAGAAGGCAGTCCATACGTGATCCTGTTCGATATCAGCGCTGCAGCCTGGAATCTGGACCGTTGGAAAGGAGACCTGTGGAACTCCTGTAACATCGGACTGCCGTACCACGACCGCGAGGCTAATGACTCACTTATATTCGGCTCACTCGTCACCTGGTTCTTTAAAGAGGTAGTACAGAACCACATACACACACATAAACACACACAGCTGCTGTTACTCTGTGTGTGTGTGTGTGTAGTTAACAGATCGTCTTCAGGACAAGCACAGAGTTATCGCTCACTTCCATGAGTGGCAGTCAGGAGCCGGTCTGGTTCTCAGTCGATCCCAGAACCTCCCTCTGGCCACCATATTCACCACACACGCTACACTACTGGGCCGCTACCTGTGTGCTGGAAACGTAGACTTCTACAACAACCTGAACAAGGTCAGGAAACACACACACACACACACACATACACACATATACATACACACACACATATAGACACACACACATAGAAACACACATAAACACACACACACACACACACACACGTCTGGTTAGCTATCCTTGTGGGGCCTCTCTATAGGTGTAATGGTTTTTATACTGTATAAACTATATTTTCCATCCCCTTACCATAACCCTAACTCTAAACCTAACCCTATCCCCTAACCCTATCCCCTAACCCGAACCCTAACTCCTATCCCCTATCCCCTATCGCCTAACCCCTAACCCCTAACCACTAACCCCTAACCAGAAACTTTCTGCATTTTTACTTTCTCCCAAAATTTTTATTCTGTATGATTTAGAAGTCTGCATGAGTCTGTGTGTATTCAGGTTTAGGTCCACACCAAGATGTATAAACCTGCACACATCACACACACATCACAAACATCACAAACATCACACACACACACACACACACACACACACACACACACACACACACACACATACATACACACACAAATACATAGATACGCAGACTCAAACAAACACACACACACACCAAATACTTACTTTTTAGGAGATCATTTGTGTTATTCTATTTTGATATGATTGTTTGCAGCTGTTTTGTGTTAATTGTTGATGTTTGTCTGTTCACACTTGTGATATGAAGTGTTTTGTTGTATAAGTTTCGTTTACTTCCTGCATGATTTCATTCTGTTGAATAGTTTATTATCATGTACGTCACCATTTCCAAAATAAAATCGATTGTGCTGAAACTTTGACATTTATTCATCCGTCGGTCTGAAACTGTAGAGTTTCCCAGGATTTAACACCTTATTATTCCTGAGTAAAAACTGAGGATGTCCTTGGTGGTGTGGTGATAATTGGGCTGTATAAGGTCATCAGATGCTAAAGGCCATGTGATCGAGCTGAAGGCTAATTGACAGCGTGTTAATGATTGGATGAATGGAAGCCCATGAGAGGAACCTCCTTTATCTACACAACACAACCGAGGGCCTGAACTAAAAAAGCAAACAGAGCAAAATTACAACTCAGCTCACTTTTAATAAGTTTCTGAATACGAAAACGATTCCAACTCACATTTTAAGGTCCTGAGCTCAAACACACTCCAAAGTGAACCTTCAAACAGTTAAATATACGTATCACAAATTATAAAAACATTTAGTCAAACAATTCTACTGTTAGTCAAATTATCATCAAAAATAAAACATTGTAATAAAAATAGATTTTATTTATATATGTGTTTGTGTGTGTGGGGTCCTGTAAACTTCTGAAAAGCATGTGATGTGAGAGTGAGCCCTGATTAGCTTGTTCCAAACTCCCAGCTGGAATTTCCGAAACCCTCCTACTTTTGTTTTTAACAAATCAATGTTGTTTTTATATTTTTGGCCTCATGCGATTGGACCATTGCTATGTAAGTCATGCCTTTTATTGTTTTAAAAACAACATGTCCCTTAAATAATATATTAGTTTTACAGCCTCCGTCTCTGAATCTGATTGATATAAATGGCTGAATTATTATGAATGATTATATTAATCAGTGGTAATAAACCCACATCAAACTCGAATTCACTGATTCGTGCTACATTCATTTAACCATAATGTTTTCAATTTTTTAGCTGGCAGTAATGTTACATCATCACCATTCAATAGTTACAGCCCTGCATTACTAACAGAGTTTGTTTTGAATTTTTTTTAGCTTCAGCTGTCACTGGGCCATTCTAATATGTTGTTGTTTCTATAGTAACAGCACTTGTTTTATTATGTTGTTTCTATGTTTTGTAGCAACAGCGCTCACTTTGTAATATGTTACTGTTTCTATAGTTCACCGCTTGTTAAGTTACTATCTCCATGGTAACAACACGTGTTGAGATACTTTAGTAACAGTGCTCATTTCAATATGTTAACGTAGCCTGTCTATTGTTTCTATAACAACATCTCTTGTTCTGATTTCTTATGATTTCTATAGTGACAGCACTGTTTTTTTTAATTAATTGCTGTTGTTATAAAATTAAAATGATAAAGGAAAAAGGACAAATGATTTTTTTTGTGTTTTTTTTCTTTTTTTTTTTTTGAAGTATTTTTTTTATAAAAGAAACCTGATGTGTTTAACCTAAACCTGCTGTGTGTGTGTGTGTGTTTCTGTGTGTGTGTTAGTTTGATATAGACCGGGAGGCAGGAGAGAGGCAAATCTACCACCGCTACTGTCTGGAGAGAGCTGCAGTTCACTGCTCACACGTTTTCACCACCGTCTCTCAGATCACAGCGGTGGAAGCCGATCACATGCTTCACAGGAAACCGGGTGGGTCTGAACAATAAACCAACAAACGCTTAAATATCACACAATGATATAATACCATTCTAACACAAAGATATGTCTAAATTAGAGCTTTGCTTACATGATGGAACAGTCAAATAAGATGAGTGCAAAGGTTTCTCTTCACAGAGAGTTCCTTACAGAACAGTATAAAGATTCCTTTTAGAGATTAAAAATATTTTGGAATGACATTTACAGCAACACATATCAGTTTTTTATAGATAACTACAGGACTGATTCTCAAAGCTGTTGTTGCCTTTGTTTCTGCAGATGTGGTCACACCCAACGGTCTGAACGTGAAAAAGTTTTCGGCTATGCATGAGTTTCAGAACCTGCACTCCCTGAACAAACTGAAGATCCAGGAGTTTGTGAGAGGACACTTCTACGGGTAAACACTTACACTTACACTTACACTTACAGTTACAGTAAGAGCGACTTGCAGTTATCTCTTCGATTTCTGTAATACAACTGAGCAGTTAAGGGCTTTGCTTATGGCCCGAGCAGTGGCAAATTGGTGATGCTAATAATTGAATCTGTCGATCAGCAATCCGACACCGTAACCACTGAGCTACTATTTACTTTATCTTTATTTATTTTTCTTTCAAACAGTCGTTTATCTCTGGAGCTGAAGTTTAAAAAGTTAAATGACTTGCGTATTAGTCTTTTTTTAAGATATATTATTTAGGTATTTTTAGGACAGTAGGTAAAGACAGAATAAATAAACAGAGTGACTTTTTAAGAAAGTGTGAACTTAAACCTCTTTCAGTATATTTACACTATCCTACATTACCCATAATGCATAATGATCACGATATCGATTCATCGATCTATTTAATATATAAACTATATATCATATATTTTTTGTCAACAGTTATGGTATTTTTTTCCTGACAGTCATTCAACTATAGGAATTTGAATCGAGCGCCAAAGGAACTCAAAGGGGGTTTAATTGTTTCGTAACGGAGCTTACAAAAATCAATATTCTATAATATTGTATAAAAAACAGTACAATCGAATGTTCTGCAATAAACTGGTTTTATAAGTATAATGTACAGCATTTATCTTGGAGATCAGACGACTCCACTTGCTAATACGCATGTCTGACTAGCTATCGAGCAAGAAACAGGATGCTGGCCAGATGTTACAGCGTTTACTAGGGCGTTCCCTATGCCAACTCAAAGCATAAAATCAGCTGAGAGACGGCTCGTATCTCAAAAAACTCATCAGTTGGGACACTGTTTACAGTACCTCTGTATATAGAAAACATGTTTCTGGATTCAATTCTGAGCTTTAAATTCACGTGTTTAAGTTCAGTAGAGAATTTAAGATAGTAATGTATTAAATCTTGAAGCTCAAGGTTCCAGGTTCTAATTTGGTCCTGATGAGATTACATCTTGTTTTTGCAGACATCTAGACTTCAATCTGGAGAAAACCCTTTTTTTCTTCATTGCGGGACGGTACGAATTTTCCAACAAAGGAGCAGATATTTTCCTGGAGGCTTTATCCAGACTAAACTACCTGCTTCGGGTAAAACATTTCTCTCATTTTTGTTATGTAAATGAGCAGTTGAGGGTCAAGAGGCTTGCTCAGGGGCTTTCACTTTGGTAGTGTTGGGGATTAATGATATTCTGATCAGCAGTCCAACACCTTAACCACTGAGCTACGACTTTCCTAGTAGTTGCTATTCCATTTGTTGAAAAAATAACGGGTCAAGCATGAAGTGGAATTATTTTATTTCTGTATCTGCTTATGTGTCAAACAGGTGCACAAGAGTGACGTGACGGTGGTGGTCTTCTTCATCATGCCGGCAAAGACCAATAACTTCAACGTGGAGAGTCTGAAAGGGCAAGCCGTGCGCAAGCAGCTGTGGTGTGTCATCACATGTGGGGTTAACGCTTTGTGCGGCACAAAGACATGTGACTCATGGCTGCTTTTCTGAGCTGGGATAGGGATTAATCTGGGATTTATGTGCTGAGGGATTCTGTGGTCTTCTAATGCTCATAAATACACATCCTGCTTTCAGAGGAAGAGATCAGACATGCGCTTTCTCACGTAAACAAACAGACTTGTATCTCTAGTGCAGGAATAAAACCTCCACGCTGATGATTTTCCTGTAACAGCAAATTGTCATGATTTCTATAATACCACTGCAAAGGTTTTACCTAATCAAAAGCGACAATATCATTATCAACACTTAACGTTCAGGAATAAAACCTCCACGCTGATGATTTTCCTGTAACAGCAAATTGTCATGATTCCTATAATACCACTGCAAAGATTTACCTAATCAAAAGCGACAATATCATTATCAACACTTAACGTTCACAAAATAAGCTAGTTTACATGCGATATAACAGCTGGTCTAAATTTACTGTTACTTTTATTTAATATGACAAAAAACCAAACAATTTATATTTTCGTAGAGATCATTTTAGAGAGAGTAATAGAGACAGAGAGAGAAAGAGGGAAAGAGAAAGACAGTGAGATGCAGAGATAGAGTGAGTGAGTGAGAGAGAGAGAGAGAGAGAGAAACTAGAGAAAAATCAGATAAAATGTACCAGGTTTCGCTGTTTAGTTTTATAGTGAATGTTACTGTATTCTGACTTGGATTGGGGCACACTAAACTTTGCACTCATTTGATCTCATCCCCTTTCAATATCTTTCCGTCTTTTAAACTCTTTCTTCCTTCCATCTATCTATTTTTTTGGCTCCCTCTTTTTTTTCTCTCTCTTTTTTTTTTCGAGCTTTGTCTCTCTTTTGATGTCTCTCTCTCTCTCATTTTCCCTCTCTGTTGTTCTTTATTTCGTTCTTCCTCTCTCAGAATGCCTGTAATAAAGCTAAACACAATTTAAAAATGTAAAAAATAGAAGGAATATCTGATATTTAGACATATTTTATTGGTTTCCTGCAGGGACACGGCGCAGTCGGTAAAGGAAAAGTTCGGTAAACGATTGTTAGGTTAAGGTGAGGTATTGGAAAACGGTATTAACATAAGTATTGTTTTTAAGGCGCCGGCTTACAGGACGTTTGTACAACTATTTAGTTGGGGCTTTGTTAAGGTGAGCTGTTACAACTTCACCACACGATTTACTCTAAATGCCCAGCTACAAGAACATATCTGAAACCTCTGAGAGCCCCATCTTACTTTACTGTGTGTAAACAATAAAATAAATGCTTACTGAAATTTGTAATTTAATAAAAGATAATTAAAAAAAATTTTTAAACCGCCAGAATTAACGTTACAGGGCAGTTAATTAGGGAATAAAACAAAGAACCCAAATAAGATAGCAACACTGGGAAATTTTTGACCTTTTTGTAGGTTTCGTAGGTGTTGACGTGTCAAGAATGTGTTAACACAAAATGCTGACGCTGATTAAGATGATGAAGGTGATACGTTAATTCTTAAGATATTTTCAGCAACACGATGTGATGTCATTAGCTCGGTCCTTCACATCCTAAGGCTATGTGACGTCCCTGAACACACTGATGTGTGTATGTGTGTTTTGCAGGGCTGAGATCCCAGACATGAGCAAGATCTTAGACAAAGACGACTTCACAATAATGAAGAGAGCCATTTACGCAACGCAGGTCGGACTCAGCTCATTTAATATTCCAAATCCATTCATTAAGTCCAACCATTAACTCACTGTAATTTTTTTTACAAATTATATTCAGGTTGCACAATTATGCCAAATTTTAATATACAGTAATATACAGTATTAGGAACCCCCCCCCCCAAATCTCTCTCTTTCTCTCTCTCAATCTGCCCTATTTTCGTTCACTTTTTCTCTCTATTCCTCTCCTATCTTTCTTCCTCTCTTTCCCTTCCCCTCTCTCTGCTCTCCTTATTTTTCTATCACTCCTTTCCCCTCTCCCTCTCCCTTTCTCTCTTCAATCTCTATCTCTCTCCCTCTCTCTCTCAGTCTCTGTTCATTCAGCGATGTCGATGGTGTTTTTGTGAATGAGTTAAGGTCAGATCTGGGGCAGTCTGATGGATGACTGGTGTCACTTTTGCGAAGGTGACGGAATTCCCCTCACCATCCTAACATGGTCTCCTGCCCCACACCCCCTGATTCATTTTGACTGTCGCGAGTTTCCTCATATCCGAGTCGATAGCAAGCCTTCACTTCTTATATTACATCTACTTAATAGTAGGATGTGCATAAAGGTCCGATGAAGAGCCTCTCAGCTCAGATTTATCCCTAAGTCAATATTCTGGCGTATTAAAGACAGAGCTTTATCGCCTGCTCTCGAGTGAATGAAGGTAATAAATGGACGTCACCTGCTCTGTCAAAGGGGCAATAATTCAACCTAAAAATGCCCTCGATGCTCTTTTGAAAAAAGGATGAGAAGTTTGTAGCTTCAAAAGAGAGTCTTGTATCAGTCTAATCTAATTTCATCTCGTCTCGTGTCTCTCATCTCCTTCGTGGATCAGCGCTTTCATTGATTAGCCATTTTTCTCTGGTTTTCACTTTCAGAGACACACTCTTCCTCCGGTGACCACTCACAACATGCTGGACGACTCCACGGACCCCATCCTAAGCAACATCCGCCGCATCGGCCTCTTCAACAGCCGAAATGATCGCATCAAGGTCAAACAGGCACCTTCATCGCAACAATTGATTGTTTGAACACCAGTTGCGTAATTATGGTATACAATAATAAAGTCATAAAAGTTATTGTTTTGTGCGTTAGATTGTTTTCCACCCTGAGTTCCTGTCCTCCACCAGCCCCTTGCTGCCTATGGACTACGAGGAGTTTGTCCGCGGTTGCCACCTGGGAGTGTTTCCTTCTTATTATGAACCCTGGGGATACACACCAGGTTACACACACACACACACACACACACAGACACACACACACACACTCTAGTAACCACTTAAACTGAGAACCTATTTATGTCCCTTTGCCTAAAAAAATCAAATCTAACATTTTTGGATCCCATATAAGAAAATTTTTGTTTAATAATTTTACTTATTTTTAATAATTATCAAAATAAGTCTCAAATAAATTATTATTAATAATTAATAATTATTTAAAAAATGCATTTAAAAGGTTAATAAAATTGGGCTGCTATTTAATAACAACAGGTGGGAGTTTATTTTATATATTTCATTCTTTTCCAGTGGACAGGATTAAATTTTTAATCCAGTGGTCTCGTTTGAGGTGTAAAATTGTCTTTGTCATTTTGAGGCTGGAGCGATTGAATGTTGGATTTAATCAAATGCGATCATGTTTGCACAAATTATTTTTTATTAGACAAAGGAAAAGTGTATTTTTTTTTTTCCTTCACAAAACGCTTTTTCTAATAATGTGCTACAGTTAGTAGACAGATAAAAAAAAAATAGCCAGATCAAAAGTTTCATGATAAATGCAGTTAAAGTGTCTATTCTCAGAGAACATTGTTATGTTAAGCTCCTGAGAATCAGACGTGCTACGTGCTAGAATCAGACAGCATCCCCGCTACTGACCCCTGCTCGCGCCTGATTCTCTGGTGATCGTCGAGATCATAGGAGAGTGAGTGAGTGAATGAAGGGTTTGTATATAAAATAGTGTGAGCGATTGTGATGGACTGCTAAGGTTTAGGTGTATTTGAGGTGTGCACCTGAGTGGTAAGGGTGAGCGCTGGTTGGTGGGTGAGGAAACCTGGCGCAGCATGACAATATGACTGTCAGGTCAGGTCAGTAGCAACTTGGTGGTACTATAGGAATTGAACCATGATAACATGGTAAGACTACATTAATCTTATCTTCGTAGGTGGTTTTATAACGTTGTGTGTTAATGATTAATAAGTCATTCAATAAATGATTTTAAATGGGTTTGGATCAGTGAAAAAAGAACAGAGGGGTGGAGTGAATGGAACATTTAAAGGAACTGATTTTAACAGGGAAAAATTTGTGTTTTTACACGACGGTGAAAACGGTGAAAAATTTTAATCAAGGAAATTTTGGACCTTTCATTAAGACATTGAAGAATCATATCAACTTGTGAAAAATCTGATTGCATCTCATGGCTAGTTTTAAGTCATAGCCCAGGCTTTAGTTTAAGCCCCCTGTCCGAGTAATCCTCGGTCATTCCCTCTTCCAAACCCGTTTTTACAGCTCTTTTGAAGGACACTGTGCAATTTGGCGACCTGGTGGATATAATAAACTCATCTATAGCATGCTACGACAAGTAAGAGGTGAAAACCCCCCCACTTCCACCTCACAAGTGACACACAAGTAATACTTTAAATACATAAATAGTTAAATACAATAAAGCCAGAGGAGGGAAGGCGTGTGTGTGTGTGTCTGTGTGTGGGGGGGGGTTGTTTGCAGCAATATGCAGACACAGGGTGTTATCTGTCAGTTATGGTTTCATGACTCCTGTGGAATAGATAATAATGATAATGATGATGTCAACAGCTTCACTGGAAGGGTCTGTCTGTTTTTGGTATGAAAGATCGGGAGTAATTTTATCTTCTTCGATTAAATGTGTTCGTCTGTTTATTGGGGATAAGAATATTATGAATATTTGGAACTGTAGTGTTTTTTTTCACTTCAGTGAAATATTTTCTGTAGCTTTTGGACTTTCAAGGTCTTTTGAGGTGTTATAAATGTTTAGTTAAATTTTGGGGTGAAAATGAAATGTTCAGTGACATTTGAAATTAGCACATTTTTCTTGTGTGGTAGCTCAGTGGTTAAGGTGTTGGACTGACCCAAAGATTCTGGGTTCGATTCCCAGTAACAAAACAAACCACAAAAAAAACCAAACACCCTCACAACAAAACACCAACCACCAATTTATCACTCCTGGGCTTTTGAGCAAGGTCCTTAACCCCTGATTCCTTAGTTGTATATGAGTTTACTCTGAATAAGAATGTCAGCCAAAGGCTGTAAAAGTAAATTACTTTCATAAAATTTGGTAAATTATTTGAAAAAAAAATTAACCAAGAGCCTTAATGATTAAAAAACTCTGCATAAAATGTAAAATTATAAACTTAATAAAACTTTCCTGTACCAATCATTTAAATGTTACAAGAAAAAAGGTTTTGTCTCTCTTTACATTAAAGACTGTTCTCCGTTTTCCCCACTAATAGATAAGTAACAATTTCAGTATGACAATTACCCTTAATCCACTTTTACTTACTGTACATAAGAAGTGTGTGATTTTGGATGAAAAGACTGTCTTAGGAGGTGAGTTGTTTATGAAACACAATCTCAGACACACTATTATAATTTGCTGATGGATGTCTGTGTTTGTGTGTGTGTATTAGGCGAGTGCACAGTGATGGGCATCCCGAGTGTCACCACTAATCTCTCTGGGTTTGGCTGCTTCATGGAGGAGCACATATCTGACCCAACTGCTTACGGTCCGCCTCTTTCCCTTACTGTAGAACTGTTGTTAATGGACATTACACACGGAGGAATAATAATTCGATTTATGAGCAAACATAACATTCCATTAAAACCACACCAGTTTCTAGTAATAAATAAAAATACAGGAAAATTCTCCTTATTCATTTCTATTTTCATCCCTTCTCTTCTCTCCTGTCTCAGGGATTTATATCGTGGATCGGCGTTTCCGCTCAGCTGATGAGTCGTGTAATCAGCTCACTCAGTTCATGTTTAAGTTCTGCCAGCAGTCCCGACGGCAGCGTATCGTCCAGCGCAACCGCACAGAGCGCTTGTCTGACCTGCTGGACTGGAGATACCTGGGACAGGTGAGAAGACACCATGTCCTCTAGAGGTTTACTGTAGTAACAAATAAGCTGTGTAATTTTGTATGTGTAATTTTTACATAATAATAATTTGTAAACTTATCTGGTTAGGTAGATCATTTTATATAAATTTACAATTATACAATTGTGCTTCTTTAATTAGTTCTATATCAGTCAATCAATCAAATTGATGGATTAATTTAATTAAATAAATTAAAATCAATGCATATAATAGAATGGTAGGTTGTGTTGATTGATTGATTGATTGATAAATGGATGGATATATGGATAGATGGATGGACAGACAGACAGACAGATGGAGGTTCGTTTTCTGTGTTTTTCGTTGAGATTATTTTAGGTTGATTAATCTGAAAGTTCTACTACAGGAAGGTGTTTGTAAGGATGTGTTTTATTGTGTGTTTCTGTAAAAGTTAAAGTGTCTCTGTGTTTCAGTTCTACATGCACGCCAGACACCTGAGTCTCAGCAGAGCTTTTCCTGAACAATATAAAATGGACACACTCACACCTCCAATGGTAAGCTGCACATCCACATCTACATCTGCATCTACATCCACATCTTCATCAACATCTACATCAACATCAACATCCACATCTAAATCTACATCTACATCCACATCCACATCCTCATCTACATCAACATCCACATCCACATCTACATCCACATCCACATCTACATCATCATCTACATCTACATCCACATCCACATCCACATCCACATCTACATCCACATCCACATCTACATCTACATCCACATCTACATCCACATCTACATCCACATCTACATCATCATCTACATCTACATCTAAATCTACATCTACATCCGCATCCGCATCCTCATCTTCATCAACATCCAAGTCTACATCTACATCCACATCTACACCCTAATCTTCATCCACATCTACATCATCATCTACATCTGCATCTGCATCTACATCTACATCTGCATCCATATCCACATCCACATCCACATCCACATCCACATCCACATCTACATCCACATCCACATCTACATCTACATCCACATCCACATCTTTATCTACATCCACATCATCATCTACATCCGCATCTACATCTACATACACATCTACATCCACATCCACATCTTTATCTACATCCACATCATCATCTACATCCGCATCTACATCTACATACACATCTACAACTACATAACAGTCAAAGGGGCTTAAGTCCTCTAAAAATAATCTAGAACTGCCCCTGCTTTAGATAACTAATCACACATTTACATCCTCACACACCTACACCAACATCCACATTCTTCACACATTTACATCCACGTCTCATATAAATAAATAAATAAAAGCGATAGTCTTCCCTAACATTTTTTCAAAATCTGTATATGGCTGATTTAGTTATGATGCAACATATCAATAGTTTTAGTTAGATAAAAATAAATAAACATACAAGTTAGGCTTGGGTTAGTTTTATATAATTTTAAATAATGAGTTTTTTTCTCCTATGTAAACGTCTTACCAGACCCAGGGATTCCGTTACCCCCGCCCACTCTCGGTCCCGCCCTCCCCATCAGCCTCCCTTCACTCCACCCCGCATCACAGCGACGCCGAGGACGAGGATGAAGACGAGCCCTACGATGAGGAAGAGGAGGCGGAGAGGGACCGGTTAAACATCAAGTCACCCTTCATGCTAGGGGATGTACACAAGGGTAAAAAGAAGCAACCGGGAGAGTATGGGAATTAAAGAGGCCACGCCCACAAAAAAAAACCATTTACACTACCACACTTAGACTCGCCCGTCTTAACCTCTCTGAGAGACGTTTATGTTCTTTAGATAAATGAAGCCTGCCCATATCATAAGGAAGTCATGTTGATTCTATTTAGAAAAAATAAACAAGTAGATTGTATGCAAAAGTTTGTGCCCCCATATTTTATTTTTATTTCTTGAAAAAAACTTGTGTATCCAAAAAAATACAAAATTATTATTTAATAAAATGTTTTATGTTCAATAGTTTTTATCTTTTTTAAGGCAGTAAGGCAGCAGTGAGGCAGGTTTAAAGCAGCTTTAACCCAGTGTCATTTGGATAAACTGTGAAAGTTTGTCTTGTAGTGACAGAGTGTTTTGTGTGCAAAAGTTAATTTTAAGATGTGAGTAAGATTGGAGTAAGACATCTCTATGGAAGTGAGACAGCTGTAAGGCAGCGAGATAGTTGTAAGGCAGCTCTATGGCAGTGAGACATCTGTGAGACAGCTTTTTGGAAGTGAGACAGCTGTAAGACAGCTTTTTGGGAGTGAGACAGCTGTGAGCGAGCTCTAGAGGTAGATTTGTTGTTCAAAGCGTGTCTTTGATTTTCAGCGAACATTTTTCGCCTTAAACATAACGGTACATCACAGATGCAACTCCACTTTTATTAAACACCGCCAACACACAGGAAGTTTAAAATCAGTGTATTTTACATGGAACATTCTCTAAGGATGAGTTTACATTAGGAGAAAACACAAAAAGAAGAGAAATAAATCAAACTGTACAGTTGAGGTCTGTTGCACACAACGTTTCTCAGAAGTAATCTCTTTTCCACACTGGTGTGTCCTGAAACAATCCGTTATCCATCCCTGAAAAACACAAAGGAAACAAGTGCTGCATTTATTATCCTGGCTCTTCGCTTCATCACTGTATTATTATATTAAGGAAATCACAGAGATATGAACCTTTCTCTTTGGCTTGCTGGAGGAAGTTGAGGAGCACCGTGGCCGCTTTGGAGACGCTCAGATTCTCAGTGTTTTCATTCTGTGTTTCTGAGAAAAGAAAAAAAATAGATTTAAAAATAAATTCTGGATTTATAATCTGATCAAGACCCGGATCAGAATTAGGAGCGGTACCTAACTGAAGCGTGTCGAAGACGTCACCCTCGTTTCTGTCCACCGAAATAAAGCGGCGTCCTTCTGCAGAAAAACAAGACGTTGGTAAGGAGTCGTGAGATTATTGTTGTGGAATCTGAGGAAACGGATTAGAAGCTGTACGTACGCGTGCCTTTGAGATACAGCATTGCCTGAGGAGTCCAGTTACGCCGCTGGAACCTGCCCTGAGTTACACACACACACACAAAGAGCAGTGAAGTTTTACACTACATAACAGTGTATATGTGTGTGTGTGTGTGTGTGTGTGTGTGTGTGTGTGTGTTTAACCCTTGGGGTGCTACACGCCTGGGAGACAAGTGAAGACAGCAAGAGGAACACCAGAGCATAAGCTGTGAACATCTTCACACTCTGACACATACACACACAAAAGAAAGCCTGGTTAAAAACTTTTATCGTCATTATTATTTATAATTAATTAGTAAATCATAAACATTAGATACATTGAAGAGTTTAACAAGACTTTTTACTAAATAAATCTAATAATAATCAGCCGATATTAGTGAAATTCAAAAATATGACATTTTTAGGAATAATAATAAAAATATAATAATTAAATAAAAATCAGGAATTAATGTGCAAAGCAAATAAGAAAGAAAAACATTATTATTAATAATAATTAGATCATTTAAAAAATTTAAAGCCAAACAACTTTAAGATAACCAAACTTCTAAACTCTCCACCCACACATCTACACATATTTAAAATACAAAAATACAACAATAAACTAAATAGAGAAACAGCAAATAAATAAATAAATAAATATATTTTTTAACTAGAATAAAATATGCAAGATTATTTATCAAGCAACATCAACCATTATATTAGTAGTATTTTAGTAGTAGAAGTAAAAAAAATATTAATAAATGATAAAAGATAAAAGTTACAAAAAAAGAAATAAAGAAAATTACATAAAATCAAAATAAATCATTTTGAAAAGGACTGTTTACAAAAATTATGATAACAATTAGATGCATTTAAAGATGTGAATTTGTAGGATTATATAAAAAAAGTACTTAAAAGAAGAAAAAGACTTTAGGGTAGACAAAAAACTGTAAAAATATTAGATAACTGCTAAAAGTAGACTTTCTTTCTCTGCTAATGATCCACAAACTAATGCAACACACACACACACACACACACACACACACACACACACACACCTCGTACCTTCATGTCTGTGCTGTGGGCTCCTCAGTGTGTAAACAGAGAGAGAGAAAGAGAAAGAGAGAGAGATGAGTGTGGAATAAGGTGGAAACAATCGGCCCTATTTATAATACAAGTGTAGAGGGTGGAGGAATTTACACACACACACACACACACACACACACACACCATGCTGTGGTTAATGAGCAGCGTCTATAACGATAGGTCAAGACACATTGATTAACACAGGGGAAGGGCTTCTACACATCACATTAATAGCTATTAATAAATTCCTGCGCTAGTTTACAGTGAAATTAATTTTGTTTTTTAAAAATCAAAAAATCATTTAATTCCTGAGATTAATTATTATTACATATAAATATAATGATTTTAAAAATGATCATAAATAAATCAGATTAATGTTAAAAACCTATTTCTATGTTAATTATTTAATATAATATATTATGATCGATATTTTGTGGAAATCCAATTATTTGTGACACTGTTTATAAAACCTTTAGAAATATAATATTAAAAAAAGATTTATTTTTAATTAGATTATATAGTTATTATAAATTATTTAATTTGTATGAGACTAAGCAGATAGGAAAGCTAAAATAATATATAAATAAGCATCAGCATAGGTTATAAATAGATTATAAATAGGTTATAAGCAGCCATATGTTTTAATTAATTATGAATATTGAAAATATTATAGACACTGTAATAGTGTAATTTATTACCTGTTATAAGTTATTAAATTGCTTATGACATTATAACAAACATTACCAAAAAAACAAGCACATGATATAATGCATTATAAACACATTTTAAAATATAAACTTTATTATAAAATGCAAACAATGCCTTATAAAAGGTATATAACAGGCAATAAATGTATTCATATATCATCCTATTGCATTATGTAGAGAATAGACATTAAATCTAGATGTATATATTATATGAGCAATATAAGATAATGTAACAAAATAAGAAATTTTTAAATAAAAAAGTCTTATAATATATTTAGAAATTTTGCCTCACTTAGAAATAACTTAGATTAAAAAAAAATTACACACAAATTCAAATATGTTCTATAAATTATATTTCTACTATATTTATTGTAAAAAATTTGTATGTTGTAAGACATTAATGATATTAAGCAGGTGATGAGATACTGAGACGTCTGTAGAAATATGAATGTGTTTGCAGTCTGATCTGTGAAGTGTCCCTTACACACACACACTTTTTTGCTGGCTGACTGAAAGGGCTTCCCCACTGAGCTGGAATTGATGATGATCTTCTCTGGACATGGTATCGAGCGTCTTTCTGACCCGAGGATATTAACCACGGCACTTTTCATCCTCCTGCCTTATTTTAACAGATATCAATCACATTGATAACCTTCATGCTTATTGTTTATCAATTTCCTTTCACACGAAGACCTAGAATTATAGCCTGAATTACACAGGTGTAATACATTGAAAATAAAATGGTTACGGTTTAACTTTAAAAAGACTGGTGGGTGTGGACCAGGATTTATGTAACAGGTTATTTTTAATTTTACTGTCCAAGAATTTATTTAAAATTTTTTACCTTGTTTTTATTTTTTCAAACACAATGAGGACACCGTTTTGAAGCATGGTGGTGGGAGCATCATGTTTAAAACAATCTAAAATAGTTTTGCATTTATCCCCCTTTTTCATCTGAAATCCTTTTTGCCTGTATTATCTTTAACAGCTACCATTATAATTAATTATAATTTATTTTTTTTATATTATTATAAGTTGAAAGCCTGAATTTAGCCCACATAAATCTAATGAAATGTTTTATTTAATTGTATTTAAATTGCAAAAGATTTTTTAATTTTCATTAATTAAGTAAAAAATACAAATATATTTTAAAAAATGATTAAAGATGAAAGCATGTATACACTGTAAGGGTTGACTTTTAAACACTTTTTTAATAAATAATGTGAGTTTTTTCTTTAGAATTAACTAGAGACTCAATAAAAATGAATTTCTGGATGTTACTAAGAAAAGCTGCTAAAGATATGAAACAAATTAGTCAGTTTAAATCATGTGATATAAAAATATAAAAATCAGACTAATAACCTGAATGGTCGAAATTCTACATAAAACAACTTTTACCATAATACAAAATAATTGTAGACTACAGACAATTTTTTTTATTCTTGGCCCCTTTGAAATAAGAATTAAAAACTTAAAAATAATGAACAAATAAATAAAATCCTACAAAAACAGGACGTAATAAGTTTACAAAAAGGAGGCAAAAGTATAAAAATTTAAATCTGTGACAAAAAAAAAAACTCAGAACATTACAATTAGATAAATTTTAATAAATGGGAAAAAATAATTTTATTATAATATATTAACTGCATTAATAATTCACTGTCATTTAATTCTAAATAACTGAAAAGACAAACACCAGACTTGTTTCTTTGGACTGTATTTACAAAGATCAGGCAAGTTTTCACTCAACCGTATCACAAAACTCCCATAAAAAATATCACTTTCAATAATAAAGAATTGAACAGATTAGTGTCGCTGTGGCAACTGAGCTGAAGCAAATCAAGGGAAAGTAAAGTGCCGTCAGTGTAACAGAACCAACTTTATGGCTGCTGTTCATCATCCTCATCATCCTTATCATCACCATCATTATCATCATCACCATCAGGGATACAGCAAAAAAAGACCTTACACCACTTTTATAAATAATTTCATTCACTGAATGCTCAAGAGGTTTGGCACACTTGCGCACACACACACCGTTTAAAAGGAAAAAAATGTCTAAATGGCTTTTTAAAAATGATTAGGAAAATCCCATTGTAAATAAGGGGAGCGATGAGTCCGGTGTCCGTCACACTATGCTGCTGCTCTCGCTTGCTCTGTCCACATACTGACAAAAAGAAAGAAGAAAGAATTACACAAACAGGCAAATGGGTTTGAAAACGACAGTGAAAGAAACTGAAAGGTATGATTGGAGAGCTCTGGAGTAAGTAACAACGTGTGTAAGGTGGGAGGGGTTTAAAATGCCTAACACATGCGGGTGGGGGGTGGTGGGAGTATTGGTTATGGGGTGTGTTACAGGAAAATCACCAGTGATGAATGAATGAAGTTACTGTTACACCCGAGTCCGGCTCTATGGGGAACTGGGTGCAGACTATCACACGCTGGTCTAATGGCAGAAAGTAAATGTTTTATCATCACACATACAGAAACTATAGCTAAACATCAGCATACAAATTTGGTTCTTGATGTGAGTTCTTAAGGAGAAAATCGGTACTGTTATAATCCGTTCCAGTCACCCAAAAATATAAACAATATGACCGATTTTCTGCAATGTAATAATCTTTACATATAAAAACAGTTAAAATATTTTGAAAGGACGTGTAAATGAAGTACAATGTGAAATAGGGGAAGTGGTAGTGCAGTGGTTAAGGTGATGCACTGATAATTGGAAGATTGCTGGTAGGATTTCCAGCACAACCTAGTTACTACTGCTCGGCCCTTAAACAAAACCCTTTTCCCCCCATTCGCTCAGTTGCATAAGAGATAATTGTAAGTCGCTCTGGATAAGAACGCCTGCCAAATGCTGTAAGTATATAAACATTTACAGCTTTGATGACTGAAAAAAACCCTGATCAGTTTCCTGTAAGGAAAAGCATGTGCTTATTGTTTTTATACCACAGCAACCTAAAACAAGAACTTTTTTTTACTGATTACATTTTATGTTCTGCGAGATTCATTTCACTTCCCTATTAATTAAATTGGAAAATGCTTGGAAAATGTTTTTTTTATCTTTAGAAAATAACAAATGTAAATAAGAAAAACACCCTGTGCTGTCTGTTCGCCAATCATAATGCAGAACAGTGTCGCGCTGTAGTATAAAGATAAAACGCAAACATGAGCATGATCATGTGACCTGAAAGGAAGCGATGTCATGATCAGGATGAGTTTGTGCTTGCATACAAGAGTGAAACCAGCAGTGACTGACCGAGACTGCTGACAGTCCACTCAGAATCAGGAAGGCTTTAAAAAAAGGACAGATTGAAACACACACACACATATATATATACACACAGACACATACACACGCTCATTTTAATAGTGTCTGAGATTTTTATTTTATAGAGTTTCTGGTTGCCATGTTGATCTATTTCGGGTTTCTACATTACCAACAGTGCATCTGATTAAACCCAGAAACTAGCTATACAGAGCAAAGTGTGTTTGTATGTACATCACCTCGACCTCATCACAGTGATGTGGCAGAGCTTTATTCTTTGTCAGGCTCGTTACACACTAACGTTAATGGAAAAACATCAGACTCCTGATTCTGTTAGGTGCTGTTAGCAGATTTAATGTTCAGACTGTGATTCAGAGCTCATTGCCCCATCACAGGAATACTTACCGCACTGATGAAGGGCAGATTTAACAAGGAGCCCAAGATAGGTATTCTCCTAATGAAACCGATAACCACTGGAAAAAAACCCCTAGAGAGAGAGAAAGAGAGAGAGAGAGAGAGAGAGAGAGAGAGAGAGGGAGAGGGAGAGGGAGGGGGAGAGAGAGGAAGAAAGAGAGAGAGAGAGAGAGAGAGAGAGAGAGGGAGAGAGAGAGAGAGAGAGAGAGAGAAGAGAGAGATAGAGAGGAGGGGAGAGAGAGGAAGAAGAGAGAGAGAGAGAGAGAGAGAGAGAGAGAGAGAGGGGGGGGAGAGGAAGAAAGAGAGAGAGAGAGATGGAGAGAGAGAGAAGAGAGAGAGAGAAGAGAGAGATGGAGAGAGAGAGAGAGAGAGAGAGAAGAAGAGTGGGAGAGAGAGGCTTTTGACTTTTTACACAACTTTATTTAGAGAAGTTACATCATAAAAAACAGTGACTTAATAAGCAGAGAGAGAGAGACAGTAGGAGAGCAGGAGAAAGAGAGAGAGAGCAAGAGAGATTTTAAACAGATTAAAGCTTTATAAATCTGAAGTAAAGATAATGTGAAGTAAATAAAATTGTGTTACAGTTTTTAGATTATTCGAAATGATAAACTGACAATCTGCTCTTTTCGTCTCTGTTGTGTGATCAGACTCGTTTACCTGAACAGGAGGAAGAAGCCATAAAACTCCAGAACCACACCAACAATGGGCCAACCAATCAGCACCACAAACACACCTCCGAGGAAGAAGCTGGTAGCCTTCATTTTGTGCTTCTGGAAGAAGAACCTAAACGTCCTCTCCAAGCCGATAACGAACGCCAGACCCACTACGAACAGGATCTGGGAGAGATGGAGCCGGCAGAAAACCGTGAAGATGAAGTAAGAGAAATAAATAAGTGTCAGGCTGCTATGAGAAAATAATCAATCTTACATTTCCGATAGCGAGGAGCGCTTTATCAAAAAACAGAATCATCCCAAAAAATAGGAAGAACACTCCGAAGCCCGTCAGTCCCATCCCGATCTCTGAGGAGAGAAGAAAAGCAAAAACTTTAACACACGGATGTGGATTAAAAAACTCTACTCCATATACATCTGCAAGTTAAATTTTTTAATTTATTGTTATCAAATTGCCGGTTCAGTTTAGCTGACAGCGGTGAATTACAATGTAATGTCTCTATTCTGTCCGGTCCTGTCTGGCACTAATGTTATTTTCTGCAGTTTAGGTTGGAGATTCAATTTGTTATGTTATATTTAAGCAAAAGAAACATGACAAACCTTAAATCGACTGTTTCTTTTTAAAAAGCAGACGTCAGACAGTCTATTTAGTTTTTAACCTGATTAAAACCTGTATGAATTATAGATATTAATCAAATATAATTAAACATATTTACACCAATTGACCAGATCTAAACATTAATGCTCAAGTAGAAAAAAATGGCAAAAACAAGTTCTATTTTGTCTTCATATGATCTAGAACACTTTTCCGAGTTTCTCTGAAATGTTCGGTATAATTATAAACAACACTCATTAAAACTGAGTTCAGTCTGAAAGGTGTCAGCTGAGGGTTTATTTATCTCAGGCATTCGACTTTAAATCAGCTTTAACTGTACCATTAAATGGCCCCGAATAAATGCTATAATGATCTTACTTTGGGAATCAGTTAGGGATATCATCTTTGCAAAGATTCTGACTTTTAAGCCCGGTGAGAAGCTGAAAAGCAGTCGCCAATGTGACGCTTCATTCGCTAGCTAACTGCAGCAGCAACAGCCGCAGCATTTACTTCCGGCACTGAGTGCGCATGCCCGCGGCTGTCACAGAGAATACCGGAAGCTTCTTTTTTTTTTTTTTAAGTTGTGGTCGGAGAGAGTGTAGCCGTGTAGCCAGACAGCATAGAATGGTGGTGTGTAGGATAAAGATGTTGGTCTGGAAGAAAAAGAGATCATAGGTAGAGAGGAAAACCAAGTGGTGGAAGCTAAGAAAGGAAGAATACTATGAAGAATTTAGACAGGAGTTGAAACAGGCTCTTGGCGGTCAGTCAGTGTTTCTAGATGAATGGCAAACTACAGCAGTAGTCATCAGGAAGACAGGAAGAAAGATGCTAGGTGTGTCATATGGAAGAAGGAAAGAAGATAAGGAGACTTGGGTGGTGGACTGAGGAAATTTAGGATAGTATACAGAGGAACAGGTTAGCCAAGAAGAAGTGGGACATGAAAATGACTGAGCAAAGTAGACTGGAATACAAGGATTTGCGGCACATAGTGAAGAGGGAAGTGGCTAAGGCCAAGGCTATGACAAGGCAAATGATGAGTTGTATACTAGGTTTGACACTAGAGAAAGAGAGAGGGACTTGTACAGGTTAGCGAGGCAGAGGGATTGAGATGGGAAAAGGATGTGCAGCAGGTTAGGGTTATTAAGGATCAAGATGGAAAGGTACAAGTGAGGAGAGTGTACAAAGAAGATGGAAGGAGTACTTTGAAGTGTTGATGAATGAGGAAAATGAGAGGGAAAAAAGGGTAGAAGAGGTAAATAATGTGGAGCAGGAAGTGCAAAAGAGTTCGGATGCCTTTGAAGAGGATGAAAAGAGGAAAGGCGGTTGGCCCTGATGAAATACCGGTAGAATGTCTAGGAAAGGCAGCAGTGGAATTTATTACTAGATTGTTTAACAGGAGTGTTATGGTGCCTAGCTTTAAGAACAAGGGTGATGTGCAGGGTTGCAACAACTACAAAGGCATAACACTGATGAATCATACAATAAAGGTATGGGAAAGAGTAGTGGAAGCTAGGATAAGAAGGGTAGTAGGTATTTGTGAGCACTACAGATGCAATCTTTGCTCTGAGAATGCTGATGGAGAAGTACAGAGATGGTCGGAAGGAGCTGCATTGTGTTTTTGTAGACCTGGAGCTTTCGTATGACAGGGTACCAAGACAAGAGCTGTGGTATTGCATGAGGAAGTCAGAAATAGCAGAAAAGTATGTCAGGGTGGTACAGGTTATGTATGAGAGGAGCAGGACGGTGGTGAGGTGTGCAGTAGGCCAGACAGAGGAGTTCAAAGTGGAGATGGGACTTCTTGTTTGCTGTGGTGATGGATCTGTTTACAGACAAGTTCAGACAGAAATCCCCTTGGACGATGATGTTTGCAGATGACAATATGATCTGTAGTGAAAGCAGGTGGAGGAAAACCTGGAGAGGTGGAGGTTTGCAATGCAAAGAAGAGGAATGAAAGTCAGTCGTAGCAAGAAAGTGTACATGTATTTGAATGAAAGAGAGAAGTGGAACAGTGAGATTACAGGGTGAAAAGGTAAAGAAGATACAGGATTTTAAGTACCTGGGGTCGACAGTTTAGAGCAATGGAGAGTGTGTAAAAGACGTGAAGAAGCGCGTAGAATATCAGCTAGAATTGAGGGGAAGGTGTACAAGACAGTGGTGAGACCAGCTATGATGTATGGTTTAGAGACAATGGTGAGACCAGCTATGATGTATTTTTTAAGATACTGTGGTGAGAAAAGCTATGATGTATGGTTAAGATACTGTGGTGAGAACAGCTATGATGTATGGTTAAGATACTGTGGTGAGAAAGCTATGATGTATGGTTAAGATACTGAGTGGTGACTGTGAGAAAAGCTATGATGTATGATGTATGGTTAAGATACTGTGGTGAGAAAAGCTATGATGTATGGTTAAGATACTGTGGTGAGAAAAGCTATGATGTATGGTTAAGATACTGTGGTGAGAACAGCTATGATGTATGGTTAAGATACTGTGGTGAGAAAAGCTATGATGTATGGTTAAGATACTGTGGTGAGAACAGCTATGATGTATGGTTAAGATACTGTGGTGAGAAAAGCTATGATGTATGGTTAAGATACTGTGGGTGAGAAAAGCTATGGGGATGTATGGTATGGTTAAGATACTGTGGTGAGAAAAGCTATGGATGTATGGTTTAGATACAGTGGCAGAGCTGGAAATAGCAGAGCTAATGATGTTAAGGTTTTTTTGGGGAGTGACAAGATTGGACAGGATTAGGAAGGAGTTCATTAGGGGGACGGCTCATGTTAGATGTTTCGGGGAGAAAGTCAGGGAAGCCTGGTTAGGTGGAGACAGATGATTCGCAGATGATTCGCTGTGGTGACCCCTAAAAGGGAACAGCCGAAAAGAAAAAGACGTTTTTCGCTTTTTCTAACGCCTATTTTTGTAAGCAGTTGTTATATGAATAATTTTTTTAAGAGTAACAGTAGTGCTTTCAATAACAATATAGAGTTTTTTCCTTTTTGAATTATATAAAAATAAGATTTGTTTTATATACAGATAATGATGTTTTGTCCATCTCAAGTTTGCGATAAATTAATATTATAGTCACCTTTATTCATCTTTGTGTGTAAACATCTATGGCTTATATTTGTAAATATATATTAAGTAAATAAATTTCTTCACAATGAAAATAAAAAAGGAAAGAATTTCCTGGTATTTCTATTCAATATGCTGCCACCTGCTGGCCACATACCGATACACCGCTGGCTACATACAGTACATACTGTTCATTTTTAAAATAAAATAGTAATTATATTGGTTAAACTAATAAGGTTAAATCTCATTTGTAAACACGTTTAGGCAGAGGTTAGCTGCCTGATATAATATAAAAAAGCTGTGTTTATGACATTTATATTTATAAACAATAACATTGAGCAATATTTATAAGAAAATGTATGTAACAAAAATTACAGAAGTGTGTACAATCTACATTTTTTGTAATGAGATGTGTATTATTCCAATAAGATTTAAAATACATTTAAAGGTTTATTATTAATATTTATTACTATTATTAGTAGTAACTTTGTAATTATCATTACAATTCTAAAGAGAATCATAAAAGCACTAGAGACAAAAGACTCAATTAATTTCCAGAACTGCTGTATTTATTCTTTATTCAACTAAGATCGATTACAATTTTTAGTTTACATGAATTTGTGTGAACTTTCTAAAGATTTTATAAAGCTTATGAACTTTATGAGTTCAAGATCAAAGCTTTTCAAGTTTATAAAATGCTTCTACACTTTTTATTAAACAAAAAAATTCAGCTTGTGAATTTGGATCGAAGTCTGTCCAGAGACCAAAAAGATCCATCAACATGCATGAAAAAGATGATAAATATCCAGACCACATCCAGCTTTCAACATCAATAATATCACACCTGTAAAATGAGTTTAAGGCACTCCTGATGTGGTCTAAAATGTTTTAAATTTAACAAATAGTGTCATTGTCATGTTATTATTTTCAGAATAAATAGATCAGTGATTTATTAGCATTGGTTTTACTCCGGAGGCTTTTTCTTTGCTTCGACATCTTTCTTGAAGGCCTCAATTTTCTTTGCAATGTTTGGAACCTTTGTTACAGGAAAAATAAGAAGAAAAAACATGCTATTAGACAAACATCTAAACAAAAGAATAAATTTAAATGAATTTCTTGTCTAGTTAGAGTAAATTTGTTTTTTTCTAATTTCTTAACCAACAGATGAGTTCATACAAATGAAGTGAATCAATTCTTTGAACATAAAAGGAACCGTGTTATGAATCATGACTGCATTAAATACATAATTCTTTTATTTATTTAGCTGATTACGAATGGCTTTCTAAATCAGAATCACAAAAAATAAATTAGATCCTTGAGTAATTTTTTAATCATCAAGTAAATGCATTCTGAATCACGACTGGATAAAATGAATCGATTCTTTGAGGCGACTCTTCGAGCATCACAGCACCTAGTGATGACTGCTGGTTCCGGCGTTCTGTAGGTGAAGACTTACTGGAGTAATTTAAGTCCCTTTCAATTCTATAGCACTTTTTTAACAATAAACAGAAAATGGGAAAATTGTCCCAAAGCGTTGTAGTCCCAGTTTTGAATTAATGATGTTAATAATAAACATTATAAATAGGTGGTTCAGCAGTTCAAGTGCTGATCTGAAGATTATGGGTTCAATTCCCAACACCACCATCCTTCCACTGACAGGCCCCTGAAAAAGGCTCTTAAACCAACTGTTCAGTTAGATTTTATAACTAAAATTAATATAAGTCGGTCTAAATAAAAGCATCAGCCAAATACCAGAAATGTAAAATAAACGTTAATGTAATAAGCAATAAAAACACAATTTAAATATTTTTCTTAAATAATTGCGCATTTTTAAATATTTAAATATTATGTCACATGAAATCTTCAAAATTTAGCATTTTCCTTATTTAATATTTTATTTTGTCTCATGCAAAAAACATTACATAAATATTTAGTAAATAAATGAATTTGAAGCGAACCTCATAGTTTTGAGCGAGGTACATCCCGAGCACATTCCCTAAAGTCAAACCAACCTGCAAAACAACCACAACCACACACACAATTACACACAAAGAGTGGTTTTTCATGGTTTTAGACTCAGTCATCATAAAACAAACGAATAATTATTTCGTGTACATGATCTAGTATTATCTATAAACAGATCTGGTAAAGTCACACGCTAACAATCTAAGATAACAAAACTAACCACATAACTAGCGAGTTAATTTAAGGATTAAATGTCTTGTAACGATGGATATAATTGAAATACACGAACACAATTCATACTTACGATAAATTGCATCATGGTTAAAGCTTTAGCCGTGACTAAATAAAGTCTTTAAAAGTGTTTTGAGGTCTGCTTCTATGACGAGAAAACGGCTAATCCGGTTGCCTTGCTAACGCATTTCAAAATAAACGTCCAAGCAGAGAGGACCGCCTGGTACAACCCTTCCTAACCTTTATATAAAAAAACAAATTGATCTCCTCCTAAAAATATATATATATATTTTTTGACATATTGTGAAGTACTTAACAATGTTAATTAATTTATTTTAATCTTGCTGTTTGCCCAAGTTTTCCATACTGTTATGACTTTATCTGACCAGAAGATGTCGCCAAACTATCCCAGGTCATTACAATACCACGCTTAAGTGTTCACCACTTTTAATTTTTAATTTTTTAAATTTTAAACCCACAACTAAAATAAATATTTTATGTAAAAAATCTTTAGAAAACAATATATTATACGGAAGCAAATTTAAGAAGTTATAAAGTTGTATAAATGTCAATTATCTACTTAAAAACATAAATAGTGAAATTAAATGAAACATAGCGGACTCCGCTGAATGAGACAATAAGCTACTATTAATTTCTTTAACATTTGAATCTTTTTTTGGGGGCCTATTAGCTAAAAATGTTTATTTAAAAATAAAAAGTAAAGAAACAGTAATAAACACCAGAACTTTGCTTGAAGCATCAGCTTTTATCTGGAACTACAAAACAAAAGCCTAAAACAAACCAGATACTGAAACTAGAAAAATCAGAAACATTTAAACAAACCAAATCAATATTTTGGAAACAATACAATTAAATCATCATCAATGCAATTTCATTTTCAGTGCACTGTAAAAAATAAAGTCTGTTATTTGGCTGGATATTAGTGTTGTTAATAAAGAAATTAATGTTATTACCCATCATTTGCTCAGCATCACAATTATTATTTTTTCTTTTATTTATACTGTTTTATACTGAGTTTATCTCTCTGCAGAAATAAAAGGAGTGAGTCAGAAACAATTTTGAAAAATAAAATGATGGAGGATTGAAAGGTAAGTGCTTTTAAATATGTTGGAGTATTTACAGTAAAAAACAGCAAGTTTTCTCCATCATGGTGTCAAAATAATACGTTAACAAGAACTGTGTCAGGTCTGATAATGCTAATTAAAAAATTATAAAAAAAAGGTGCTTTTTCTTAAATTGTTGAGATTAACTACAGGAAACATCACAGAAAACACAACAGGAAACACCACAGAAAACATGACGTTCATGACGTTATCAAAGGTTAAACGTTTTACAGGAAAGCTGACTAATCATCAGACCATCACATCGAAGCGGCTCACTGTTTCTCCAGTTCAGTATTCAGCATTAAATGGATAATCTTTGTGCTTCACACTCCTGAAAAAAACAACATCATTATTAACCATCAATAACAGTCATGTGGTATAAAGACTGTGTAGTATTATAAAGCACTCACCACTGCATGGGACAAACCCTAAAGTTCCTGTTGAAGCCTAAAATGGTCTTCATTTCATCGTCATTCAGTTGGAAGTCGAACACCTGCCATGATAAAGGTTAAAAAAAAATAAAAATAAATAAAAATAAATAAATAAACCTTCTGCAGCATCGTGGAGTTTTGGCGTTTTCTGTTAAAAAGGTACCTGGAAGTTCTCCTTGATGCGTGACGGAGTAACAGACTTTGGAATGACTATGATGTTTCTCTGGATGTGAAAGCGGATCAGGACCTATTGATGTACAGAACATTCAAGACCAGATTAGTTTATGGTGAAGACGTTAAGTAGTAAAATCTGAGGCGTTCAGGTCAGTTCTTACAGGTTCCTATATGTTTTGGTGAAAAAGTCACTTCAACATTTCAATGCATGATCAACTACGGGGAAACCTATATACTTAAATATACATATATTTCTGGCATTTAGCAGAAACTTATTTATCGGAACAGTTAAGGGTTAGGGGTCTTGCTCAGGGGTGCAACTGGTCGTAGCTTTGCGGTTCTGGCATTGAACATACAATCTTTCGATCAGAATTTTAACCACCAAGTTATAACTTCCCTGTTAAAAAGGTTGCCAGGTAGATTTAATTTCCTCCCAGTTAGAAAATAATGTATGGTAATTATCTGGGGCCAAATTGGTGCCCATTGGTGTTAGCTTGGTTGTGCTGGGTATTGAAGCCATGATCTTTTGATTAGCAGTTCAACACCTAAAATCACTGAGCTACCACGTGCTGCCACTTCTGGGCTCCTGAGCAAGGCCCTTACCTTTCACCTGCTTAACTGGACAAGAAAAATAAACATTGAGGCCACACCCCCTTTAAGAAAAGCATACAATAATGATTAAAATGCCGTTTTCCATTAAAATCAAGTTTGCCGAACTCAGAGTAGATTGTATTTTTAGGGAACAATAAATAACTTTTATTCAGCAGAGAGGAAAAATTAAATAAATCATGTGACAGCAAGCTCTTACCTGAGCACTGGTCTTCTTGTGCTTCTCAGCAATAGCTATGATTTTCGGCTCCTCCAACAGTGATGGGTCTTCTGGTTTAGCCCTGATAATTACAAACAACAAGCTCTCATTAAAGCACATAAAGCTACTTAACTGCACACCATTCTTAATCAGCTGAAATCCCTCACCAGGGGCGATCAGGAGAACCCAGAGGACTGTACGCAGTCACAGAGATCCCATTCGACTGACAGAAGTTAATCAGCTTCTCCTGAGTCAGGTACGGGTGGCACTCAATCTGCAGAAGACAGTAAGATTTTGCTGATTCGTAATCAACTAATTAATATCCTATTAGTTAATTATTTTCACTAATGAGTTTAGTCTGATACCAATCATATTAGTAATGAACTAAGTCATATAAATTTTTTTTTATTTTCCACAGTTGTCATACTTAGAATAAATTAATTCTAATTTATTCTAAGCATAACAACAACTTTTATTTTGTATATTTTACGCTCATAACACATATTATAATACAGTGACTCAGGCTGTGAGTGAAATCAGGAAATCTCCGGATGCATTTCAGACTAAATCCAGAAGCGAGTGTTTAAAGCTGCCTGGAGCAGAGAACAGGAGATGACCTTTCTATCGAGATCCATCAGCATAATTTAGCTTCAAGGGACAAGCTAACAGCATTAACGTCGCTGCTGTGTACTAAAAAATGTCGGTGGAGATTTAGAAGAAAACACACACCTAGAACACCAGACTTAAACCAAAATAAAGGATTTTCTAAAGAAAAAATTGAACTTTTCCTGGTTGGAAAAACTAAAAATTAACCAAACTGAATCATATTAAATCAGAACT
Source organism: Bagarius yarrelli (assembly GCA_005784505.1). NCBI lineage: Eukaryota > Metazoa > Chordata > Actinopteri > Siluriformes > Sisoridae > Bagarius > Bagarius yarrelli. The sequence continues at coordinate 539,825 of VCAZ01000108.1, read as the reverse complement.
AAATCAAATTCTATTGACTCAAACGTGATTCAAATAGTAATGAATATTAATGAATAGTAATTCAAAACTTTAGAATCTTTAAAAAAAATTGAGTAATAACACATCAGTAGGGAATTTAATCTTATTAAATCAGCAGTGAATCAAACTGTAACCGATCTTTATCAAATATAGTATTATCGGATTGTCACTAAACAGAAACTCATCAGATTAGCATGAATCAAATTGTAAAGTCAGGCGACTAAAATCCGATTAGTAATAAATGAAATCAGTGAAATGAAATGTATCGAATCGGTACTAAAGTGATTCCCACAGAATCAGATGTGAATTAAATTCAATGAATCAAAGTGATCAGTAGTATATTAAATTTTACTGGATAATAAGTTATTTAAATTCTACTGAATCGGGAGCAAATCAAATCTTAACATTAGTATTGAATTTAATTCTTTTCCATCAGCGGTGAATTAAAAGTCAGATAAATTCTACAGCAAATCAAATTCTAACAGGCAAACAGTAAAATGAATCCCATCATGTGAATCACATCGTATTTGAAAATGCCTGAATCAGTACTAAACTGAATCGTATGTGATTGGTAATAAATTGGGTATTAGCGGGTATCGGTTAGCCACTAAAAGGAATGGATTCGGATCAGTTGTTTTGAACCTGTACCTGGTTTATTGCGGGTTTATATTTCAGACCAGGTTTATTCAGAATGGCTTCGATCTGCTCTCGGTTGAAGTTGGAGATGCCAATGGCCTTCACTAACCCTGCGTCCACCAACTCCTCCATCCCCTAAAACCACAAGATCACAGTGTAAAGACGTGACACTGCATCAGAGAGCATTTATAACAAAACAATTATAAACCATCTATTTCTCACCTCCCATGTCTCCAGGAAGCTGGTGTCATCGCTGATTGTAAAACCTTCACTGTCCAGTGGAAACTGTTCGGAACCAGACTGACAGACAGAAACACACATTCGGAAAGGGTGAAACCATCCTCACAACATCACAACCTTCGTGTGCTTGATCTAAACTTCTTTAAGTTAGATGAACTTTCATGCTTACAGATTTCTGTATGGTTACATCACGTCATCAACAATCTTACTAACAATTCAGTTAGTAATCAGCGGGAGGATGATAAAAGGGCGCAGGTCAGTCAGATAAGATGTGTGGAATTGTTCGGAGGTGATTGCTTTAAGAGCAGAGATTAGTCTGAACTAATTTCCCCCAGGGCTAAATTAATCAGATACAGATGAGGGACGGACAATTGAGGAAATGTCTTTAATCAGGATTCGTGAAAATTAATCATCAGTTATCGATTGTTATGTTTTAACTAAGAACTCTGCCCAAAATGTAGTGACTGCCTCAGCAAACACTCTTCCTCGTTTCTTATATTGAAAATGTGCTAAAACTCGAATGTTTCTCCTTACCAACAAAAATTATTCAGAGTGTGTGTGTAAATTATTTCCCTGATGATCTTCAACAAACCAGAGATCAACAGTTTTACTCCGCTTTTATTGTGCTGCAGCATTTTACACTTAATCCTACAATTTTATTGCAACAAAACACTTCAGAACAGAGAAGCAGTCGTAAAACTCAAACCCGCAACAACTGAGAAACAAAAAGAGCTGCAAAATCCTGGTATATGGGGACAATAACAGTAATAACAATAATAATAATAATAACAATAACAACAATAATAATAATTCCAGGAGAAGTAATACGCATTTGATAAAATTCTTTAACTGATTAATAATTTTCCTGATTACCAATTAAAGAAATTTGATCAAATGCCTATTCCTTGTCCTGGAATTATTATTATTATTGCTGCTGTTGTTAGTTCTACTTTATTACAGTTGCTGCTAAAGTAGAAATCAAACTGGACTTTTAACCTGGTTAAATTGGATTTATGTTATACAAAGTATACAAAGTCACCTTAAATCCCATTGGCCAGTGGACCAGATACAGATCCAGGTAGTCTAGCTGCAGGTCACCTAAAGTTTTCTGACACGCCCCTTTCACAGCTGATTTCTGGTGATAAGTGCACCAAAGCTGTGAAGATAAGAATGTTGAACTCTCAGCACTTTGCTCTATCTCCTGTGTTTGATACGGGTTAATTGGTTTGTAAACGATACCTTGCTGACGATAAACAGCTCCTCCCTCTTGACCACGCCCTCTTTAATCGCAGCCTGGATCCCCTGTCCGACCTCATTCTCGTTGTTGTAGACGGCTGCTCCATCGATGTGTCTGTATCCCGCGGCGATCGCGGCTTTCACGGCTGCAGTCACGTCACCTGGTTTTGACTAAAGCAGAAAGTAAAGGGTTAATGAGCCTGATCTGAATGAGCCAACCAATAAAGGGGCTGAAACCAAATTTTCCTAATCTTGTTGTGATGACAAAGTCATGCCGGCTCATAATTTTGTAAAATGGAAAAAAAATATGATTTAAATGTCATAAAACTATATTTTATTTTTAAAGGTATTATTTATTTGGTGTTATTATACAGTTTATTGTAATGTTTCATTTTTCACCTTATTTTCTTTTAACTCAAATCATATTAGTATACTTTATAGTAGTATTTATAGTATATTAGGCATTATAAACATAATACATATAAACAAATATTATAAATCATCTCAATTCTAGATAAATGTAAGAATTTCTCGACATTTCCAACCCCCAATTTGATATTACTTTTTTTCTCCTTTTGCTTTTTTTAATTACTTTTTCTTAATAATGCATGGCATTTTATTTGCTTTTCTTAAGCCATATACAAAAAAGACAAAACAATGATTTTAGTAAAATACGAGAAAAAATTTATTCTATAATTCTAAAGATTATATAAATTAATTTTACCTTCCAGCAGCCGAGTCCCAGAATCGGTATGTTTGCGCCGCTGTAGAGTTTCATTAAAGTTTTTAAGTTGGCTTTAATTTTTTTCAGATAGCTGGGTAACTAGGTTAGTAGTGGTGTAGAAAGAAGCGACATCTGACTAATTCCACAAAATGGCAGACAAACTGCAGAAAATCAGAGAAGGGTCTGGCCGCAGACAGCCGTGTATGTGTACTCACACACAACACACCCTCAGGCGCTAGCGGACTGTTTTAACTGCACGCCCAGGCCACTAAAAGTGGAAAAAAACTAGACCCTACGCACGCGTTTTAAATCAGTGTAAAGGATTCAATGAACGCTAAGAATCATCATTAATTCATACAAGAATAAATAGATGTAAAAGTGGTTCTTTAATTTGTAAGATAATGCTATCGAAAACTTATTAAAAGCTAATATTTATCTGTTCTATTGCGTTTGTACTGATTGGGCTAATCTATTCTTCATACTGTAAAGTAATGGTAAATCAGTTACTATCGAAATTAATTTTGGGATAAAAATAAGTCCTGGTTTTGTGTTTCTCCATATAAATGTCCTTTAACACAAAGAACAAAAGTAATTTTAATGTTTTGTCTTTAAAAGAACTATATTTCAGACATACCTGTTGGACTACCAACCCGAAGATTGTGGGTTTAATTCCCAGCTCCACCAAGCCACCACTGCTGGGCCCCTGAACCCCCAATTGCTCAGTTGTATAAATGAGATAAAATGTAAGTTGCTCTGGATAAGGGCGTCTGCCAAATGTTGCAAATGTAGACAAAAATTAAAAGTAGATTACACACAAAATTATTTTCACTTCTGTCTCCTTTAAATCTTTAAATCGATGTATACAATTGTTTTTCAGGTTTTCCTGTTTTTCATTATATTTACATTTAGATTTTAATTTATATTGTTTATATCTAAATACTGACTTTTTTTTTTATTTATGGTCTGTGTTGTACCTAGTGTTTGATGCCCTATTTGACTACACATAATTGTAAGTATTAGTATAGTTTTCTAATAACTTTTAGACAATGTATTTTATAAAGTGCATTACTTTAAAAGCTAAAGAAATTGTGGTGTGTCATGTTAATGGAGAACTTTGGAACTTTTATTAAAAGCTTTCATAAGAATGAAATTATGTAGTAGTAAATATTCAATCACTTGAAAAGGGGAATCATGAGGTTAAAGTGGTGTGTCATCATGACAAACCAGGTAAACGGGGCGAGCCTTTCTGTAGCAGCTAGTCAGTAAAAAAAGTGTTATATACCTTTAAAAGTAACAAACCTAAACTTAATATTTAGATATGTTTTTTGGTAGATCAACCCAGTCGCTTTATCCTGGGGTTCACTGGGGGAAGCAGGTGGTCTCCATCTTTTCAGGTCTCCATGAAAAGTGAGTGTTGTTTTAAATCAAATTAGATAAAATTTTATCATGTCGCCTACACGAAATACATGGTATGACAGGTAGCGAAATGTTTCTTCCTCCAAATAAATAAATAAATAAATAAGAAGAAAGAATAAAAGATGACTGGGATGGTATGGATAGAGAGTAATATGCATGATGAAGAAAGAAAATGTACATTATAAAAATATAAATATGGTAAGGAGTGCAAGTGTGCAGGCAGGTGGGTCTGAAGTGCAGGGGGTGGGGTAGTACAAACAGCGGATTTGGGATTTATATAAAAATATGAAATATAATACAATACAGAAAGTCCCTGTCCATTTCTGTGAGGTTACAGAGGTTGGAAGGTTCCACAGTGAGGTTAGAAAAGAGAGTCTAGTGTGTGTGTGTGTGTGTGTGTGTGTGTGTGTGTGTGTGTGTGTGTGTGTGTGTGTGTGTGTGTGTGTGTGTGTGTGTGCGCGCAGCGTGCGGTACAGAAAAAAACTTTGTGGATTGTTAAAACTGCCTCTGATCTGGAACTCATTTGTTACAGTGAACAAAATAATGAAATATTAAAATACACAGTTGTGAGTTATTATATGTCGCTGGTGATGAGTTGACATTTTCATAACGTTTTTACTCGCATTAACAGGTGAAAATCTAATCTGTCTGCTTACGCTGCACACACTAAAGCACATATCTGATTGAGTATATACATATGAATAAGACCTGAATGAGATCTGAAAGTATCAGAATCCATGTGCATTTTTTTTCTGCTTACACTCTCATGAGTCAAATCCCATCTGTGCCAGACTGGAGGAAAAAAATTGGAATTGGGTCACTTGATATGTGCAGTGTAATTGCAGCCAGTGTTATGTTGTTAATTACAGCACATAATTCATTAACAAAAGTTGAATTTTATAAGTACAAGTTGATTTTTAAAATGGTTCACACCCCTTATAGAGGATATTCAACTTTAGGTAAGAATCTGTGTGTTAATTTTGAGTGTTTGTCTCACACAGTTTTTTTGTGTTGTACTGTATTGTTTTATGTATCTTTATTTAATATGTAAGAGTGTTGTGTTTAAAAAGAGCACCAGTCAGTTTGTGTAATGGTGTGTAATGGAAAGGGGAAGTGGTCACTTTTACACAGATCATAAACAGAATACTGTCATAAAACACTGAATAAACTTTCGGTTCAGATATTGTTTGCTCCATATTGTAATATGTTATGGTGGTAATATGTGTCCCAACCGTGCAAAAAATACATTATGGGTCACATGAACATCACCATGAAACCACAACAATCAGCTGACTGAGGAGCACGGCAACATGGGAAGTCTAGTGAGGCTAAGTGGTTAAGGGGTTGGATTACTGATTAGAAGAACATGGGTATGATTCCCAGCACCATCAAGCTGCCACCAATGGTCCTTTGAGCAAGGCCCTTAACATTCAAAAGCTCAGCCGGACAGAGCAGCTGCATTATGGGTAGTGTAATAATATCTAATGATGTAAAGCTATTATGTCAAAAACTTGAGTTTAGTTTAGTCATCACAGTTACTAAACCCCGTACACGCTTGTAGCGCCCCCTGCTGACAGACTCGTGCAACGGCAAGCTGACGTCAAGAATGATTTAGAAACTTACAGAAAAAAAAATTCTGGACCCTTACAAATTTGCCAATCGCCCAAATAGGTCAGCTGAAAATGCTATCTTCCCAGTACTTCATTCTGCCCTGACTTGGAAAACACTTACAAAACACTGTAAAGACTGCTGTTTGTCGTTTTTAGTTTAGCTTTTAACACAGTTAGCCCTTTTAAGCTAACCTTGAAGCTGGAACAGCTTGGTATCAGCACACATCTTCGCAATTAGACCCTGGACATCCTTACGAACAGCTCACAGTCTGTTCAATTAAATACCGTCACTTCCTCCAATCTCACCATCAAGCCCTGCGGTTTCTCAGGGCTGTGTATTGTCCCCTCTCCTATACTCCCTTTTCTGAGGAGACTTAAAAAGTCATTTCTATGCTACAGGATACTGAAGAACATTTACCGCTGTACCATTGACAGCATCCTGACAAACTGCATTTTATTATTATTACTATTATTATTACTACATCAATAGAAGTAGTATAAATAAAAATATACTATATACAAAAATATTTATTTATTTACTTTAGTTAAGTCTCCTTCCAGTTAATAGTGACATAATATTATGATAATATTAGTGTTTTTACATTTTCGTCACCTTCGAGGGTGAATTTTTTAAGAATAAAGTGAATACATTAGATGTTTAAAATATGTATAAAATATGCAACTAATAGTTATTTGCAATAAAATGTAAAGAATCTCGACATTCTGTAACTCGTACCTTCCATGTACCGAGTCCGACAATCGGCATGTCTGCTCCGGTGGAGAGTTTTACTGAAGTTGCCATTCTGCAAGGTGGATTAAACTTTCTTCTCTGATATCACAAAATATAATCCAATTTAGTTTGTTAACTAGGTTAGTAGTGGTGCAAGAGGAAGTGTCACCTGATCACGACCACACAGCAAATGTAGACAAAAATGCTGCAACAGCCGAAAATATACAGAATTCAGAGTGGAGTTTGTGTCGTTACTATATAAAGCATAGCAGCGCCACCTTGTGGACTGGAGGGTGAACATCCCGTTCTTTTCCCTGATTCAGGAGTCGATACATTCGATTCCAATTATCACAAAGCGACCTACATTTACATTTATACAACCGGGTTAAGGGCCTTGCTCAGGAACCGAACCCACAATCTTCGGGTTGGTAGTCCAACACTTTAACTTTGATCGCTAATGATCCTTTAGAATTAACCCTGACTTAAATTGTTTACACGTCTGGTATGTGAGAGTCAGATCGATTCAGATTTTCAAACAGCTTTCTAAACCGAATAAAAGTGTTGTAATAGTTAGTGATTATTTTGACCAGTAATTATTTTTTTAAACTACATTTGACAGAAATAGTTTATAGCAATTATGTTTGCAGATGACATTGTGATCTGACAGCAGGGAGTAGGTGGAGGAAAACCTGGAGAGGTGGAGGTTTTCTCTGGAGAGAAGAGGAATGAAAGAGGAGGTATATGGATGTGATAAATGAGGACATGAAGCTTGTGGGTATGAATGAAGAGGATGTAGAAAATAGGGTTAGGTGGAAACAGATGATTCGCTGTGGCAACCACAGATTATTTGACTCCTTTACTAATACAATCAACTCCTTTAGCTCTTTTTTAAATCGGGAGAATTTTGTGATATTTTCATCATTTGATTATTAGCTGAAATGTTTACTTTGTCGTCTTTTTGTCTCACGGCTACCAGATAAATCAAGTTAGTTTACTAAGAAGATTCGACACTTTGAACTTACAAACGATTAATTGCCTGATTATCGGTTTTATATTTTTCGAATTAATTGATTGATCATTAAATAGCTGTAAATAAGGCCTAATGAAAGGTCCCTACACAAAAGCATTCAATAATAAGGATCATAAATCAAAAGCATAATTATTGTTAATGTAACAAAATATAAACATAGATCAAGAGTCAGATTTATATAAATTAATTTATTTCATTTCATGAGGCATGGTGAACATTTACTAAAAACATAAAAATAAATAATTCATCAAAAATGTAACGGATTTTACTCAACAGAGAACATTAAAATGGCAGATACAGTGTGTGTGTTCTTTCTGACCATCATCTGAGCTACGTAAGTTTCCTTTTCATGAATATTTCCTTATATCAGAGAAAACTCATCATTTGGCACCTGAAAAGCTGTAAGAGAATGTAAACTGAATTAACACATACAGTCAGTGGAGTGTAAAGCGGATGGCAAAATCACATTGAGAGGTTACAGAGTCTAATCTGAAGAAAATTCTGCCATTCCAACTTCACAATCTTTTCTCGTCTGATGCTTTTAAATCCCTTTATTCTTCTTCATCTAGTTCGTCTTCCTCGCCACTTTCCTCATCCCTGTCCTCTTCATGAGCCGCTCCTCTTCCCGTTTTTGGGCCTTTGCAGATTTTCAGGTGCCGTGTCAAATGGTATTTGGTCAGAAAGCCCTTGTTACATTTTTCACAAATGAAGTCCCGTTTCCCGTTGTGAGAGTTGAGGTGCTTTTTCAAGTGGTCGGTTTTGAGGAACTGCTTGTCACACTTGGGGCAGGTGATCTGACGGTTGCTGCAGAAAAATCAGACAGAGACAGAGGTGAACCAGCTGTTTCAAAAAAAGAAATGAGTAGAAGTAAAAAGGTGCACATTCTTACAGCGAGTGTGAATACATGTGCTGCTTAAGGTCCTGTTTTCGGTTAAAGGTCTTGTCACATTGGTCACACTTGATGTTCTTGGTTCCTGTATGGATGACCATGTGAGACGTTACGTGGGCTTTCTGAGTGAAAGATTTTCCACACACACTGCACCTGAAGTTCTTCTGACCTTTTGAATGAGAGGAGACACACAGCACTTACAGAATCCATTTCCAAGATGGCAGCAAAGCTTTTTTGCAACATCAAAAAACCTTTACAGATCTGGTGGCACTGTAACGTTATAAACACTCAAACTAAAAAATCAAAGCAAGATAACCTCATCATTAGCAGGTACACTGAAAAAAGGAGACAAAACTCCTTTTTTTGCCTTTCAAATGAACAGAAATAAAATTCTGGTGCTGCTCTGGTACCTGTGTGAATTCTCAGGTGCATCCTTAGGTTACTGGGGTCGCTGAAGGCTTTGCTGCAGTAGCTGCACTTGTGCGGCCTCATGCCCATGTGGCCCATAAAGTGTACGTTTAGTTTGGTGGAGGTGGTGAAGGCTCGCGAGCACATGCTGCATTTGAACTTCCTCTCTCGTCCGTGACGCTGGAAGGTTCCACCGCCGGGCTGGGAGTCACTCTGAGATTGGCACTGCCACGATGGAGACGAGGTGCTGCTGGGAACCTCACTGGCCAGCTTCTCCTGAGGGTGGGGCTGACCTTGGACACTGTGAGTGGGGTCCTCCTGGGAGGTGCTGTGGCTGCTGAGGTGAGCTTTAAACTCAGAGAAGGAGGGGCATTCTTTTCCACAGTGGCATATTTGTCCCTCTGGAACACAGGGAACACCTGCAAGAGTGTTATAGCGTTAAGACGCTGAAACATTATGTCATTGAGTTTTATCATCCTATGAAAAGACACTGTCTCTTAATTATTTATGACCTCTGTCAATTTCTGAGACTGCACAGTAGTTCATGGGTTGCTAGTGGAGTATGTGAGAGTTTAAAGCATTTTATAAATCGCACCACTCTGGATTTTCATTTCCCCGTGTTTGTTTCAGTGTTGCACTGCTTTTCCTGCGATGCTTCCTGGGAATAGACTCTGGCTGTGTGGCGGTTAGTTGCCTATCAAATACTGACACAATGACACTTTTTGAGCATAGCAAGCATTTTTCTCTAAAGAGCTAAGAGAACTGAAGAATGGTGGACTTTGTTCTTGCTTATTAACACAGTTTGCAGTAACTTTGCTAACTATACAAATCTTACATTTCTTCAAGTTTTAGCCATGATAGTTTAGTGGGAGTTGGTACGGGCCACTTTGACAGATGACCTGTACTTCCACCCCCCTCCCTCTCAGACCATAGATGGTCTTACTATTGGCAGATGAGAGGGTCCGTCTTTTTAACATGGCTCAAATGACTGCAGCCAGTCATAAAAAGAGAAATCATTTTTCAACTAATTTAATCCTCTTCCGTGCGCCGCAGTGTTAGCATTGGCCATTATACTTTTTTGGCTAAAGTTTGCAGGCTTGCCAAAGAGAAAACCTCTTTTCTGGTTCAGGCAACTCCAACTTCAGATAAATATATAAAGTTACAGTTATTACGTTACACTGCTATATGTTTGAACTCATCATGTTCTTCTCTGATCAAATCTGGCAACCAGGTTCTGACCGAAAATACATCCATCTGCTAGTAATGAATCTAAAAACGTAACTTTTTTTGATAATCTGTGATTAGATTATCCACTGCACTTTTTCTTTCTCTAAAAGTCTTTAATTTGTCTTAAGGTTTTTTTATCAGGGTCTTCCTAAAATTAAGGAAAGTTTTCTGCAACTTTTTCTAATATCTCCTGAGAACTTCTGAAATCTGTTAGACTTTTTAGATATGTGTATTAATGAGAGCGTTACCCAGCTGTCTGCTGTATTCCCGGCTGTAATAGAACAGCAGCTCATGCTCAGGGAGAATTTCTCGGCATGTACAGAAGAACAGCTTGCCATTATCGATGTACGCTACCAGGTTCTGCTCCTCCGACGTCCTGCCGAATAACAACAAGGAGATTAAAGAAAAAGCCTATGGGACCGAGATTATACTGATTTAAACCTCTGATTAAGGTACCTCGCTTTCCTCACAAACATCATCCAGTTACATTCGTTTTCATCCGTCGTCACGATACAGAACTCCAGGATGTTGTTGTGAAAGATCTAAAAAATTAAAAACATGATTGTCCTTTCTAGAAATGAATGATTTAAAGAATATATAATAAAAAAAGGTATAGAAAATAATATATAGGTTAATGCGTTTGGAATAGATTTTTTAAAAGTCGGAGCATTGTGGTGTTTCTGTGCTCCGAGAGTGCTCCACTAACATTTCGCGTTATCATCAACTTTACTCATTTTAACAGCCTATTATACAACTACATAGAGTATGAATTTATGAACAAATTTATATTGCTGTTGCAGGGACCATGAGTGAGGACTAAAGACACCTAAAGACTTAATTTGATCAAAATGAGATAAATGTTAGTCACTGTGGATAAATATGTTTTCCAAATAGTGTCTATACCTAAAGGAATTAACTAGAGATGCACAATATTTATCAGACAGATCAATTATTGTACGATATGCGTGAAAATGGTCACTTTTTTGGTCTGATAAATGAATGAAATCTGACAAAAAGATCGATAAAGTACAGCTTGCTGCTAAATTAAGCAATCTGTCTGATTTATTCAAGATTCAGCGCTTTCCTTAGTGCAAGTGACTGCAGCCAACATTGCCAGATTAGGTGGGTTCCCACCCATTGTTTCCAAATTGGGTGTGTTCCCCACCCAGCATTATCAGATTAGGTGGGTTTCCGCCTAGTGTTTCCAGACTGGGTGTGTTCCCACCAAGTGCTCCTGGATTGGTTAGCATATTGGGTGGTTTTCCACTTGTTCCCTTTCCCACCCAGTGTTGCCAGATTAGGTGGGTTCCCGCCCAGTGTGTTGCCAGTCAGTCTGGTTGATGATATTTGGGCTGCTTCTTGATAAAACTGGCATTGGATCAGTTTTAACTACAAACATGTAATTCCTAATTAAAAAATTTTAACAAAATGTACAATAAATTATTCCTGGTGTCTTATATAATAATTAAATTATTTGTAGAGTCAGGTCTGATGTTTGTTATTATATTTCGATCAGAACTATATCATCACAATATCAGTTTCATCAGTGTATTTTAGATTTTCTATTCTGGTGCTTAAACTGCAGATTATATAAAATTATAATATAAATATGAATTTATTTGTTTTTTTTTTTAAATTGTATTTTGCCTCAATGTTATTTTACATTTTTATTAGTATTTTTAACAATAAACACTAAGAAAAAGCAGCTTTTCAGAGATATAAATTAATTTCTGACATTAAATATACATATATTAAATCGATTGTTCCCTAATTATTGAACCAGAACTGACATTTTTCATTCTTTTTTTTTTTTATTATTCAAAACTCATTTAAAATTATTTTTATATTAAGTAATTCTTCACAATTTTAAAAAGGGAATTTTGATATACAGAATATATTTTTATATATTTTTCTTTCAGACTTTTATTTCTTCCTTTTTTTCCTTAATTCTGACACCCAGATGACAACAGCTTGACAACTTATTAATACATCCATCCATCCATCTCTTATCTTTATTTTTTTAAGATTAACCTTCCAGAGTTGCGGCGTGTCTTTATGGCTCCAGTCGGAGAGCTCGACGCTGCTGCAGTGTTGTCCCATCATGGGGCCAAAGCAGGTCCTGCTGGGAATTGTCTCTCTCGCGAACACCCCTGAGAAGATTAACACGCATGTCCATAATTAGCAAAATCTTTCCATCATCTCCAGCGTCATTCTGTAGCTTATGGGATGTTAAACATCCAGAAATTTTTTGTTATAAATATAAAACCCTCACTGACCGTTTGGCTCATCAGCCACAGACACACGGAGGCAGAGTGGGCGGGGCAGAGAGAGGCGGGCTCTGCTCTGAATGGGTGTGTCTGGGATAAAGGTGACGGGGCCATGATCAGGACAATCGGAGCTGTAAGAGCGCTCACACAGAGTGCACCCTAAAACAAAGGGCATCATTAATAACCCACCAATTAAAAGATACACAATCAGAAAACGAGCAGCCATGTGTTACAGCATGTTTAAACCTGATCAAATTAGTCAAATGAAAAAAAAAAATAGAAGCAACATAACACTATATAACCATTTAGTATTTATAAATTATTTTGTTACGAAAATAAATCAAAGTACACTGATGTACTAAATGTTTTTTTTTTCCCTCAATTTTTCTCACACTTCTAGTCCAAAAGAAAATAAATAAAATAGTTTTAAATCCTTAATCAAAAAAGTGATAAACTACAATCGTGTTTGTAACAGTGGTGTTTGTTAGTAGGCTGTAACATTTTTTATCCGTCAATAAAAGTAACATTTTTGAAAAAGACATTTCTGGACGGCGCCCCCAGTGTCATAGTTTAGTTGTTGATAATTTTCCTGTCTGGATTTGATGTGGATGTTGATGTTGTAGCAGTGCAGAACTTACAGATGGTGAACGTGGCGCTGATGTTCTCCTTTTCTGTAGCTGCGTTTTCCAGCTGCAGCGTAGAGTTGACTAGGACCAGGCTGTTGTCTGGGCCGAGCGACACTTCGGTGGTAATCGGTGACACATTTACGGGCTCCAGCCCGATGGTGGAGGTGTGTAGCGATACGGGTTCGAGTTGCGCCTGTGTCGCCATGGCGCCGGTGAGCACCACGCTGACCACGCCCGAGTTCAGCTCGCCATTAGCGTGTAGAGCTTCACTCAGAGTTCCGGTTCCTGAGCTGCTTCCCACCCGTGCGCTCATGTGCTCCTGTTCCATCACCACGGGGAGCTCCAGCACGGGGCCGTGTAGGGCCATGACAACACCGCCATCCAAATTTTCATGGGCTTGATTCCTGCCTCCGAGGGGCTGCTGGGAGTCGGTGCCCACCACTACTCCGTCCATGCTGGCAAGCTCCTCTCCCATGCCGTCATGAGACATGGGGCTGTTCACACGCGACTCCATGGCCAGCCCAGTGGTGTCCAGCTGCACCTCATGAGTACCGCCCTGGTGAAGCTCCGCCTGACGTGAGTCTATAGACACCAGGCCTTGTTCTAAAGGTCCTCCTGCGCTGCTGTAAGGGTCGAGAGAGGAAGGGTTGCTGCTGGCGACAGATAGCGCGGCGTCCATGTTGAGGCTGCTCGGGTGGATATACTGCGGAGGAGGACGATCGGCCAGATACGACAAAATACCTTCAGAGATGACAAGGAGTAGGAATTTTACTTCTAATTTTTGACTATTTAATTACTTTGACATATTTTATTTTCTTAGTCATGTGACATCATGGATCAGTGTAAAGTGAAAGTGAAATATTGTTATCACTGTGTGTGTGTGTGTGTGAGAGAGAGAGACCTGGAAGGATGTGTCTAAAGTAGCTGCTCTCCAGATGAGGGTACGGTGGAGGAGGCAGGGTGTAGTTTCTGTCTGGAAGTCCACACATCACTCCTCGGTCTCCTAACGGGCCCATAGGTAACATCAGGGACAGAGCTGAAGGCAGGGGCCCCAGAGACGGCCCCAGACTCGGGATAGCGACTGGCATTCCTGTAGAAGGTGTAGAGAGATCATCTGATCCATATTCCAAATGTTAAATATTTTAAGTACTAACTTAATAATTTCATTAAGACTGAATGGCCTAACGTGTGCATGTTTGTGTGTGTGTATTATGTGGTATCAGAGTATGTGAGTGACAGCGGAGTGAGAAGTGGAGCAGTGTGATTTTGCCCAGAGTTTGGAGTAGATTTTTTATAAGTCGGGGCATTGTGGTGTTTCTGTGCTCCACTAACATTTCGCTTCATCATCAACTTTACTCATTTTAACAGCCTATTATACAACTACATAGAGTATGAATTTATGAACAAATTTATATTGCTGTTGCAGGGACCATGAGTGAGGACTAAAGACACCTAAAGACTTAATTTGATCAAAATGAGATAAATGTTAGTCACTGTGGATAAATATGTTTGCCAAATTCTGGAAACATGAATGTAAAAGATACAGGAGCAATAAACAATCTATCATTTAATGATATAGGTGTCAGGAGCAACACAGGTTCATCACTGACTATTTTTCTCTAACACAGACAAACACACACCCACCCACAGACCTGGAGTGGTGATGGGGTTGTGTCCGTGAGTGGGTGAGGTAGGAAGCCCCAGGTGACTGGCGCTGACAGATGACACACTCAGCTGGTCCATTCCCACCGGACTAAGATTCATATCATTCATTCTGAACCAGAAAAAAACAGAACAAATGAAGATTGGAAATGAAGGAAAACAGACAACGAGAGATTGTTCTGGAGTAAAACAGGGTAGAAAAGATCAAAGGAAAGACTGATCCTGATTTCAGTTAAAAAAACATCATCACTCAAAGAGATAGAAAGAAAGAGACCGTAGAAAAAAAGAAATGAAAATGAAATAATTAACAATACATATACACACATCTTTATATTATATACACCATTATATATCTGTATTTTTTTTTTTTTATTAAGCAGAATTTTATATATATATATATATATATATATATATATATATATATATATATATATATATATATATATATAAAAAATTCTGCTTAATAAAAAAAACAAACAAAACAAAAAAAAAAAAAAAGATATACTAAAAAAAATAAAATAAACAAAAAGGAGCAGAAACACACTAAAAGGGGGCACAAAAACATTTAAAAAAGGGGCAGAAACATACTGAACAGGGCAGACACACTAAAAAGGGACGGAGACACACTCTAAAGAGAGGCGGAAACACTAAGTTTAGAGATGGCTCTGCTTTGAGATGAATCAGATCTACAGCGTCATACAGTGGTGTGAAAAAGTGTTGGCCCCCTTACTGATTCCTTATTTTTCTGCACGTTTGTCACACTTTAAATATTTCAGATCATCAAACAAATTTAAATATTAGTGAAAGATAAGTAAACACATCATGCAGTTTTTAAATAATTTTTTTTATTATTAAGGGAAAACAAAATGTAAAACTACATAGCCCTGTGTAAAAAGTGTGTTTGCCCCCCAAACCTACTAACTGGTTGGGCCACCCTTAGCAAGAACAACTGCAATCAAGCGTTTTCGATAACGAGTCTGTTATAGCGCTGTGGAGGAATTTTGGCCCACTCATCTTTGCAGAATTGTTGTAATTCAGCCACATTGAAGAGCATGAACCGCCTTATTAAGGTCATGCCACAGCAGCTCAATTGGATTCAGGTCAGGACTTTGACTAGGCCACGCCGAAGTCTTCATGTAATTTAGAAGTGGACTTGCTGGTGTGCTTTGGATCATTGTCCTGCTGCAGAACCCAAGTTCACTTCAGCTTGAGGTCACAAACAGATGGCCGGACATTCTCCTGCAGGACATTTTGGTAAACAGCAGAATTCATGGTTCCATTTATCACAGCAAGTCTTCCTGGTCCTGAAACAGCCCCAGACCATCACACTACCACCACCATATTTTACTGTTGGTATGATGTTCTTTTTCTGAAATGCAGGGTTACTTTTACATCACACAACAGAACACACACTTCCAACAAGTTCAACTTTTGTCTCGTCAGTTCATAAAGTATACTCCCAAAAGTCTTCAAGGGGATCATCATCAAGATGTTTTCTGGCAAAAACTGAGACGAGCCTTTGTTCTTTTTGCTCAGCAGTGGTTTTCATCTTGGAACTCTGCCTCGGTCTCTTTCTTATGGTGGAGTTATGAACACTCACAGGATGTTGTTGTGGGGTCTTTTGTGACCTCTTGGATGAGTCGTTGATGTGCTCTTGGGGTAATTTTGGTCAGCCAGCCACTCCTGGGAAGGTTCACCACTGTTCCATTTGTAGATAACGGCTCTCATTGTGGTTCATTACAGTCCCAATGCTTTAGAAATGGCTTTATAACCTTTTCCAGACTGATAGCTCCCAATTATTTTATTACTCAAATTTTATTTATTTTTTATTTTTTTTTTTTTTATATTATTTTTTTTTTTCCCCCCAATTTCCTTGGATCCCAGCATGATGTCTATCTTTTGAGAATCTTTTGGTCTACTTCAGCTTGCCAGGCAGGTCCTATTTAAGTGATTTCTTGATTGTGAACAGCTGTGGCAGTAATCAGGCCTGGGTGTGGCTAGAGAAATTGAACTCAGGTGTGATAAACCAGCGTTAAGTTATGTTTTAACTTGGGGTATCTTTTTCACACAGGGCTATGCAGTTTGGGATATTGTTTTCTCTCAATAATTAAAACCTTCATTTAAAAACTGCATGATGTGTTTACTTGTATTATCTTTAACTAATATTTAAATTTGTTTGATGATTTGAAACATTAAAGTGTGACAAACATGCAAGAAATTAGAAATCAGTAAGGGGCAAACACTTTTGCACACCACTGTATATGTTACAAATCATTCATCAGCAAAACTCTTTATTATTATTTATAAACATCTGTAAACACCTGTAACTATTTAAATCTGGTGAACTAAAACTCTCACCTGAAAGCTTCTTCTGGCACTGCGCAGTCCGGCTACATTTTTACAACTAACAAAATAATTAATGCGTTTAATTTATCACAATAGTCCAATAAAATGCCACAGAATGCATTGATAAAAAACACCGGATTTCCTTTAAACGTCCAATCAATCAACACAGCCTGTTTTTACACAATTCGTTTTTTATGTGTATATTACCGCCTTTAAACATCAAACGCTTTTTAAAAACATACTTACATTTAGAACGTTATTTTATATATTGCTAAAAAAAATAACCATATGCAAACAATAACATGGCTAAAATATAATCGCGACTCAAGGAGGAGCGACATGGCAAATCACATTTTCAAATTAAAAGATCCAAACGCAACGCTGACCTGTTATTATTAAGAGAAAAGACGAGACAGCTTTTATTTTTACAAACGGATATTCGTACAGCCTAATTCCAGGAAATGAACCGGAAGTAAAGAAAGGAGTGGCTAGCTAAAAAAAAAAATCTGCTGTGTAATCTTACCTCTACTGCCACTGAAGAGACGCTTAATAAAAAATTATAGACTTAAATAGTAAAACTCACAACAATGCCGGATTATTTAGGAGCCGAACAGCGCAAAATCAAAGAGGAGGAAAAAGATGACACGACAATTCGATGTAAGTTTATTATTTTGTTTAAATAAATTCTTAGCATTGCTAGCACACGTATAAGCGCTTTGTAGCAATAGATACAATCGTTAATTCCTATTTTCGTTTGTAAAAATATAGTTTAAAAAAAATAATTATATAGATATGAATATCAGGGTGCTGGTAGTAAATCATTTAAATAAAAATTTTAAGCATCTTTGAAGCTAATTTATTATAACAAGCCACTGCATTAGCTTTCGTTGGGTGTAAAAGTTTGTGCCCCCTGTTTGTTTCTGAAGATAAAAATCGGAAATATTTTAGAATAAAAATTTAAAAAGTATTTATATTCCTATTTTTTTTTCATTTGAAATGTATCAGCAAGCAATGTCTTCTTTATTTTAAAGACAATGGAAAAAAAATTAATTAGTTCTCCGTTTTCAGTTAAATGTTACTGCAATTCCCAGAATGCAATGCAGAGGGGTTTTTTTTCCTACCAAAAGACTAAATCTTTAAATTTCATACCAATTTGTTCTAAATAAAAAAAACACTGCCAACGATCAGATATTAGGTTTGGAGTTCTTGGAAATCTCTTTAAAACATATTTTATTCCTTAAATCTTCATTTGTAATTTTTTAAAAACTATTAAATAGTGCTGGGACGATTAGTTGATATTACTGACAATAAACAATTGTTGTTGAAAAATATTTTGTTGTGGAATAATAAAAAAAAATCTAAAGTCTAAAATAACAGTAATATAATTGTTTGTCATTTTGAAGCTGAAATTATTTCCTTCTAAGTACGAAAATGTCAATCTGATTATTTTAACTAATTGCGAAAGCTGAATAATTAAACAAAAACTTGAATAATCAGTGAAATAACTGCAGCCCAACTATTTGTTTAAATGTGTAGTGAAAATTAATCTACTATCAGAATAATTGTTTGTTGCAGCTCTACTATTACATCATTACTAAAATACAAAATATATTAGTATCATTTAATATACAAAAATTATATATTAAAACTTTTAATTTTCCTGTATCTTAAAGTTTTTAATCTTCCTGTACCTTAAAGATGTGTTAAAATATAAGAAAAAAAAGTCTTTGATTTTAGCTGAAGTGAATCTAAGACAAGATGTATCTTTATTCTTCACACATTGGGGGAAGCATAGAAAAAAGATGTACAAATAGAAAGTAGAGACAGTACAGTATAAATACAAAGGAAAAAGTAAAACAATACAATAGTTGCCCTTTTTGGGCTTGAATGGATTCCCCAGAAGTTGACTTGTTTGTTTGTTTTTCTGTTCCTCCTCTAGCTTTGGATGAAGGAGACATCGCTCTGCTGAAAACTTATGTAAGGTTACTTTGGATCACATCATTAGTTCGTTATTGTGCTCTATATCATTTGGAAGGTGACTGAGTGGTGGTGGTGTTGGTGTTGTTATTGTTCAGGGGCAGAGCACGTATTCTCGTCAGATCAAGCAGGTGGAGGACGACATTCAGCAGCTGCTTAAGAAAATCAACGAGCTCACAGGTAAAACTCTATTCTATTCAGTTAGATCTGATGTTATTCGGTGTGTTGTAGCAGAGGCGGTTCTAGCAAACAATAAATAAAATAAAATCCAAACTTTTTTTAAAATTCTAAGTTACTTTGTATTTTAAAAAGTTAAACTTTCAATACATTTTAGTACTGTGATAGTTGACAGACGGGGTGGGGGTCCAGAAGGGTTTCGAACCTCTCCTGTGTTTTAGTGAATGTTGTGCTGGGATTGTGCAGGCATTAAGGAGTCTGATACAGGTCTGGCTCCTCCGGCACTTTGGGATTTGGCTGCGGATAAACAGACGCTGCAGAGCGAACAGCCGCTGCAGGTTGCCAGGTATTGAGGCTCTCGGAGCTTTACAGCAACACTGACTTTCTATTAATAGTTTTAAAGCTCGGATGATTAATACTTAACTGTTTGGGATTCTTCAGGTGCACCAAGATCATCAACGCCGACTCTGAAGATCCAAAGTACATCATTAACGTGAAGCAGTTTGCCAAGTTTGTGGTGGATCTGAGCGACCAGGTGGCCCCGACTGATATAGAGGAGGGGATGAGGGTGGGGTAGGTAGTTACATGTTTTTTTTTCTCAGCACAGCTTCACTTTCCTTCTTGTGGAAATTTAAAGTTATTATTTTTATATATATTTTTTATCTTTCAGTGTCGACAGGAATAAGTACCAGATCCACATTCCGCTGCCGCCCAAAATCGACCCCACTGTGACCATGATGCAGGTGAGGAACCAGACAGTCGTCCCCTCATACACCACAGACGTGTCAGTGCTCGCAATGACTAACATTTCACTGACTCGCGATCTAATACACATCCCTTTAATTTATCTCTACTTCAGTTATTTTTCTATCATTTACTCAGTTTATTCACATATTTTTTTTTCACATTATGTTCTTTAGATTTATTTTTTAAATCTTTTTTAGGTTTATGTAGATTTCACTTTTTTCTCTCTCTGTCCATCGTTATATCCCTCCCTTTTTATTTTTTCTTTCCATTTCTCTGTCTCCCCTGTCCATTTAGCCCTTTCCTTTCACCTTACCTCATTTTATACATCCACCCTCTACTTCTTCTGTCCCTCTTTCATACTCCATCCTTTCTTTTTCCTCTCTCCATTCTTTACTATGTTTGATCCCTTCATCCTTCTCTGCTTTTATCCTCTTTTCATCCCTTCATTTTTTTCCTTTTTCTCCACCGCTTATTCTTTTTCTTATTTGTCTCCCTTCACTGTTTTCAACCCCCTATCTCTCCTTTCTCCCTCCGTCCTCCTATCCCTCCACCCTCTTATTTCTCTATCTCTCTCTTTTATCCAGCATTTTGTCTATCCTTTCTCTATACTTTTTATCCAGCCACCCTCTCTTTTTGTCATTTTCCACCCCCTCCTCTTTTCTTTTATTTCTTAAATTTCTTATTTTTTTCTCCCTCCCCACCTTAATCCCCTAACCTCTTTATCCTTTCCTCTCTATCCTTTTTTCTTGTTTTCCTTGGATTGATCTTGTGTGTGTGTGTGTGTGTGTGTGTGTGTGTGTGTGTGTGTGTGTGTGTGTGTGTGTGTGTGTGTGTGTGTGTGTGTGTGAACAGGTGGAGGAGAAGCCAGACGTGACCTACAGCGACGTCGGCGGCTGTAAGGAGCAGATCGAGAAGCTCAGGGAGGTGGTGGAGACGCCACTGCTGCACGTATGTCATCCCTCAGACACCTGTCTCTCTCTTTCTCTCTTACTTTTCCAATTTGTTGTTCTCCCTTAATAGCTATATCTTTTTCATTTTTTTTTTAATCTCTTTTCCACTTTCATTCTTGTGCGTTCTCTCTCTTTCCTTCTATTTAGCCGGAGCGCTTTGTGAATCTGGGCATTGAGCCTCCTAAAGGTGTGCTGCTGTTCGGACCCCCGGGAACGGGGAAAACACTGTGCGCTCGCGCCGTGGCCAACCGCACCGACGCCTGCTTCATCAGAGTCATTGGCTCCGAGCTGGTCCAGAAATACGTTGGAGAGGTGAGGACGCATCGCTGCTGTACGCACACAGTCTCGGTCAGAACACAGACACGCGGTGTTAATCAGAGTGCCTTCTCTTTAGGGAGCGCGAATGGTTCGGGAGCTGTTCGAGATGGCCAGGACCAAGAAGGCGTGTCTGATCTTTTTTGATGAAATCGACGCTATTGGAGGTAACAGGTTCACCTTCATCAGTCTCCTGAACAGGGACTGGATTTAATACACACACCTAATGACCTTATTCATATGATATTGGATTGATTTGACAGCTCTGAATATGATAATAACCCAACTTCTGGAAGCCCTGTCCACTGTCCAAATCTTTATCACGAGGAAACAGACCATTTTAATTACCGCTCATGTATAAATCTCTGCCCTCTGTTTGGTAGAAGTGTCTATAAAATGACTGACAGGAGAAAGATCCAATCACAAACCAGATTTGCAGACTTTTTTTTTTTTTTCTTAGCAAGATAGTACGCTTTTGTTAAAGCAATTGATTTATTTGTACAGTCAAGTAATATAATGGTTATGATTTATGTGACTTAAAGTGCTGACGTTTGGACCTTTTACAGGAGCACGTTTTGACGACGGAGCCGGAGGAGACAATGAGGTGCAGAGGACCATGCTTGAGCTCATCAACCAGCTGGACGGCTTTGACCCCAGAGGCAACATTAAAGTCCTAATGGCCACCAACCGACCAGACACCCTGGACCCGGCTCTCATGAGACCCGGACGTCTGGACCGAAAGATTGAGTTCAGTCTGCCAGACCTGGAGGTGAGGACTGTTTTACTTCACAGCAGTTTGTTAGGAATCATGTTAAATTTTTACCAAATCTTATGTTAGACTGATCTTCTGATGATGTCACACTGACACTTCTGTCGATGGCACGATGGAGGCAGAGTTTAGGATAGCAATCAGTGTTATACATATATGTAATTTTACATTATTGTAATAATAATAAAATAATTTTTAACATTTAACCCTGTTGTACTCTACACTAACATCTTCAGGAACTTTGTGACACTTGGTGTGTGTTTTATTCCCCAGGGTCGCACTCACATCTTCAAGATTCACGCTCGCTCCATGAGTGTAGAGCGGGACATCAGGTTCGAGTTGCTGGCTCGCCTCTGTCCCAACAGCACAGGTACCACCAGTTAAACTCTTTCTTGCAGTGCTGCTTTGTTTTCTTCCTTAACCCCAGACTGAAAATGTGCATGATTTTATTTTTCCCATAGGAGCGGAGATCCGGAGCGTGTGCACAGAGGCGGGAATGTTCGCCATCAGAGCTCGTAGGAAAATCGCCACAGAGAAAGATTTCCTGGAAGCTGTCAACAAAGTCATCAAATCCTACGCCAAGTTCAGCGCCACCCCACGATACATGACCTACAACTAAACCCCAGCACACCCTCACCCCACCCTCCTTACAGGAGAAACACTCAAGTCGTGTGTTTGTCATTGCTTTTCTTTTGTGTTAAAATAAAATAAAAATGTACTTCTGATTCTCCTCTCATTCAGAGTGAACCGTTGAAAAAAACCCAGACAATACCACACTCAAGATTTTAAATATATATCATTTCTTTTATTATACAAAAAAAGCTCTAAAAGGCACAAACAGTGTTAAGTACTTGCACTTAACACTACACACTGTGGTGTTTTGTAACAAATCTTTGTCACACAATCACATCACAAAAATATATTAACACGCGTATCAGACACAATGTATTTATATTTTTACATCACAGACACTTACTCTGTGACATCAGACATTACTAATGTTTGGCAGATGTCCTTAGTCAGAACAACTTGCATTTCTCTTTTTTTATCCAATTGGGAGGGTTAAGGGGATTGCTCGGGACCCAGCAGTAGCAGTTTTGATAGTGCTGGAAATCAAGATTGGGATTGGCAACACACTTGATCCAGGGACTTAGCACTGGGCAGAGCAGGAGAAAATAGAAGACTAGCAGGACAAATAAACTGAAGGAACATGGGGATCAAACCAATCAGCAGCTTAACACCTTAACCACCAAGCTATCACTTCCCTAGTATGAATAACCGGGATTATAAATCAAGATAAAATACAAAACAGACACATTGTGAAGCAGCTGAAGTACAAAATGAGAATTACCAGCATTTTGATTATAATTAACAAGATTCTAACACTGTAACAGAATTTCATCATAATGACACGTCTCCACATGTTAATAATCATCAATCTGTTTTTTAGGAAGTTATAAACCCCCTGACCAAAAAAAACTAAATGCACAGTTAGCTAAAAGATAAGCCGACTCTAGATTAGATTTTTATATTTTCTTGTGAATAAAAAAAAAATCATGAAGAAGCAGTATGTTAGACACAATGTTAAAGGTTTTGTGAAGAACACAATGTTCTTTGTTTGGTCAAATGGTTTAAAAGATACGATTTCATAGCTCTAAAATGATCAGATTTAAATTTGTCAGGGTTTTATTTGATATATTTCCAAATGAGCGTTTTTAGCTAGAGTTTATATTATATACCAGTATTAACGAACTCTAATATTTAATTTTTGTTCTTTTTGTACATAATTTTGATATTTTTTATGGCTTGGCATTAATTAATAATTATTATAATTTTTTTTCATTCATTAATTAAAAATGTTGCAAAAAACCTCCAAAAAACAGTGCAGTTAAAGCTTCTCCCACACAGCTACGTGAACAACATTCACACCCGGTGGTTTATGAAGACAAAAAAAATCTCTCTTAATCAAGATATTAAAGTTAATGATGTGATTTCTTTTAACAATTGAATTCAGTAGAAAAATAAATCTCTAACATACAACAGACTTCTAAAGAGGTACGAATGAGTCTGTGAGTGTGTGAGACTATGTTTTTGTTTCACTCATATTTTACTCACAGATGAGTTTAAAGGAGGGAAGTGCAGCAGGTCGTATATCTGTTGGTTTCCTGTTCAGCTTCTAAACACTAGCTCCATACACTCATCCTTCCAGCCCTTCAGAAGAGCACTTCCTGTTTCCTGTGTGCTCTGTGGCTGTCGGGCCGGGCCGGAGAAAGAGTGCCCTCATGTGTTTGCAGTGCAGTACAGCATCATGAACAGTAGGAAACACCATGTCCAGACTCACACGGCTGCTGAAGAACTGCAGAGTCTTGAGATCAGCCAGGAGCGATCCTGACCACACACAAACACACACACACACACACACACACACACACACAAACACACACACACGCGATCAGCACGTAGAACTGTTTACGATACAGTGCATTTTAAATGTGTTTTATATGCACTTACGGCTGCATCCAGCGAGCACGATTTTCACGTCTACAGCTGCAAACTCTGTAATGACCTGCAATAAAAATCACACTTTAACTTATCACACCAACACACAGTGTCCTGCGATGCAGTACAATTATTAATATAATAAATGTTATTTTCATTAAAAAACCTTGTGTTGTACTTTTTAAACATATTGATTGTAAGTGATAAGACTGTTATTCTAACACTGCAGCGTAAGGGCGGGGAGACGAGTTTTCTTGCATTAATTGGTTTTAGTGACGGCTGGAAAAATCTAACTTAACGTAATGCAGGAGTGTAAATATCTGATGTGATGTAACATTACTGCTTCCTAAAATATTGAAAATATTCATGTTAAAGTCAACTGTTAATGAATACAATACATGGAGCACAAATCAGTGAATTTGACATTAATGTTGGTTTGTTATTATCAGTAATCAAGTCATCATGATAATCATTCAAATAATTCAGTCATATTAATCGCATTCAGAGCTGAAAGATGTAATACTCATGTTGTCCACTACAAGGGGGCTAAGTGTAAAAATAAATAAGGCATAACTTACATTGCAATGGTCCAATTACATATACACTCAATTGTCTGGCAATTTTATTTAATGCTTTCTTTAACTATTTATTTTATGACTAAGAGATGTTTTGTTGTTTTTGCTGTGAAGAAGTGAACCTGTTAAAATAAGCCTGTGATTTAATGCTGTGCTATTTTCCAAGTTGCTCATACAGAAACCCAACAGCTTCTGACCAATCAGAGCACAGAATTCACTTAGGTGTTAATAAATATTGTTAGCCAGCTACAAGAAATTAAAAGACGGATTTACGGATTTAATAGCTTTGGCTCCGACAGAGTCTATGAAGTTGACGGTGCTGAGGTCCAGGATAATGGAGTGAATGGGACAGAGCGGTTGGAGGAAGTGATCCTCCTCAGACTCCTCCTCCACCTCAGCGATCTGTCCGTTAAGCTGCGAATCGATGCAAGTTTGAGCTTCGTCCACCACTTCATGACTCACACCTAAATCCATATCCTGACAGCACAAACACACAACCAACACACACTTCTGAAACTGCAGGATTTACACACTGAAGAGGAGAGAGAAGCAATACAGAATAAAAAAAAAAAGAGAAGAGGTGTGTGTGAGTACCAGTTTGACGACAGCGGTTCTCCTTTCCTCAGGGCTGTGATGAAGTTTCTTTTCTTCTTTCTTTTTCAGGCGTTTTTTGTGAGATTTTCTCTCAGCCAATAGCTGCGCAGGATCGACTCCTGTCTGCAATCAGAGAAAAGAAAGAAATAAGGCGCATCATTACATCAGTTTAAACCTTAATAATTCATAAATAGATGTTAACATGGACGCAGTTCACTGCAAGGTAGTGAGTTTATTAAATGTTTATAAACGAGTTTACAGTATCAGAGACTTCTAACAGTCAGAGTTCAGATTATTTCACTGAAGAGTCATTAGTCTTACTCTTTTTTTGAGAGCCCTCACATACTGGTCACTGTTCGCGAAGTAAATTGAAGAATTGGACTGGAAAATCTTAATTCCTGCACATTCTGCAGTCTAGAGAGAGAAAGAGAGTGAGACAGCGAGAGAGAGAAAAAGAGTGAGACAGAGGGACACAGAGGGGAAAAAGAAAGAGAAAAAGAGAGAAATCTAGTTTATAAATAAAGTCCAATCAAACTCGCAATGCAAGTGAAAGTCCTTATGAATGATTACTACCTCTTCATATTCCTCAGTGTCACAGTAAAGTCCTGAGTCGGAGATTTGTCCGAGAAGAACAGTTTTAGGACTGGAAAGAAAAACAAGATCAGATTTAAGGGAAATATTTTAAAAAGCTAAAATTACATAAGTAAACGTCATGGAGTAAAAAACAGCGAAATGGCGGAACCTGAGAACAAAAACAAAAACCTTCAAAATTTTATTAATTCAGTGAGTCATTTGTGGAAATAAAAATAATTAAAATGTCTAAATTATTATAAGTCATTTAAATAATTCATATAAACAGTTACATTGTAGATGCTTTGATAATTGAGTAAACACACACACACACACACTAAGGTTTCTAGATCACATTTCTTACCTTTGGGTTCTATAGATGACCGTGAGAATAGCAAACGTAATGGCCACTAGGAGGCCGTAATCTAAACCCAGCAGAACAGATGCCACAAAGGCCACTATCCAGATCGCCTTGGGAGAACGAACACACACACACACACCCACACACACACACACACACACACACACACACACACACACACACACACACACACACACACACACACACACACACACACACACACACACACACACACACACACACACACACACGTTAGTTTAAATACCAGGGTTGTGTAAAAACGATCAATACAGCTTATTAGTGCAATATATATTTTCACAATAGTGTATTGATATTCTTTGTATTTATACTTTTAGCTATTTTAATTAGCAATGTATTGTAATATGTATTGTATTGCCAATGTTATTGGGATATATTGCATCATGACCTACATATCGTGATGTGTATTGTATCATATCATGAGGCCCTTTGTCAATGCACAGCCCTGGAATTTAGTCTCTCACCAGTTCAATCTTGCTGGTTCTCCATAAGGCAGAAATATCTCGGAACTGTCTGAACATACCCAGCAGATTAACCATGATGATAGCAGCTAACACAGTCTAAAAATACAGACCAGGAGGAAAATCAGTATACAGCAATGTCAACACCATCACCTGAAAACAGTTCAATATTAACCAGTTAGTTAGTTGATTCTCTTCTTCTTAAAAATTTTGACTTTGTATTAACATTGCTTGTTTTAAGAAAACAAATCTAACATTTATTTATAATTCTTGAGCTTTTTTAAAGCATATTAATTTTCACTTAGCATATTTTTTGTGGTTATTTACATTTACGGCATTTGACAGACAGAGCGGCTTACATCTATTTCTTTTAAACTGAGCAATTGGGGGTTCAGCGGCCCAGCAGTGGTAGCTTGGTGATGCTGGGAATCGAACCCCAGTCTTTCTGGTATCAGTCCAACACCTTGACCACTATAACACTTCCCCTATACAGTTCTTCATATAATTGTTTTTTAGAGTGTAGTATTTTTTTTTATCTGGTATATTTATCCAGCCTAGGCTGTTAGTACGTTACAGTTAGTAAGCATTGAAATGCAAACATACTACATCCACCATGTTGATATTGTCACATGACCTACGACACACAGCATGAAGGTTAAAGTTGGTTGATAATAACAAATTTTTTTCCCCTTCAAGTGTTTTTACATGTGTAAAGTGCTACGTCACCACTTTCCATTATTTTGGAATACAAGAGTCGTCTCTCCTGCCGTCTCATGGGATAGTAAAATTTACATTGTTTGCACATTTCAGAATGCGGGCAGTAGTAGTAGATTATCTGGGATCGTTTCCCTGTCTCTTGTCACATACTGTAAAATAGGGAAGTTCAGATGCTCAAGTGATTTCAGATGCAGCCACTGGGTTTAAAGACAAAATGTTCTTGATTTCTCATGGCTCTGTCTGAAATGAGATAGTATCCACTTCCTGTCTGTAAATAAAGTCTGTTCTATATAGCATAAATTAAATTTGGACTTACATCTGTGCCCGCTGATGTCACAGCGGTTTGAATGATTAACTTGATGAAAGTTTACTTTGAATGATAAACAAACAACTGTAATTTAACTACAATTAGGAATGTTTTTATCCTAAAGCATTAAAGCTACTTCATGTGCTTAAAAAGTGCCGTATCACCGCTTTCTTTCTGCTATTTCTGGATTATCGTCTCTCCAGCGGGATTACAGGATAAAGTGTCCATTGTATGTTTACTTCAGAATCCAACCAAAAGTTGTAGATCATCCGGGAACTTTACACACACGCACTGTTTTTTTGCATATTATGAATTTGGACATTCTACCCACCTCGAATACTCAGCTGCACATACTGTATAGTATAAAAGTATGTGATTTTGGACAAAACCGAAATTAATAAAATAAACCTGTGGTAAAGGCTGGAACACAAAACCCACGGCAAGAATCACCAGAAGGACCAGTAAGGAGGCCAACAACCCTGCGACCTACACACACACACACACACACACTCAAATAAATTCAGGTTAAAAAGAAGCTTATCATCTAATTATTTTGACAGTAATAAAGTATAGTCCAGCATAGACAAACACACACTTGACACACTCACACCGCCCTCAGGAAATTACAATCACCTTTAGTCTAACTTAGTCATCATGATAATATCCGGACACACACGTATTCAGCCGGCAGTCATTGTTTAATTAAACAGATTAGAGATCAAAATGAGGGTAAAAAATGTTGGGTGTGGATTTAAAGCGTTTGTTTTGTAAAATTACAATATTTAAATAATAAATGCTAAAATAAATAATAAAACCAAAATAAAAACATCAAACTGCATAGACAAAATACAAAATTCATCCTGTGTGTAGTAAATGCCGCCAAGTGTTTACATGAGCAGTGTGTGTGAAACAGAGAGAAACGGTGTGTGTGAGCATGAAAGAGAGAGATAGAGCGATGAAGAGTAAGTGTGTGTGTGTGTCTGTGACCTGAGTTTTTCCTCCTGTGCTCTCCTGCACCAGACTGCGAGACATCGAGCAGGTGACGGCAAAGGCGTGGAAACAGGAACTGACGGAGTTACACAAGCCGAGTGCAATCAGCTCCTACAGTCACACACCACAACGTCCTCACATCACTGCTGTTTACATTAACACCATAAAATCATTCGGAATGTCATCAGCGTGGGTAAATAATACACTCTTTGTTTTCCATAATAATGAAACATCTAAAGCAGGAAGTTTAACTGATAGGAACAGTGACATCACATTACACTGGGGCAAATATTAAGAGATTTCTCTGTGCCAATAGTTTTCTCCAGCAGATTCCATCCTACGTATAAGATTACCTGGTTACCGTCGACGCTGTAGCCGTATTTAAGAGCGAATATTTTAGCCAGTGAGATCCCGATGGAGAATCCCACCACCGCCAGAGCGACAGCGTCTGTGATCAGGTTTGGAAGGAGACTGAATTCTGGAAGAGTCGGAGCCTGAAGACTGACAGAAGAAATTCAGATTTAGGATTCTAGAGTTTAAATTTCTGTTAAAGGTTATAGTACTTTTTGATTTTAATATTTTGTATTAGTTTTTCTTTGAACAAAACTTAAAGTAACAGACAAATATACAAGTGATTCAAACAACACAGGATAGAACCAAACAGTAGAGACACACTTGTACAGAGTTTGTAGAATAATAACAAACACCCCTCCCTCCCCCTCCGAGCCAGCATTATGTGCCAAAAGAGCAATATTTATCAGACCAAGCTGCAAGAACCTATGTCCACCATGACAACGCCCAACACCAGGCATGAATAGAATAGAGAGATAGCAAGAGAAAATTAGAGTGCTGGAAGTCTGGACCAAAAAGAAACGGATCAATAATTAAATATAAAAAGGAGTAAGCTGTAAATAAGATTAGAGAGTAGGGAACATACGAAGGAGGGTCCCCCACACCTGTTGAAATTTTAAGCCTGACTTATTGATTGAGTGATGAATTTTTTCAAGGGCTAAGCAGGACATGATGTCTCTGAGCCACTGGGCATGGGTGGGTGAAGAGGTGTCCTTCCACTTTAATAAGAGACAACGCCTAGCAAGAAGGGAAGCAAAGGACACAATCTGACGTTCAGCTGAGGTTAAATGCTTATGCTCATCCCCAACAATGCCAAAAAAGGCAACTAGCGGATTTGGCTCTATCTTGTGATTTAGTATCCTGGACAGAGTTTGAAAGATGTCCCTCCAGAATAACTCCAGATTAGGACATGTTCAGAACATATGGATGAGGGAAGCTTCACCACTCTTGCACTTGTCACAGCAGGGATTGATATCAGGGTAAAAACGAGAAAGTTTGGCTTTCGAATAGTGGGCCCTGTGTACGACCTTAAACTGTAATAACGAGTGCCGAGCGCACAGAGAGGTCAAATTTACCAGTTTAAGGAGGGAACATAGCATGCAGCAGCTTCGGGTTAGGAACTGTCGGCGACGATGTGCTGCTGGGGGTTCCCACCCGACCGCAGAATGAGGGTGGCGTCCTGGCACGGGACCAGCAAAAGTCCCCCATATCCTTTGCAGAGGACTGCCATCGTCTGCCGCAGGAGTTAGCGGACATTCTCTTGTTTGTCCATGGAGACGACGTCAAGTCTGTGTCCACGTCGGAGAGGGCTGATTTAGCGTATTTACAAGAGGATCCACCTGACAATGAGGAGCCCCCAGACCTCCGTGAGGTGCTCTCGAGGGCCCAGTCCAAGGCGGTTAAGCAAAACCACCCAACTGAGCCGGTTAGGAGCAAACTGGACTTTTGATACCTTTCCTCCAGCCGCCAACAGGCCCGAACAGCTGCTCATTGTCAGATATACTAAGCTTTCTTCAGCACAGGCTGGATAGCAGGTCCCTGCCCTCCACTCTCAAGGTGTACGTAGCAGCCATTGCTGCTTTCCGTTCCCCTATAGATGGGCAATTGATTGGCAAACATGCGCTCGTAGTTAAGGTTCTCAGAGGGGCTCAGAGGCTTCACCCCCTCGTCCTCCTTCTGTACCGCTCTGGGATCTGGAGTTGGTGCTAAAAGCTCTCTCAGCCTCCTTTTGAGCCCTTGGCATCCATCACAGATAAGAAGCTCCCACTTAAAACGAGGCTTCTGCACGCTTTAGCGACGTCTAAGCGGGTGGGAGACATACACATGTTTTTAGTGAATGATGATTAAATGTTTTTCGGGGCGGGCGACTTCAGCATTACGCTCAGACTAAGGTTTGGTTACATACCCAAGTGCTTGTCTACCCCCTTTAGAGCGCAGACAGCGGTTCTCTCCGCTCTGAAAGAGGCTTCCTTAGAACTCGATACTGATGCGCCGAGCTTTACCTGCCCGGTCAGAGCATTAAGAGCTTATATTGACTGCACGGCCAGTTTTCGACAATCTGATCAGCTCTTCCTGTGCTACGGTAATGGCACTAGAGATCAAGCTGTCTTTAAGCAGAGACTTTCCCACTGGATTGTGAATGCCATAAGATCTGCTTATGCGACTCGGGCGTGGACTGCCCCTTTCAGCATTAAAGCACAACAGCCATTGCCGCCTTATCGGCATGGAATAGAGGTATGTCTATTCAGGATATCTGCCTCGTGGCAGGTTGGTCTTTGCATAATACTTTTGCGAGGTTATACAAGCTAGAGATCCCCTCATTGGCGGTGCACATACTTCAGTGCTACACCACTTTTACCGCTATGCAGTATATTTTCCCATTTGCCCCCAGTGCAGCTCATTTCTCTATACTGTGCCTGCCGTTTTTGGAAGTTACACAGCTTCCAAGTGCTACAGCGCATATATGTGCCTGATGCTGGAGTCACCGCTGGGGGTCTATTTCCAGCATCTGGTATTTCTCTTCCCCCTGCCCCCTTTCAGCGCAGTAACGGTTATTTTTTATGCCCTCGAGTGCCGAGCAATTTGTGTGTTATTTGCCATTTCTAGCGCAGCTACTGTTCTGCTTAAAGCAGATAATTTATCTGCGCCTTAATCAGTGAGAGCTGTTTTTATTGCTGTCTATTTCAGTTTGTGCAGCTCTTTGTGACATGTATTCTTCTGCCTGTTTACCGCAGATGGATCTGTTTCAGTACTACTTGCCAAGTAGCTCATTCCCTAGGTAGAAGAGGGGCTGTTGGGTTATAAACAGTGGATTTTCCCTGTTGCAAGTGTCTGCTCGTCCGGTAAGATTTAACACACTGTTCGCATAGCGGATGCTCCGCAATGTCGATTGAAGCTCGAAAGGCAACGTCTCTGAGTAACATCGGTAATCTCAGTTTCCTGAGAACGGTAACAAGACATTTCGGTCATCGCTGCACTCGCAAAACATTACAAGTAACGTTTAGGCTCAGATTATTCTGAATGTTGCTGCCCGCGCTGCCTTATATGCTTATTAGACAGCGGCACTTGCTTGTTGCTCATTTGCATACAGGTGGCAATTGGCCCAGTATATGCACTGGAGTGAGCCAATAATCTTCAGAGGGAAAGTGAAGGTGGCCGATTTCCAATAGTGTATGCTCCGTAATGTCTCATTTCCGCTCTCAGGGAACCAAGGTTACGGACGTAACCAGAGACATTTCAGTGGTTTCACTGTTTTTAGCAGTATTATTAGTTTCAGTAGCTTCAATAGTTTCAGTGGTATTTTTAGTTCCAATAGTTTCATTGGTTTTAGTAGTTTTATTAGTTCAAATTGTTTCATTAGTTTTAGTGGTTTCATTAGTTCCAGTAGTTTCATTAGTTCCAGTAGTTTCATTAGTTTTATTAGTTTCAGGGGTTTTATTATTTTTAGTAGTTTCAGTGGTGTCATTAGTTTCAGCAGTTTCATTGGTTTTAGTAGTTATACTGGTTTAAGTGATTTTAGTGGTTTCAATAGTTCAATTGGTTTTAGTGGTGTCGGTAGTTTCATTAATTTTAGTGGTCGGACTCACCCTGTAGGAATTTCACCAACAACGTCAACACTGTAGTTCTCAGAAAGAGCCATACCGTAGGAGATCCCTGTCGACACCATCACCTACAAACACACGTTAGTGAATACTCTCATTCACTCATACACACACACACACACACACACACAGGTATGTTTACACCTACACGCACACCTACGCCAACACACCTACACAAACAGATACACCTACACAAAAGGTACACCTATACCTGCACAAACAGGTACACTCACACCTACACAAACAGGTACACTCACACCCACATTTTAACACTTACAACTACATGTACATTTACACTTACAGCCTTAAAACTAACAACCCACTATGAGTTCAGTGCTAAGTCGACAGTGTTACCACTATGATCTCTCCGGGAATTGGGATGGGCAGCTTCTGTTTAAACCGCTCGTTCAGGTGCTTCACTCCGTACAGGAAGACGACACACACTGAACCCACGAGCAGCGTGCTGACATTAGTGCTGGTGATGTGTTTTAACACAGCCACAAGACTCTGCACACAGAACACACTGATCAGAGAGAATGTAGAGGAACGCTGCCACACACACACGCAAGCACGCGCACCTTTTATATAAAAGTATTATTAATAAATGCTGTGTTCATTTTACAACATTCAACAATTACAACAATTTTAACCTAATTATAAAACGTTATATTACACTCCTGTCTGTGTATGTGTGTGTGTGTGTGTGTGTGTGTGTGTGTGTGTGTGTATGTGTGTGTGTGTGTGTGTGTGTGTGTGTGTTTGCGTGCGCGCAAGTGATGCAGTTCTCAGGTTTAACCTTGACCTTCTGCTTATGTGCTGACAAAAGTAAACAAACTACCTGTTCTGAAAAATTGAAACTAGAATCAACAGAGAAGCTGTAGCTTCAGAGCAGCAGGATGTCTTTGGGTTCATGGGTTACGGTGTACAAACAGATTTTCGTGATTACTTACGTAAAGAACAGATAATGGTCCACTGTAGCGCTGAGTCTTAACCCCGAAAAAGTATTTCAGCTGAGAGACCAACACGTGCATGGCGGCGGCGGTGGTGAAGCCTCGAACCAACGGCTCAGTCAGATAAATAGCCACGAAACCGAAATGCAGCACACCGAGGGCCAGCTGCAGAGAAAGAGACAGGAAGAAAGAAAAAGAGTCAAATAGAGAGTAAAAAGAGAAAGGGAGATAGAAAGTGTGACAGATAAAGGTTAAAAAAAATGACAGAAAGAGAAATAAAAAAGGAATAATCGAACAACAGAAAGAACAACAGGCACACAACAGACAGACACAGTGCTTATTGGGTGATAAGTGTTAAAGAAAGTTTTAAACTTTTTGGGATGTTTTCAAAACCACAAAGAATTCCTTTTCAACGCTTTAGCAATGGTGGGATTTTGAGAAGCTTCAAATAAAACAATTTTGTCAACAATACTCTCAGAATGTCACTAGAAAACTAAACCTAGACACCTTAGAGACTGAGATTCTAAAACTGCTCTGGACAGGTCATGATTTTAAATGTTAATAAAATGGATACCCTGTCAAATTTTTTTTTCACCTAGGAAAGAAATAATGGACAGAACAGAGTAAATTATGCTCTATGCTCCGAATTTGGAGTATTCTTGACCAACTCCAAAGAAATTCGTAAGAGAGCAGTCACTTTTTATGAGTCTTTAGCAAAGATGAACTGGGTCCAGATTTTAGCAAGGAAAGTGATTTTTTTTTCTTCTTCAAGTGTCAGAGGAAGTCAACACAACTATTTTAAGTGTCTTGACAATGGGGAACTGTATAAAGTCTTTCAAGATCAATGATCTGCCAGTCGACTTTTATAAGTAATTTTGGTCAGAGCTTGAAGAGGACATGCTGGAGGTACTGAATAACAGTTTAACCGGTGGGCTACGGCCAATGAGTTGCAGTGGCGTAGTTCTGACTCTCTTGCCTACAAAAAGTGACTCGACTGATAATCAAATGCTGGTGGTCGGTCTCTCTGCTGTGTAGTGACTAAAGGTTGCTCTCTAAAGTTCTAGGGAATCGATTAGCAGAGGTCATGGACCAGACTTAGTGTGTCCCTGGTACGTCAATCTTTGACAATGTTTCTCTGGTTTAAGATCTTATTGATGTCTCTAAGCTGCTAAACATAGATTGTGGTTTATTATCGTTGGATCAGAAGAAAGCCTTTGATCGCGTTGAGCAGGTCTATTTATGGAAAGTTTTGAAAGCCTTTGGTTTTTTTGTCAAAGATTTGTAGATCAGGTGAAAGTTCTCTACAGTGATGTTCAGAGTATTCCTAAAGTGCTCAGTTTTTGGCATGCTTTAATCTTTGGCTATAGAACCTTTACTAAAACAGATAAGAATGAAACTACATGGCGTATCTTTGCCATACTGTAATGGCAATTTTTTTCTTATCAGCATACGCTGATGATATAGAAATTAAGATCTTGTGCACTTCCTAAGATTTTTACATTGGGGAAAAAAGGTTTTAAATATTTGGGTGTGTTTTAGGTAATAAGAAAATGGTACAGAAAAAAACTGAAAAAGCTTATTTGAGAAGTCAAAGGATGCCTGGATTCTCAATTTTAGCTTCTCTTAAAGATTCAGGCTGTCTTGGTAGACTTTTTTTGGGACAGACTACACTGGGTTCCACAAAAGATTGTTTGCCCAAGGGGAAAGGTGGACAAAGACTACAAAGCAGAATTGTAGCCTTTCATCTGCAGTTTGTGTAAAGACCGCTGGATGGACCTTACACTCTCACTTTTCATGACCGGACATACTGCCTGTCAGTACTAAACCTGGATAAGTCCCACCAGCGCAGTCAGAGCCACGGCCACCTGCACTCGTCTGGCATCTCTTGCCGTCACATCGATCAGCTCTGTCCCATTCGTCCCATTTAGAGGAAACATGGAGTCAGGCGCTTCTCTTACCGCCACACTTCCGATCATCAGACTGATCACCGCGAATGTACCTGCAGGACAGACATACCAACCAGACGGCACATCAAAGTAAAAAAAAAATAAAAAATACCGGAGGCGCGCCAATACAGAAAGCTAATCAACATCGTTAACCACGGCAACATTCAACGAATATATTTTTGGGAAAAACACATTGGACTTTTTATCTATTTATAGTAACATGTATGTTTATGCAAAGCCAATGATACATAGGTTTGTTTAAACTAGAATTTTGCTTGATGCTTAACATAACAATTCACTATGCATTCATGTTTACTTAGAAAAAGTTCCCAGTATTCAGAGTCGGGTCAGACACTCAAACACATATCCTGACTGCTCTCAAACTGCTCACTAGCTCTGTGGTGATAGTAAGCGGAAACAGAGAAAGAGAAAGTACAGTGTAAGTGTAAAACAGAGTGAAAGTGAGAAAGACAGAAAAGAAAGAAATGGAACATAAAAGAGAGTCAAAAAAGGAAAGAATAGACAGATAAACAGACAGACAGAGAGAAAACGCAAAAGAGAGAGAGAGAGGGAAAATAGAAAGACTGAAAGAGACAGAAAAGGAGCGAGCAATACACAGAAAAAAAGGAGACAAAGAAAAAAAGATAAAACAACAGAGAGAGACAGAGAGAGATGGAAAGAGAAAACAAACTTTTCGTGCATAAACGTTTGCACCCCAACACTGAAATACCAACAATTCCTATTTCCAGTCCTTGTAAGGTTTCTGGGGTATTTTTTTAAACATTTGACAGCCAGCGCAGTGTGTGTGGATGTGTATGTGTTTGCACTGTGACTCCTGGACTCATTCTGTTCTGAATTTGAAGCTGATAAAAATCTAAGATGTGCTGAGTCAGTGTGACAGATGGAGACAGCGATAAGATCTTAAAAGAAATACTAAGTGGGGTGACATGGTGGTGTGCGTCTGCTTTTGGTTCCTGCAGGGTGTGTCACTACCAGCCTTTTAATCTACAGTCTTGCAGCTCAGCTAAGGTGTTACGAACAAACTAAATCCCTGGTATGATGTTCAGACCTGATATGAAATCAGATTTGACTCTTACAAAGACCTGAAACTTCCATGAGCGAGTTCAGTGTCATAGCTGAACGATGGGCTTCCTGTTTAAATTATAAAATGCTTGTTTTTGAGATATGGTAGAATGGAGAATCTCAGACGGATTCAGTTTTTTTTTTGCCCCCCAGACGAAGCTTTAGTCATTTTGCCTCTTCTCCATGGAGACACTCAAACTCAAAATAAACTGCAAACAGATGTGGTTTAAAAGTTTGCTTGTCCTGAATGATCCAGCTGTGAAGATACACAGCTGTACAAACTGTGTTAAAATAACTTTAGTTCTGATGGGTTGTTTTCTTTTCTCTTAGCAGTTCTAAGATTAGAGGAGAGTTAAACGAAACTCACCAATGGATATGTGTCTGGAGGTGCCAAAGAACGTGTAGAGAAGAACAGGATAGAAGGATGAGTACAGACCATAGACTGGAGGAACTGCAGCTAACATCGCATAGGCAAGACCTGAAAACAGAGAGAGAGAGAGAGAGAGAGAGAGAGAGAGAGAGAGAGAGAGAG
This sequence comes from Bagarius yarrelli, assembly GCA_005784505.1. Lineage (NCBI taxonomy): Eukaryota > Metazoa > Chordata > Actinopteri > Siluriformes > Sisoridae > Bagarius > Bagarius yarrelli. The sequence continues at coordinate 502,248 of VCAZ01000108.1, read as the reverse complement.
AGAGAGAGAGAGAGAAAGAGAGATTTTTCACATAAACTAGAAATACTGGTTTCAACATTAATGCAACCCCCATCACGCCCCCAACACCACCACCCACCACCACCATAGGCACCCACCAAACCTAATCCTACCTACCAGCATAATTACCCACTTACCAATCACCTACCTCAAATCCACCTACCCCCATAAAAACCCATCCACTGTAACTCCACATATTACCAACCCTAACTTTACTCACCTACCCCAACACCTAACTCTGCTTACAATCAAACAGCCACCCACCCTAACCCCACATACCAGCGACCCTAACCTGACCTACCTACCCACCCCAGACACCCTTACCTACCTACACCAACCCTAACCCTGCCTATAATTAAATGCCCACCCACGCTAACCCCACATACCAGCAATCTGACCTACCTACCCTCGACACCCTTACCTACCTACACCAACCCTAACCCTGCCTATAATTAAATGCCCACCCACGCTAACCCCACATACCAGCAATCTGACCTACCTACCCTCAAAGAAACCCACCCACCCCTACCCAACTATCACCAACCCTTACCTCACCCCTAGCTCAACCTACCACTAACCCTGCTTACTATCAGAAACACCCACGCACCCTTACCCCACATACCAGCAACCCTAACCTGACATACCAACCCCAAAGATACCCACCAACCTTTACCAAACTATCATCAACCGTTACCCCAACTTCCACAATAAAAAAACCACCAACCCTAAACCCACTTACCACCAACCCTGAACACAACTTCCAACATAAACAAGCAAAAACTCACCAGCCACCATAAAAACAATGTCCACTAACTTAACAAACACCCAATTTTCCATACAGAGAAAAACAAAAGTAAATATATACACATGACCTTATGTCATGTGTTTTACTGCTTTTAATGTAAATAAAGTGATGATGGCCGAGTGTACAGACAATAATCTACGACAGATTTGTGTGGCTCTGTTCTCGTAAAAAAAACAGTTTTTAAATGCGATAACGACATTAACGAGCTGGACATGAGGCTGACCTTGAGGCAGCTGCATGACTCCAGTGCTGAGACCCGAGACCAAGTCTCCGAACATGTACTCCTTCAGTGGGTACGACGGCAGCCATGATAAGATGGGCAGAAGGCTTAAGAGGGTGGATTTGGCTTTTTCAGATGAACAGCTGAAAAAAAATCCAACAAGCAGTTCAGGCAAAACGTGTGTTAGTTGAGGTATATTTACAGTGCAGAGAAGGCGTTAAAAAATTTATTAATTAATAATTACTTATGTAAGCAGATTACCGGCAACGTTCAGCGAGTCGCTGTCTTACAGATTTTGGCGTTCGTTCTTTCTTGTGCAGATACGCATGGATGTACTGTTCACTCCACACGGGTCTTTCGAGGTGAAACACTGGCACACTTGTGGACTCACCAGCGCCGATTACACAATCCTGATCCATAACTACGCACCAGGAGCATGACACTGATCACCGACACACAGCTGCAGCGATGCAAGGCGACTTCTACAGAGAAACACTATTACACATTAAATCACAACACATTTTAAATACAGCAAGAAATACAGATGTTTCTTTACATTTGTACATTAACATTTCTGGCGTTTGACAAATGCTTTTTATCCAAAGTTCAGCGTTAAGGGCCGTACTCAGGGGCATAGTACGGATAGCTTGGTGTTAGAGATTAAACCCATGATTTTTTTTACACAGCAGACAGATATAAGGATATAATAACATTGTTATGTCTAAAACTAAAAATATTAAGCCACCACTACTGGACCAGTTTCCTAATAGAGATAAATGTAAGTCGCTCTGGATAAGAACCTCTACCAAATACTGTAAATGTAAATGATGTATAGACATTCTCTAATCCCTTATGATAAAGCCCTTTTGTGACCTTTTAAACCCCAGTAATTTCCAATATCACTTATATTAGAGGTAACAGGGTAAAACCACATGAGCTGCCAGGTTTAGTCCAAATACTAAAAAACCACTGTGGAGAAACAGAGAATTTATAATCTTCATTCTCTTTCACACTACAGCCACAGTCTGAACTCTGACGTTGTTTGCTTGAATCCGCGTTTGTAAAAGTTGATTACGTTTTTAATATCCCAAAACTGCAGACTTGCTCTTTCCCATCTAAGACTTTATACCAAAACTAATCCCAATGATTAGTCTATGAAGTCCGGTGTATTTGGCAAGCTTGGAAATGTAGCATCACATGTGTTTAATGACTTATTTTCTTAAATGTAGTTTCAGATTTCACACTAAACTAACACTAAACCTGCATGATAATTGAAGGGTTTGTGCTGAAGATCAGAACATAAACAAAGACAAAAATTCAGTCCTTGACTTATTAACCGCCAGACAAAACAATAACTGCTTCCAAACCCGCAAGTCTTCACATATTCAGATTTCTGAATGAATGAAAAAGTAAAATGTAGCTGTTTTGGGGGGTGTTTTTTGGGGGGGGGGGGGGGGGGGGGGGTTTCTGATTTCGTTGAGTTTGATGAAGGGTTGACTGTTCCAAATGAAGTGAAAATAGTAAATGATGTGAGAGCTGACTCCGTGAATGAAGTTTTAAAGGGGGGGTTTGTAAATGTTTAGAGGTCGGGGTTCGGGGGTGGGGGGGTTGGGGTTTTTGGGGGGGGGGGCGGGGGGGGGGTTGTTTGGGGGGGGGGGGGGGGGGATCCGGGGGGGGCGTGAGATCAGAAACTTAGAATTTTAATAGAACCCAAACATTACATGTTTGTTTCAGGAGTTGATTCAATGTCGATTTAATTAGTGGGTTCATTCATTCAGTTTAATTTTTAGCATTTGGCAGACGTCCTTATTCAAAGCAACTTACACTTATTTATACAACCTTTATACAACTGAGCAATTGGGGTTTAAGTGACTTGCTCAGGGGCCCAGCTAAAATTTCTTTGAAGTCTTGGAAACTGAACCCATGACCATCTGATTAGCAGTCCAACACAGTAACTACTGAGCTTTCATGACCCCCGTGACTTTGAGTTTCAAAGCTTTTTGTTTTTTTAACAGTGAGACTGACGGACTGTACCAAAGCAATAAGTTAAATATGTTCCTTTAATTGTGGGGAACAGTTTGTGTTCTACAAAATAAGAATCGATACTGGGAGTCAGTTCCTGTCCTGGAGTCGAATCAGACTCTAGGACTATGAAGAGTCAATGAATTGATTCTTTCAGACTTGACTCCTTACTACTGATATAAAGCATATTGCAGCATAAGAGTATCTTTTCATGACCCTGAGAATCTAATAATGGTTTAGAAACGCCGCTCGATATTTACTCCTCCATCCTTACCTCTTCCAGCTGGTTTTTTTTAACATTATTAAATTTAATTAAAAATCCAGCTCTATTTCACAGTGAAGGGAACAAATCTATAAATATTCAGGGACACACTGCTTTACACTTTAGCTTGAGCCAAAAACCCCAGTGATGACCTTTCAGTGCTAAAAGCTCATACAGAAGAAGAATAGGAAGAAGAAGAAAAGCTTTGCTTGTTTGAGAAGGCTGTAAAGAACTAACATTAAATAAAAAGGGGTAAATAAAAAAAAAGCTGAAATTGAAACTTATGAGACACCCGGAAGGAAAAATCACATCATGACATCCTCTGATCTTCTCTATTCCTGTCTTTATTATTAGATCACGAGTGTAAAACTCATAGCAAACCTTTCAAGAGCAAAAGCGGGAGAAATCCAGCACAAGATCAGAGCTGATCTGATTAAAACAACATTAACACACTGACAAAATTTTCATTTCCATCTTTAATATTCCCATCTTACCTCTGACAGCTGAGCTCAATAAAACTCTCCGAGTCTGTGTAGTTACTGATAAACACTCTGATGTCCTTTAACCAGCGCGCAGCTTCATTCCAGGAAGTCAAGCCTGACGTCATTGCGCAATGCATTCTGGGTTGTGTAGTTTCTTTTTAATGACGTAGTACGGAAATGTGACGTTTTTGTTTGGCGAAAGTGCCGCTTTGACTACTTGCTACTGAGCTCATTAAAATTTTTGGTCTTATTTTAACTTACCTGGTTCTATTTTAATTAATCTTGTTATTGTGATTAATTTTTCTTCCTTTTTTTATTTATCTTTTGTTGTGTTTATTTGTTTGTGCTTTATAAATAATCAAATTGAAATGAAACACTGTACAAACATCAGAGCACCTGCTGGTCAGAGCATGTAACTGCAGCCAAAATATCGCTAATATTTAAACAGCCCACGATACAAATTGATTATTCTATTATATGTGCTATTCTTCCATTTCTGACAGACGGTAAAATTGTTGGTACTTACACACTGCTGGCTTCTTCTATTCTTTTTATCAGACGTCAAGCTGATCCTAATGATAATCATGCGTTTTTCCAAAAAATGACGTCTATTATTATGACGAAATTAACAAATAAAACATCCCTGCGTAGTATAAGATATTTCTAGTTGACCGGAAAAAAAACGTAAAATAAAACTAATGGTTATAAAGTTAATAGTTAACGCTTTTCTCACGCCCATTAACATTTTAATTTAAAATTCAAACAAAATTACACGACCTAATTAACGGAAATATGAAATATTCTCGAATTTGTCCTTTATTTGCCGTGTAAATAAATAACATCAGTGTATAGACGTTTTATAATTTACTGTTTAACGTTACAGAACACAAATTTAGATTTTTTTACCCAAGTAAAATATTAATAAAGTCTACAACAAAACTAATTTAAACATTAATAAACAGCCATCAGATTTTTCGTGGTATATTTAATATAATCAGGTTTGTATTTATGGCGCCATCTTGTGGCCATGAAACTGAAACTGCGCCAAAATATCAGCAAAAAATACACTGGACTGCTGTACAATTTTGCAATAAAGACATTTTTATGTCCATCCATCCATTTATCCATCCATTGTCTATAGTGTTATAGTCTATATTTAGAAACATATTTTTAATCATTTCTAGAATGTTATTTGTAACGGTTCTTCACTGTTTTCACCTCAGTGAGATTTTATACAAGGTGTAGATGGTCTATAAAGTCTATAGCACTACAGCACTATAGACAATAGATGTCTGTAGTAACCATCTACACTGTGTATGAAATCTCACTGAAGAGCTGCAGAAGTGAGATATTCCAAGCAGTATAAGAGTCATTCTATTTAAATTGCCTTTTAAGCTCAGAAAACAGTGGAGAACTGTAGCATTAGAAAAAGATGGAATTTCTAATGAGAAACAGCTTTGCTTTAGTTTCTGGACACATGAGTCATAACTGTGGTAAGTGGTTGACTTGTAGGATACAGGTATGTAGTCAGCACCATCCGACTGCAGCTCAGACATGATCTCTAAGGAGTCAGATATAAACAAATTTACAGGATTGTCTGAAAAGTGATCATAAAGGGGCCATTAAAGCTCCATAATAAAACTGCTTCTGTTGAGTGTGAAGTTCTTTACAAAGTGTGGATAAATGGGTATTAACTAATCTGATAGTGGAACTCTAAATGTGTCTCCTCTCAGTTTTAGAGTTTCAGGATCAGTGTGTTCTGTTTACTCTCCAAGGTTAAAATCTCTGTTTTGTGATGTTTGGGATGTCAGGTTTGTATTATTGAAAGCTTAAATAGAATAAATATTTATTGCTCCACTTTAAACAGAGGAACCTGGCGAAGAGCAACTGTGAGAGGTATGTGCATAAACACAGTAGATTTTAGTTTGCCATAAAGAACACGAATCTGATGCTCATGAAGATATTTAACAGTGTGATGTCATATTGCATACAGATTCAGAGTCAGTCAGTGGACACACTCAAGCTCTACTGTTTCTTCACAGTTTCCTTCCAGTCAATGGGTTTGGCATCTTGCGTGATTCAGAGCCCTGAGGAGTTTTCTCTTCTTGTGTGTGTGTGTTTGTGTGTTGGTGGATGAGTTAATTCATGTGTTTGAAGGCATTGTGTTCTCCTCCACTCATCCATGAGCTTTATCTGGTGTCATTATCCTCCAGTTGATAACAGATTTTATTCCAGTCCAATTAACTCTATTAGAGCGCCAAAAGAAAAAAGGAGAGAGAAATAAGCAGTGTGTGGAATTCATTACTTATGAATTGTCCCTAAAAATAAATAATTGGTTAAGGTGTTAGACTGCTAACTGGAAGATTGTGGGTTTGATTCCCAGAACCACCAATTTACCACTTCAGGGCCCCTGAGCATAGTTCCTAATTGGTCAGTTGTATAAATGTGATGAAAATGTGAGTCGCTTTGGATAAGGACATCTTCTAAATGCCAGAAGTGTAATTTTAAATATGATGTAGGATGTGTTTGATTCTGTGGTGTAGAAATGGCAGACAGTAGAAACAGTGGGCGGAGCTGCAGTTTGTCCTGGTGTCTGATGAAATTTGATCTCTGAGATCTTTTTTTATTTTGTTTTTATTCTTCATTTTTCTCAGGAGTTTCATCAGTTTTATTGACCAGCAGAAAATTCAGCACAAACTTTATCGTGTGTGTGTGTGTGTGTGTGTGTGTGTATCTGTGTGTGTGAGCAGGTATGACTGCTCAACTCGATGCCATTCAGGAGACCAAAAGCCTCCTCAACTTCTATCAGGATTACTTCAGAGTCACATACCCTCTGTCCAAAGTAGGTAACACTAACTGTGTGTATGTGGTGTATGTTTATGTAACTCTCAGATTATTTTGTCTTATAGGTTTGCTGTTAGTTTGATGTGTTTATTTACGTTCACACTGTGTGTGTGTGTGTGTGTGTATGACTTTATTATAAAATTTGACAGCTTTTACTGCTAAATGTGTTGTGGTGAAATTGCTTATAAGACACACACAATACTCATTTATTCTTTTCTTAAAAACACTGAGTCTGCAGTAAAAGAAAAAAGCGCGTGTGTGTGTATAAGGCTATTTCATTATGTTTCCACTGATTTATGACCTGAAGAATTTCTACAATCTTTATTTTAATCAAACAATAAATTCTCAAGATTATAATTCTCCTCTGAAGGGTCAGTAATCAGAAAAGAAATAAATTTACATTTCCTGATTTTAGTAATGATCTAATCAGAGAGTGTAGCAGATACAGACATGCTGCTATAATCATTAAAATAATAATCAAGGTAAATATATATTCTCTCAAGAACAGTTAGTTCTAAAACCTTGTGGAATCAAACAACAACATTCACCATCAAACACCAACATTTACCGTCACACACCATTATACTCTAACATTTACCATTACACAATAACATTCACTATCAATTCAATTCAATTTTATTTGTATAGCGCTTTTTACAATGGTGATTGTCACAAAGCAGCTTTACACAATCGAAGAAATTATAAGATAAAAATGAGACAGAAATCAGTTAGTCCCTGATGAGCAAGCCGGGGGCGACGGTGGCAAGGAAAAACTCCCTGAGATGGAAATTGGAAGAAACCTTGAGAGGAACCAGACTCAACAAAAACCCATCCTCATTTGGGTGAAAAACAGGTAGCAGGAATTAAGTGGTTACATTGTGTGTGTGTGTGTAAGCAACTTAAATCATTAGTCCTTAAAGAACAGCTGGAACGTCTTTTATGGCGGAGTGGGGCGTCCTTGGTCACCCTGGCGATGTATCATCCACTGGAGCACATCCACTGGAGCAGGTCACAGGAAAGGGTCCAACAGGTCCGGGGTGGAGATGGGGTCTTGATCACCGGCAGCTCCGATGTGGCATATGTAGCTCAACAGTGAGAGAGAGAGAGAGAGAGAGAGAGAGAGAGAGAGAGGAAAGGAAGACAAAAAAGAAGGAAGACAGTTAAGTGGCAATGTAATCACATGCTTTGGCGTGATTGAGTGAATAATGTAGAGTGCAAGGGTGGTCTTCGGCAAGACTAACTATGTCAGCATAACTAAAAGGAGAACCGGAGAAAAACACAGACATGGGGGCTCCCTGATATGTTAAGCAACCAGCCGCTCTCATCATCAACACCGTGATCAATAAGAGAGGGGAAGACAGCATCTAAACATACCAGATCACCATAATACTCAACACCCATGAGTCCCCCAGATCTGCTCCTTTATCTAAGGGGAATCAATACAAAATGCTTGATTAAATAAATAAGTTTTTACCTGGACTTAAACACTGAGACTGTGTCTGATTCCCGAACATACATAGGGAGGCTATTTCATAACTTTGGGGCTCTGTGAGAAAAGTCTCTGCCCCCTGCTGTAGTTTTTATAATGCACAGTACTGACAGGCAGCTTGCATCCTTTGATCGAAGTAGGCGTGGCAGAATGTAAGACACTAGAAGTTCACTTAGGTACTGTGGCGTGAGACCATTTAGAGCTTTATAAGTTAAAAGTAGTATTTTAAAATCGATGCAGTGTCTCACTGGGAGCCAATGCAGTGTGGATAGGACTGGCGTGATGTGCTCGTATCTTGTAGTTTTAGTGAGGACTCTCGCTGCTGCGTTCTGGACTAACTGAAGTTTATTAATGCACCTAGTTGAACATCCAGACAGTAAAGCATTACAGTAATCCAGCCTGGATGTTATAAATGCATGAACTAATTTTTCTGCATCATTTAGTGACAAGATATTTTTTATTTTAGCGAAATATTTCTGAGATGATAGAACGCTATCCTGGTAATATTATCAGCCTTGATCGGATGCCAGTAAGAGGTCATTTGCTACTTTGACCAGTGCCGTCTCTGTGCTGTGATGAGGCCTGAATCCTGATTGATAAAGTTTGTGTATGTTATTTCTTTGTAAATATGAACATAGCTGCTGCGCTACTATCTTTTCTAGGATTTTGAAGATAAACGGAAGGTTAGATATCGGCCTGTAGTTCAACAGCTCATTGTGGTCGAGGTCAGGTTTCTTAATTAAAGGTTTAATAACTGCTAATTTAAAAGATTTGGGAACATACCCACTGCTGAGAGAAGAGTTAACTATTTTCAACAGGGGTTCTGATATTGCTGCTACTATCTGCTTAAGAAAGTGTGTTGGTATAGGATCTAACACACAAGTTGATGATTTTGTGGAAGAGATGAGTGCGATTAGGTTGTTCTCTTCCAGAGGAGTAAAATTTTCTAAGTTCTGATCTGATGCAGTTAGTTGATTATCAGAATCATTCGAAAGGTCTGGTTTTAAAGCGTGAATTTTCTGCTTAATGTTTGCAATTTTATTATCAAAAAGGTTCATGAAATCCTCACTGCTGCACGCAGTTATGGTGCAGGTTTCTGAGGTCGTCTTATTCCTAGTTAATTTTGCGACGGTGTCAAATAGAAATCTAGGACTATCACACACCTTTAAACTATAACATTCACAATAATATTCACCATCACATACCATCACACAATAACATTCACTTTTACACACCATCACACAATAATATTTACCATAACACACCATCACACAATAACATTCACCATCACACACCATCAAACTCTAACATTCACAATCATACACCCATCACACAATAACATTCACCATCACACACCATCGCACAATAACATTCACCATCACACACCATTACACAATAATATTTACCATCACACAGTAACATTTACCATTAACACCATCTGTAACGAATCCACCCTCCAACCACCAGACGGCACCATCTCCTGAATACTAGCCACAGCGCCAGCACTTTTGGTGCTTCTTCCGGTTTGGCTAACTACATAAGCTAGCAACACACACACTCTTGTGAAGTATTGTATGCTCAGCATCATACTAAGCGTTTTGGTTTATTGTTATGTTTCATGGTTTTGATCTATGCTTGGTTTTGTTTTCGCTTCTTGCCCTTGTGATTTGGATCTGTTTGCCTGGTTATTGACTGATTTCTGTGTACTGACTTTTGCCTGCCTTTTTTACTACGTTTCAGGATTTACCTACTTTGTTTAATAAAAGCCATTTACTGCAACCTGCAACCTGCAAGCTGGATAACATTCACTATCACACACAATAAAACTTTAACATTTACCATCACACATCACACAACAACATTAACCATCACACACCGTAAAACTCTAACATTCACCATCACACACCATCACACAATAACATTTACCATCACACACCATCACACAATAACATTAACCATCACATACCGTAAAACTCTAACATTCACCATCACACACCATCACACAATAACATTCACCATCAGACACCATCACACAATAACATTCACCACCACACACAATAAAACTCTAACATTCACCATCACACAATAACATTCACCATCACACACAATAAACTCTAACATTTAACATCACACAATAACATCCACTATTACACACCATTAAACTCTAACATTCACAATCACACATCATCACACAATAACATTCACCATCAGACACCATCACACAATAACATTCACAGTCACACTATATCATTTACCATCACACACCATCAAACTGTAAAATTCACCATCATACAATGACATTCACTATCACACACCATCACACAACATTCACCATGAAACACCATTAAACTTTAACATTCATTTACATTTACAGCATTTGGCAGACGCTCTTACCCAGAGCGACTTACATTTATCTCATTTATACAACTGAGCAATTGGGAGTTAAGGGCCTTACTCAGGGGCCCAGCAGTGGTGGCTTGGTGAACATCCACCATCACACACCACCAAACTCTAACATTCACCATCACAAATCATCACACAATTACATTTACCATCACACACCATCACACAATAACATTCACCATCACACACTATCAAACTCTAACATTCAACATCAAAACCATCACACAATTACATTTACCATCACACACCATCACACAATAACATTCACCATCACACACCCATCACACACAAACATTCAGTATCACACACCATCACACAATAACATTCACCATCACACACCATCACACAATAACATTCACCATCACACACCATCTGTAATGAATCCACCCTCCCACCACCAGAGGGCACCATCTCCTGAATACTAGCCACAGCGCCAGCACTTCCGGAGATTCTTCCGGTTTGGCTAACTACATAAGCTAGCGACACACACACCGTTGTGAAGTATTGTATGCTCAGCATCATACTTAGCATTTTGGTTTATTGTTATGTTATAACATTCACTATCACACACCATCAAATGTCATTCACCATAACACAATAACAGTCACCATCACACACCATCAAACATTCAACATCACAAATCATCACACAATTACATTCAACATCACAAACCATCACATAATAACATTCACCATCGCACACCATCATACAATAACATTTACCATCACCAAAGATCACACAATAACATTCACCACCAAACACAATAAAACTCTAACATTCACCATCACACACCATCACACAATAACATTTAACATCACAAACCATCACATAATAACATTCACCATCGCACACCATCATACAATAACATTTACCATCACCAAAGATCACACAATAACATTCACCACCAAACACAATAAAACTCTAACATTCACCATCACACACCATCACACAATAACATTTAACATCACAAACCATCACACAATAACATTTACTATCACACACCATCACACAATAACATTTACTATCACACACCATCACACTAACATTTACTATCACACATCATCATACACTAACATTCACCATAACACACCATCACACTATATCATTCAGCATTACACACAATCAAACTTTAACATTCACAATCATACACCCATCACACAATAACATTCACCATCCCACATCATCACACAATAACATTCACAATTACATACCATCAAACACTTACATTCACCATTACACAGTACCTTTCACCATCACACACCATCAACCTCTAACATTCACAATCACACACCATCACACAATAACATTCACAGTCAAACATCATCACACAATAACATTTACAGTCAAACATCAACATACACTAACATTTACCATCACACAAAACCCACAATATCATGTACTATCACACACCAACACACAATAACATTTAGTATAACACACTATCACATAATAACATTTACTATCACACATCATCATACACTAACATTCACCATAACACACCATCACCTAATAACATTCACAATCAAACACCACCATAGACTAACATTCACCATTACACAATAACATTTTCTATCACTCACCGTTACACAGTAACAATGACTATCACACACACCAACATTTTCCATTAAACACCAAAATTTACCATGTTGTTTTTTGATGGCTTTTGACCTCTGTCACTATCTGTAACAGTCCAATCCAGTTATTCACTATCATAATTACTGATATTGTGCCATTAGAAAATGTCAGTTTGTTCTACTGAGACATGATTTACATCTTCGCTATAAAAGGTCGTGTTGAAATTCCCATCAGTCCTCACTAATGTAGATTTGGCGACTCGTCTTTGCTAATATTCCACTTCCTGTCAGCTTTCCTTTGTCTCTGTAGCTGTGACTTATTGTGATGCAAGTCTCCCTATGGCCCAGCGGCAGGACAGGACTCATAAAAAGAGAAATGTCCAGAAGATGATGAGAATTTTTTATTGAACTCATCCCCCTCTTCAAGGTTGGATGTACAGAGGACATTTTAAGGTTAAGGAGCCTCAGAATAATTTAACACACACACATACACACACACACACACATATAGATAGATCTCTTTTCCACGGTGTGTGTCTCATCAGAGTTTTGCTATAGACAGCTTTGTCTCACACAAACAATTTTTTTTCTTCCAGACAGCTTTGTCCTTTTGTGCTGTCACAGTAATGTGTGTGTGTGTGTGTGTGTGTATTCTACAGCAGTAAAAAATCAGGAAAGAAAGAGGACCTGGAGACTCTTTATAATTACACAACGGCCCAAACACATCTACCTCGTACACACACACACACACACACACACACAAATGCAGTGAGACAGGTCCTTGAACACTCTTAATTCAGGACAGAGGACAGGTCCTTGGACACTTTTATTTCAGGACAGAGCACGTATTCAGAGTTTTGCTTTTAATCATTTGTTTCAGCAGCAACGCCCCAAACACAGCGCATCACTTCCTGTAAAAGTCCTTGTTAAGAGACGCCCTGATCCTGTCTGACCTCTGAGCCTGCGAGTCAGCACTTAATATCATATGGGTCATTTCTTCTTAAGGCTGAAGGTGATGAAGGTGATGAAGTGTTTGTCTGGTGCAGAAGGTGTGAACGTGGCCACCGGCTGGACCAGGAGATTATCTACGTCTCTTGTCTCCCTCTTTGAGTAAATGTCTCCCGCCCCACGCCATTCTCTCCTTGTTCTAAATAAACATGTTGGTCTTTGATAGTTAATGAACATTTCTGTGCAGAGCACCAAGATAGACACATATAGTGAGTCTGTGTGTATTCGCACTTAGGATAGTGATTCTTAGGTTCATAAATGCACTTATTTAATAATTGCGTGCTATTTATTATAGCAGTGATTAAGCATGTTGTTTCACACACACACACACACACAAATCGGATTGGCTGATACGGAAATCATATTCAAATGACAAAACGTGTGTAATGGGCTGATTATTTTTGATAACAGGAAAGAAGAATCATTATTATTGGTGTGTTGATGTTTGGTAAAGAGGAAATGTTCTGTCTGTTGTTTAATATTGCAGTTTAATATTAACACTTTATTATTTGTCTGTAGTTTGTTTGCTGATTTGTCATGTTGAGCTGAACGTCTTTTCCACTTTATTTCTGTAAATGTTATAAAAACATTTTTTTTAGAAAGCTGATGTTAAATACTCTGCTGGACATTTAAACACTACTGAATGTTAAACACTGCTGGATGTTAAACACTCTGCTGGACATTAAACACTCTGGTGGATGCTAAATCTCATCCTTGTTCTAATAACTCAGGGACAGACCTGAGTGCTCTAAAGGGATATAAATCATATTTCATTGATGTCACTGTTAAATTGTTTGACTTGGGCCCAAATGCTGAGTGGCGTTTTACCCATAAACCCTGTGGAGGTGAGATGCAGCCACTGGCATAATTACTCAGATTGGTGCATAATTTGCTCAGTAAACACACACTTTCTCTCACACACTAAGTCTGACAACAAAAAAAAAAAACACATTTATTTTTACTTTAAGTTGTTTGAACAATTATTTACATCAGGAATTGATGCAGACACTGAGATTGAATTTACTTTCTTATTGTTTTACTGACTATTCTGATACACTGTAATCCAGTCTGATACAGTGATACATTGTGATCCAGTCTGATACAGTGATCCAGTCTGATAAAGTGATCCAGGCTGATACAGTGATCTAGGCTGATACAGCGATCCAGTCTGATACAGTGATCCAGGCTGATCTAGTTATTTGGGGTGTGTTCACACAAAATTAGTTATGGTGTGATTTCCCGGTTAGTGCAGTTCATTTGAATGTGAACGCCGCCATCTGAACTCCAAACAAGTGGCTCATGACCGCTAAAAAGATGGGTCTTGGTCCGCTTCCAAACAACTTTGGTGCTGTTGTGAACACATCTCTCTCCTCTTATGTTGAACTTTCCTGACACTCCTTTCAGTTTTACACTCTGTATTCAGGAAAGCAAAACCTGCTCTCTGACCTCTGTTCATCCTCATCTTTACTAAAATCATCATCAGTGCCACATGACCTTAAGCATCCATTCGATTCACTGGAATATCCAGATACAGACAGACCGCTTCCTCTCAGCAAGAAAATGTACACTCAGTCTGGTGGGAAGTAGCATTTAAACTGCATGTATCAAGTGAACCAATTCTGATTTTTTTTCTCCAGTGTGGCACAGATATAGGATATAACCCATGATTGTGTAAGCTAGAAAAAAGAACATAGATTTCTATACTTTCAGATGGGATTCAGGTCTTATATGTGGAAACAAGTCGGATATGAATCGGATATGTAAATTAGTGTCTGTCATGTAAGCAGACAGATCAGATTTTTACCTGTCAATGTGAGTTGAGTGTCATTAAATAAGCGATGGTGGCACATGACCAACAACGATATATGATATATAACTTAGCACAACTGTGTATTTCGATATTTTATTTATTTATGTTCATTGAAAGCTTGTTTAGTCTGTAAACACTATCAAAAAAAGTAGTCACTGTTGCTGGACGGTGTTACAAGGCTGCCGAGTCAGAGGCCTGTCATATGGTTGGCTTTAATTTGGTCTTTATGAAGGTTGAAGAGAGCTGAGCGAGTAGAAATGAATGTGATGATAGAGCAAATGAACAGATGGACGTTTTTCTAATGACACTTGTTTTACAGCTCAGTAAAGAGACTTCTGTGAGAAAGACTGAGACTAAGCAGCTGTTTTCTTCCTCTCTTTTTTGCTCTCTCTCTGTCTCTCCCTCTCTCTTTTTCCTCTGTCCAACTTAACATAATTGTTTTTGGGATGATTCCAAGATTCTTCTTTATTGTGTTGATTTTGGTTTTTCTGTCTCTTGTTTTGTCTCTTGTTCTTGGCCTGTTTTTTCTCATTTACTGATTATGGAATTTGACATTGTTGTTTCTAGATTTGCCATGGTTAAACTCACAGACCTCAGTCTTGACCAGACTGTTAAGATTCCTCAAACCATATATCTATTATCACATCTACCAGACCCCAAAGCTCTCAAACCATCTGACAGAAATCTCATCAACCCCCTACACTAGTCTTAGTCCTAAACAGTGGGGTTTGGTTGATCACTTTGTGAAGCCTGGATGACTGCACAGATTTTAGTTTCAATAACTTCTGCTTCACCCAATCAAGAATTGGCAGGAAGATGTGTCAAGCTCAAAGATGCTTCATATTGCTTTAATAATCATATATCCACATATAATACAATCTCATCCCTCTATGGTCAATCTTCTCATCTCAGTCACTTTGGACCCTTGGGAGACTTGATCCGGTCAGCAGCACTTGAAAGACATTTATGAGACTCCCTTATTCTTTCTCATGAGTTTTGAAAGTTGTCTCACAGCCTGTTAATGGTTTACTTCCTACCTGGTGTCCCACAAGGCTCAGCGTTTGGTCCTCTTCTAGTCTTCTTCTATACTTGATATCTTGATGAGGTCATATTCTAACCCAAGTTTTCATTTTACTAAGATGAAGATGACACTTCAGTTTCCTTTAGGTTTTCGCTCAGATCTCAGAATGTCTGGCAGAACTTCAATGGAAAATCAATTTAAGTGATGTGGTCTGTTCACCAGCTCACGCACTGTCACGATCCCTGAGGAGATGAGAGTTCGGGGCAGTGCAAAGATGATAACACTGGAGATCTCTAGTCGCCCGCCTGAATAGCTGGACCAGCCCCTGCCCTCCTTCTTCTTTGGGCAGATGAAGAACACTTTGAAGACCGTCCCAGAAGAAGTCCACCAGCAGGGTCTGGATATTCGCAAGCAGGTTTGGCGGCGGATCCACGCATGCCAGCTTGTGCCAGAGGGACAACGCAGCAAGGTTGTTGATGACCAGAGTTCGCCCCCTGTAGGACATCTTTGGGACCAGCCGCTCACCTGCTCAGTCTGCCCTTCACATGCTCTAGAGAGGCTTCCCAGTTTTTGTTTTAAAACTCATTGTTTCCCAGATAGACACCTAAATATTTAAAACCACCTATTTTCCACACTAAACCTCCTGATAGTGAAGGTTGCTCGCCTCCCCACTCCTTAACTAAAATGGCTTTACTCTTAGACCAGATCTGAAATTCATTTAAAATGTCAGTTAAAACATTCACATCATTCTGTGTGTTTAACATCACTACCAGATCATCTGCATAAACTGATAAACTTATTGAGGCATTAGCATGTGGAATATAAAAACCAGAGAGAAGATTTCTTAACTTATTTAAAAGAGGTTTAATTGCTAGAGAGTACAACATACCAGAGAAAGAACAGTCCTTTCTGATCCCCCTGTACACTCTAAAAGGAGCACATAAACCAATGTTAACCTTCAGTACACTTTCAATGTCACTGTGCAACACCCTGATCATGGCTGTATAACCTGAGTTGAACCCAAAGGCTTCCAGCACCTTCCACAAATAGTTATGCTCAACCCAGTCAAAAGCCTTTTCCTGATCTAGGAAAATCAGACCAGTCTTTAAGCCCAATAGCCTGGAGATGTCCAAAATGTCACGAATTAAATAGACATTGTCTTATATGGACCTATCAGGCACACAGTACCTCTGGTCTTGGTAAATGAGCTGCTCCATTACCAAAATCAGTCTTGAGGCTAATGCTTTTGAGAGCAGCTTACAGTGCACAGTAGTGAGACCCGGCACCAGTTTTTCAGATGTGTCAGGTCTTCCTTTTTCGGTAGCAGGGTCAGGATGGCCCTCCTGCAGCTCAACGCGAGTTCACCTCTCCGTATAATGTTCCCCTATTCTCGTTCGACCATAATTGTGTCTTATTTTGCTTGCCTGATTTCCCCTGTTCCTTACCTTTTTCTTTTCTTTTATGTGAAACTTTAAAAACGGGCTCATCCACCATGTCTACGTCTCTCCCATCCCCTTGTACTGGTGTGGTGTCCGGTGTTTCTGAGCGGTCGTTCTGCACCTCCGTGTCTGCCTTCGCCAGTGCAGGCAGCTCCAGCACTGCGCCTGAACCCACTGAGCTGCGCCAGAACCCACTGAACTCCATAACTACGCTTCACTGACATGCTACTTACACACACACACACACACACACACACACACACTCACTTGCACTTGCACACAGTTATTATCCACACACACACGCACACTCACACAATAAACCGATTTTAAACCGAAAAACTGCATTTTATTCGGCAAAAAGCCAACCAAGAGAGCGACATAGAGAAAGACAGAGAGAGAGAGCTATTTTTGCTAAATCTCTCAGTGACTGCAGTATTGAGTTATAAATCACTTGCACTATATTTTTTCTTGTTCTTTGTGATTTCATGTTTACTATTTGCAGTTCTTTTGTTAGTGGGAAGGCCATAAATTTGAATTTCAGTAGCTTCTATGCCTGTAAAACTGAATCGTGAAAGGATGAGTTTGAACGTTCTATTTCTTTATGTTTTAACAGGAAGAGTTGTTTGTAATAGCCTATTATCCCCACTTGCTGTAGAAGCACTTTTTCAGTTTCATGCCATCTTAACCTGGTTCCATATAAAAACCTTGAGGTTTTTAGCCTGAAAGTTGTTTTGCGTGAAAATAAGTCAATTAGCTCCTGTCTCCTTCATCTAATGGAAGATGCTCTGACCCAATGGTGTCCTGACCAAAAAATATCAAACATTATCTTCTGTAAGCTTGTAATTAGTGTGTTTGGTGGATTTAACACTACAAACGTAAGCCATAGCATAGAAGCAACCAAATTGTTAATTACTAAAACTCGTCCTCTATATGACATTTGGGACAACAAGCTTTTCCATTTTGACAGTTTGGTACACACATTTTCTGTTATACCAGTCCGATTTTTTACTTTATATTGTTGTGTTCCCAAATGCCCAGAACTTTAATTCCCTGGCTTTTCCACTTCAAACCACCGGGTAACCAGGGTGATTTCACCTCTTTCCACTGTCCTACTTGTTAGGCTTCACATTTATTTCAATTTACTTTTTAAAACGAAGACTTCTCATAACAGTCCAAAGCTTTTACTAAAGTAGTTATATCGTTGTTTTTTTTAATGAATATATAGATGTCATCTGCATACTTAATCTGGATACTATCAGTGGCGAGTGAGTCTTCTTTATAAAGGAGGTTGAACCAAGTTGTGAAAACCTTTCCAAACTCAAAATCTTTAAAAGCGGAAAACAAAAAGCTGTTGTTATCAAAGGTTTTTTTCTTGATCAATACTAACAATTTTGACATGTTAATTATGCACATTGCATACATTTAAAACATCGCTCATTAGAAATAAATTCTCCATTATAATACAATCTGGAATACAATAGTCTGCAGTCTGGATGAAGTTCTAGAAAGCACTTAATATTCTGTACAAAGAAACGTGACCGGTCTCCAGTTTTTGCGTAGTGTTAAATCTAATTTCTTGGAAAGTATTGTTAGAACTGCTCTTATGCAGGAGGTTGGGAGCATCTTTTCATTAAAACAGGTTACCAAGATCTCATGCATGTCAGGTCCAAGAATTGTCCAAAAGTGTTTATAAAAGTTTGTGGTGAGACTATCTATTCCAGGTAAGTGTCCTAATGCTAGCTGGTTTATTGCTGCCGTAAGTTCTACCAAGCTTATCTGTATATCCAGCTCAGCTTGTTCTGTTTCGCTCAGCTGTGGAAGGTTCTCTAGGAGATCATGTACACATTTCTCCTCGCACTGATCTTTACCATATAACTGGTGTTTTGCAGTACTTCCCACCACTGACTTAAACACTCAAATGTTGACTTTTTTTGCTCCAATTTTCCCAGATTAGTTGAATATTTTTACAAAACCTCTCATGTTGAAGCAATTTATTATTAATTATTGATTTATTAACTTGTTGTTTTAGAAGCATGGTAACAGTAGTTGGTTGATAGTCTAAAAAAACCAACTGGTCTAATGATACTGTCTCATTTTTCTACTTAAAACCTTAACCCAAGTATACTGTATTGTGTTTGGACATTTGATTCTCCATGCATCTAATAGATTGAAGTGCAGTATTATACTCTTTAGGATTTTGCTGGATTGTAAGTGTGCTTCTTTACTTAATCTGTCTAAATTGAAATCAACAGTGCAATTTCAATCATGTCCCAAGATGATGTGATCACTTTCAACTGCTTCTAGAGCTGTCTTTATGTTATTTAGCGCCTATATTAGGGGCGTAGATATTAAAAAAGCAATAGACTGAGCCTTCTATACTTGCTTTGATGAGTATGGCGCTACTTGCTTTTACGAGTATGGCGCTGGAGCACAAGAGTTTAGTATCTTTACATCTACATTGTTGGAGAACATTATGACTACTCCTCCACTTACATTATTACCACGATTAAAGAAAGAATGGACACCCATAAGAGATCCAAGTCGACTTCCTCATTTTTTGTAGTGTGTTTCTTGAAGAAAGATTACATCTATCTGATTCAGGGCCACTATTTCCTTTACCAACGCCCTTTTCTGACAAACCTGTCCTCCACTGATGTTTAAATTTAAACACTTAAACTGGCCATGAAGAGACAGAAGTAAATGAAAGACAGAAGCAGACAGAATGTAACTGCTTCATGGCAGACATTATTATTAAGTGATTTTGGGGCTTTTTTCATGTTTACTAACTTTGAGGGTTTTTTAAATGATGTAACATGTTTTCGTAGGCGATATCTTTCTTTTCATCCAGTAACTCGAAATTGACCCTTTTTTGGAAAATTTGACTGATCTGATACATTTTTGTTTTTCAGGAAAATGGTTCTCTATTTTTACAAATTGTCCAAATGTTTTAAGAAATTTCATTATTTTATCCAGTGAATACAAATCTTTCTCTTTGTTTGACCCATTAGAGTCTTAGTCATCTGATTCATCCTGCTCTATCTCCTCGGTTTCACTTTATGCTTGTTTTTTTCTTCTCAAAGTAGTGCTTTTATTTTTTCCTTTAGTTATTACAGGACTGTCCTGTTCAATGGGCCCACTACCAACCAGAACTTTACTAATGTAAGTTTTTTCATCCTTATTTGGTATCTGTACCTCTTTGGGTACATTTGACTTCTCTGTGGATCTTTCACAATGTTTAGCATCTCTATTGTCTGTTTTACCGCCATTATTATTATTTTGCTTTTGTTTACCATGAGGGGAGCATTGCTGGTAGATGCTTCAGCATCTTCATGCTATTTTTTGCCTGACATTTTTTCTGCAAAAGGCTCTGCACGTTCAGTTTGCCCTTTATGTGGACAGGCAAAGCATTTGTGGCCCACATCACCACATTCAAAACATTTTGTGTTCCCTGAACTCAAAAACACAGTGTAAACACCACCTTTAAATTTAACTTTGAGGGATGCCTTTAATGACTGTGATGAAGAGTCCAAAATCATGAACACTTGTTTCCTGAGTGAGATCACATGCCTAAGACAGGGATCTTTGCACCCAAAATTAAGCATCTCAAACCCGCTTGTTAAGTTCTTGCGGTTAATAAAATCTCTCAATGCTCTGACTGGGCAGACTGTTCTGAGCGTAACGCTGCAGTTGCGGGGCCTAAAGAACAAACATTCATCATTCACTGTCGCCAGAGCGGGCAGAAGCATTGTTTTAAGAGCTCCTTTTCTGCAATAGATGCCAAGGGCTCAAAAGGAGGCTGGAAAAGAGCTTCCAGCAGTAACTTTAGGTCCTAAAGTGGTACTGAGGGAGGACGAGGGGGTGAAGTCTCCAAGCCCCTCTGAGAAATTTAACTAATCGATTGCCCATCTATGTGGGGAACGAAAAGCGACAATGGCTGCTACGTACACCTTGAGAGTGGAAGGCAGGGAGCCGTTATCCAGTCTGTGCTGAAGAAAACCGAGTATGTCTGACACAGAGCAGCTGTTGGGGCCGAGGCTGGCTCTGCAACACCACTGAGCGAAGACTTGCCACTTCGAACGTTACAGTCGTTTTGTGGATGGGGCTCGCACTTCCTTCAGCGTGCTAAGCAGGTGGGCATGCAGCGTGTGCACACGTAGGCTCCGCAGCTCTGGGCTGGGATGCAAGTTCATGCCTTTCGGCTGAGACAGCAAGTCCTTCCTAATGGTAATTGGCCAAAGGCTAAAACCAGAGTCATACTTTTCACCAGGGTGAACACATACAGCCTGGCCGCTGGCCAGTGCAACACCAAAGCATCTCCCCCCAGCGGGGAATGGACAGCAAGACACTGCATGCTCTCACTCCTGGCAAAAAAGGTCCACCTCCGTCTCCCCAAAACAGCTCCAGGTCATCTGGACAGACTTGGGATAAAGCCTCCACTCTCCTGGGGTGTACCCCCCTCAAGAGCAAATCCGTGCCCTGGTTCAGATAACGGGGAATGTGCGTTGCTCTTTAACAATCTGCCCACATCCGGAGGTGAGCAGCCTTCACGCAAAGCGTGCGGGTGCGCACGCCACTCTGGAGATTTATGTACGAAACCACAGATGAACAGATGAACTGTTGTGTCAGTACAAGTTGCTGCTCTACCCGTGGCAGAAAAGCTATCAGACCTAAGAATACTGCCTCAAGCTCTATGCGGTTTATGTGCAGGTGAGCCTGCGGAAACGACCACCATCCCGATTTTGGTATGCCCCGGCAGACGGCTCCCCAGTCTTGGGTCAAAGGTCAAGATGACTCCCCGGCTGCATTTCTGAGTCATACCACAGCCTTAGAGCACCTCACGGAGGTCTGGGAGCTCCTTCCAATCACCTCTTTCTGACGCAGATAAAGACATGAAGTTGTTTTCATAGCCAAAAGAGAGGATGTTCGCTAACTCTGGCAGTGGAGAGTGTCAGTCCTTTATGGCAGTCCTCCACTCTCCAAAAGATATGGGGCGCCTTTGCTGGTCCTGTGCCACGACAACAGTTTTCAACCAGAAGCTGCTGCTGCGTGCTATGTTGCAGCGAGCCCTCAAGACGCGCACCGGCAGATCCAGACAGTGCTGGCAGTCAGCGTGGTCCATCACCGCTTCCGTTTGTGCCACTCCAAGGCACAGGAGGCAGTGGCTGTGGCTGTCTGGTGGCTCTATTGGGCCCGCACAGGAAGCACAAAACGCGATTTCCGAAGGATATTGCTTTTTCTGTAAAGGAGAGGATTCTGAATATTGCCGCCTTATATACTCTTTAGACGACGGCACTTGCTCATTGCTCATTTGCATATGGGCGTCAATTGGCCCAGTCTGATGTACTGGAATGAGCCGATAATCTTCAGAGAAAGAGTGAAGGTGGGGGATTTCTTATAGAGGATGCCTCACAATGTCGAGTGAAGCTTAAAAGGGAACAAAATTGGTATATTTAAAATTAACTTGTCAAAATATCACTACTTTTTCAATGTATGCAATTACACTATTGAAGGTAGTAAAGCTGTACTATTTTATTTACAAAAGGTGCCTTTTCAGGATTTGTTGTAGAATACAGATTGACAAAACCTGTAATTCATTAATATTAGATATAAATCTTTGTAAACCATCAATGGCATAATAAAGAACACTGAGTATGAGGTTGTCAAAACGAGGTAGAGTAAGTACATAGCATTACACCCTCTCTGAACATCATTTATATCATAAAAACCTACATGTAAACCTACATGAAACAGTACAGCTTTACTACCCTTAATTCCATACATTGACAAAGTAAATGAGCTCGTATGGTGGCAAATCAATGCCAAAAAGAACCGAGTGCACTCGAGGGTGTTTACACGCGCGATGAAATAAACTTGCGAGTGGGAAACAGATCTACATGCTAAGGAACGGGAGCCTGCGAGCTCATTTTAAACTCGTCAAAACAAGTATAGAAGGCTCAGTGTATTGCTTTTTAATATTTACGCCCTTAATACAGGCGAGAGAGAGAGGAAAATAGGGAGAGACAGAGAAACATAGTGAGAGAGGAAAAGAGACATTTCTGGGGCTGTCTGTGTCTCTCTGTTTGTCTCTCTTCAAATGGTCCTAAATGGCAATCAGCAGCAGAAGGTAAAGCAGTTAAAGCATCTGAAACATTTACACTCGGATTTACTCATCAACATGGAACCTTTAACGCCAGATTAACATTTCTCTTTTCTAGACACAGTGTTTATGAAGATTTTATTTCTGTTAATCACGTCCGTCTCCATCTTCTCGCGTCTTTCAACACTACTTAACACCCAATTTTGCTGAAAAACTTTTACACTGAGCATTGGACTTCTTCCATCGTTACCATGAGTCTCGAACATCTGTCCTTCTGGATTTATGCTGGCTGTGTGGAATGAATATAAGAAGCGAGAACTGTCTTACTGCTGCTGAACAAACAGATGAAACCATTGAGCAGTTTTTCTTACTTTCTATTTTATAATATTATTTAGTGAGGCACCAGTACGAAAACACAGCAAGGGACTCCTGTCACGGTGGGGAACAAAATTAAGGTCCCCATGGGTACAAAATCATACAAGATGAGGTTTTTTGAGAAAGTAAAAATGCAGAAAGTTTCTGGTTAAGGTTAAGGTTTGGGGGTAATATTAGGGGTTAGGTTTAGGGGATAGAAAATACAGTATGTACAGTATAAAAAAAATTACATCTATAGAGAGTCCCCACAAGGATAGCTAACCAGACTATTTGTGTGTGTGCTTGTTTGTTTGTGTGTGTTTGTGTGTGGGTGCTTTAAGCCCAGGAGTCACACTAATTGGAGAGAGATAGCGAGCGAACAGGAATTATTGATCCAACTTCATCTGCTCCAGAAACAGCAAGATCTTGGCATTTAATGTTACACACACACACACACACACACACACACACACACAGCACGCTGGGAATTCATTACCATCACCAGCCTAAACTTTTCATTTCCACAGCAGTGAGAATAAAGTGTGTGATTCTGATTTTGAACTTTTAGGGTCCTTGATTATCTGCATGTTAAAACATTCAGCTTTAGCATGTCTCATCAAAACATGTCAAACAAAACCACTTCAACATGTTCAACTTCAACATGTTTATATTCAACACATCCAACTTCTACACGTCCAACATCAACATGTCCAACTTCAAAACGTCCAACTTCAACATGTCCAACTTTAACACCTCCAATTTCAACACATTTAACTTTAAACACGTCCAGCTTCATTATGTCCAGCTTCCACTAGTCCAATTAGGATAATGTCTTACCCAAATGGCAACCTTCATGTCCAGTTGTAACATGTCCAGCTTAATTTTGTCCAGCTTTAACACATCCTATTTCAACAAGTTTAGCTTCACACATCAAGCTTTAACATGCCAATCCTTCAAGACATCAAGCTTTAGCATGTCTAACTTTAACATGTCCAACTCCAACACATCTATCTTCATACTTATGGCTTAAACAAGTCTATCTGTAACAGGTCTTACTCGCAATGTCCACTTTAATGTCCAGCTTCAACTTAACCAGCTTCATTATGTCCAGTTTTAACACATCCAACTTCAACAAGTTTAGTTTTAACATGTCCAGCTTCAACATGTCCACCTTTTTTATAAAACTAGCTTTAACGTGTCTAGTTCAACATGTTAACCTTTAAAATTTGTTACATATTATGTCCACCTTTATGTCCAGCTTTAACATAAAATTTAACACATTCAGCTAAAAGAATATTCTCCTAATTTTCCATTTAAGTGTCCCTTTTTTGCACCACAAGTGTAGAAATGCTTTGTTTTTTGTGAAGCTGAGAAACAATTCACAGGTAGTCAAGTCTTTAACAGTGTGGAAAATCAGACAGTGACTCTTAGGACTCTCATCTGCTTAATAATGTCTTCCTATCGAGATTACCTTCCACAGGTGTAGTGTGAGATCTATTTCCTGGATACCTAGGAGTCGTTTGTATCTTTTATAAGACAGGAAAAGAACAAGACAGCCCTGACTGCGGATTCTTAGTGTGTGTCGTGGGAATTGAGGAACTCAGCATACTGAAGCTCCTGAAACACGATCATCTAATAAATATTCATTCACACTGCAAGAATCAAAGTCTTTGGTAATATCCGTGAGTCAATTCTAAGCTCCCCTACTTGTTCTTTAATGATTACGGGGCAGCACCATGACTCTTCTCTGTGGTGTGAATCTCAGCAGTTGTCTCAGAAATCAGCCTGTAGAACCAACTTACCTTAAAATCTCTCCTTCTTCTTCAGATAGTTTTTTTTTGCAGCTTCACATTTCCTGTGGTTGACAGACATCTCGGTGATTCACTGATCAATGTTTTAATTCCTCATGACCTTGCATCGCTAAGGTTTTTACTGCATAGCTTTTGTACATCCTTTCACATCGCATCCGTCTCGCTGTGAGGAGCGAAGTGAAGTTTTACACAGTGACATAAACAAACTGCTCTAAAGCAGAAAAAGGAGGGACGGCCTGTTATTCAGACAGGTGTCCTGCTTTTTTTAGTGAGGTGTGAGTTCTGTGTGGGGATGTAATATCAAGTGACTTTCACTTCAGCAGTTTTATTCATTCTAGTGTAAAAATTCTTCGTAACCACAAAATCCTGATTTCCACAAGAGGGAAAATAGGTGTTGTCTTGGGAAATTGTTCCTGACAGCACTATGAGTTTTTAGACCTGAGTAAATAATTAACTAAGCAGAAACGCTCATCAGGGTTTTTTTTTGCAGCACTTATCTTTTTCACTTTTCTTTTTTGATTTAAGGTGTTCATGACAGGTGCAGTATTATGCTGAGACTTTGTTAAACATGCAGCTGTGATGTCAGTCAATATTTGAAAAACAATTAATTAACTTTTACAATATGAGTGTTTTTTCCTTACTTATTTTTCACTGTGCTTGATCTCATCTTTCGCTGTGCTGCTTCTTGTTTCTTTACTGTGCTGGATCTCATTTCCTAACGGTGTGAACCTTGTTTTCTTACAATGCTGAATCTCATCTTCTCACATTGCTAGGTCTTGTCTTTCCCTGTATTAAAACTTGTCTTCCAACTGTGCTGGATCTCTTCTTTCACTATGCTGGATATCTCCATAAAACCCAGTTTCTGAGATGTTTAACTAACTGTCCCTGAATCCCGAGTGAGAGTGATGAAAAGAAAAAGAGGAACAAGTGGTGGAGTGGGGATAAAAGCATATTAAAGAATTAAGAAAAGAATGAAGAAAATATATTAGTGATGGAGGAAAGCAGGGGTGCTTTCCTTTTTTTCGTCTGTCATAAAAGCAGCTGCTGCTCAGGGGTTTTTCTTTGCAGCACTTAGCTTTTTTCCCTTTTTTATTTAAGGTGTTCATGACAGGTGCAGTATTATGCTGAGACTTTGTTAAACATGCAGCTGTGATGTCAGTCAGCATTTCTGGTGTCTGTAGAATTTACTGACAGTTTGTTGTGAACGGTACATTATTGATGGAACCTTGGGTCTCCCCGTGCTGTTCTGTGTTCATGCGGCACGAAGGGGGGGGTATCAATATAAATGAGATGATGGACAGCTGGACTGTGCAGATAAGCTGCACCATAGTCACCATCATCAGAAAGGAGCATTTTCCCTATGTTACGAACACTAAGATTCATCAGGATGACCTCTGGTAACCTTTACCCTTCAGATGACCTGTGTGTGTTTTGAGGAGGAATGGACTTGACTGCGGTGGACACATTCGCATTAGCTGTAGCCCTCATTATTGGTCTGATGAATAATTCATCAGGTCTTTAGAAAGTCTTTAGTTCTTATATAAGCGCAAATGCTGGCAAGAAAATGTAACACACTCTGAATATTAATGTGCTGGAGGGTGTATGTAAATTAAATAGTGTCTGTGTTGTGTGACATTGAAAACAATTAACTTTTACAATATGAGTTTACTTTTCCTAAACCGTCCTTATTTTTCACTGTGCTGAATCTTATCTTTTGCTGTGCTGTTTTTGTCTCTTCACTGTGTTGGATCTTGTCCTCTAACTGTGCTAAACCTTCTTACCTTACAATGCTGAATCTCATCTCCTCACTGTGCTGGGTCTTGTCTTTTCCTGTACTAAAACTTGTCTCCGAACTGTGCTGATTCTTGTATCATCACTGTGCTGGATCTCTTCTTTCACTGTGCTGGATCTCTTCTTTTACTATGGCTGGATCTCTTCTTTCGCTTTGCTGGATCTTGTCTCTTGCTTTGCTGGATCTTGTCTCTTGCTTTGCTGGATCTTGTCTCTTG
Source organism: Bagarius yarrelli (assembly GCA_005784505.1). Taxonomy (NCBI): domain Eukaryota; kingdom Metazoa; phylum Chordata; class Actinopteri; order Siluriformes; family Sisoridae; genus Bagarius; species Bagarius yarrelli. The sequence continues at coordinate 474,580 of VCAZ01000108.1, read as the reverse complement.
CTTTGCTGGATCTTGTATCTCAATGTACTAGACCTTGTATCTTGCTCTGCTGGTCCTTATCTTTCGCTGTGCTGAATATTGTCTCTCGTTATACTGGATCTTGTCTCTTGCTGTGCTGGACCCTGTCTTTTGCTGTGCTGGATCTTATCTCTTGCTGAACTGCTTTACTTTTTTTTGTCTCTCACCTCTAAGGAAGGTGCTGCCTTGTTTTTTTCCCTTTAAAGCACTCAGCTTGTTCACTTCAGTTTTTACTTTATGAGAAAACTTTTATGTGTGAATAAGCCCTTAATTACATACACACACACCACACACACACACACACACACACACAACACACAACGACACAAACACACAGTAACGTAATAACTGAGTTTATCCTAATAAGTGTTGCTTGTTTGTCGATGACAGGGATTAGCAAAATGTCTTGAAATGTAGACGCGTTAATGTTTAAGTCTTATCACTGTCATAAATAGAACTAAATTCCACATGCAAATTTCCTGTGTGAGTTTTCCGTGAAGTGTTGATGAATAATTAGTGTGAGGTGAGGAAACGTGCTCGCTCAGCTTCACTGGGAGAAGCGCTGAAGACTTTCCTTATTACACACGTTTGATTGACAGTGACATTTTATGAGAAGCTCGAATACTCGTTAAGAGCTGTGTAAAGTAGTGTGTGTCTGTGTGTGTGTCTTTGTTGGGAGGGGGGGTTGTACTTTAGGTTTGAGGAGAAACAAAACTGTATTATAAACACAGCAAGTGTGTTCAGGTGGTCTGGGTGGTCATGCTGGATCTTATGCAGCTTCCCTGTGGACCTCATTATCCTTCAAATTCTGCTATTGGAGAAATAGGAAGAGAAAGTGAAGGAAAAAAGGCAAGGAAAGAATGAGAATGCCAGAGTGAGAAAAAGAGATGGAAGAGAAGAAAAGAAAAGAAAAGACACTGCAATGCAGAGAGAAATTGAGAAATAGAGAGAAAGAGAAAATAGAGAAATAATGAACAAGTGCAAGAGGGGAGAGAGATGTGAGCTGTGACTGCAAGACAGAAATAGATACAAAGATAAAGTGTTAGAGAGTTGATAAAAGAAAAGAAAGCAAGAGTGAGAGGCAGAGAAATGAAGGAAGAGTGAGAGAGAGAGAAGGAACAGAAAAGAGAATGCAGAAGAGAGAGAGAGAAAGAAAGTAAGAAAGAAAAAGATAAACAGAGAGGAGTGATAGAGAGAGCGAGAGGAGTGATAGAATATAGAACGCAGAAGAGAGAAAGAAAGAACAAAAGAAAGAGACAGAGAGAGAGAAAGATAAAAAGAGACAGATAAAGAGAGACACAGTGAGAGATGATAAAAGAGAGAGAGAAAGAGAGAGAGAATGATGAAATGTAAATGTTGTCAGCTGAAGTTTTGCTCGTTAAACTAGTTTTAATAGTGGACAGAAGATCCCCCTGGGGTCCATATTGCTCTTTCTGCTCTAATGATCCACCACATGAGGAACATGAACATCTGGATAACATCTGGCTTCATGAAAGTGGGATGATTAGAGTAATTAAATGATAAAAGTCTTGGGATAAAAAGCTGCAGTTTTTTTTTATTGTGTTGTATCAGTATTAATGACCCAGTGCTGCTCAAAACAGCTAAACATTAGCACCTGACTGTGAGTGTGTGAGTGTGTGTGTCTGTCAGTTTGCAGTGGCAGATACCGTTGAATTTGGAATTGGGAAATATAAGTCACACATCAGCTGAGTCTCATCTGGATCACTAATAAAACAGGTATAAGCTCAAACAGACACACACACACACACACACACACCGCAGTCCATCAATAAGACTGAACAAGTTAAGGAAGTGGATAAACACACACAGATGAGTAGGAGGAGAAGAAAAGGGGGATGAGGAGCTGTGTACTGTAGGGTTGTACCACGTCTCCTCACCAATATTTCCCACTCCCTGCTTTTCTATAAATAAACCAGAATAAAGAACGAAGAGAGAAAAATTAGATTTATTTACATCATTTACATCATTTCAACTACATCACTTCAACATCTACATCACTTCAACATCTACATCACTTCAACATCTACATCACTCAACATCACTCCATTATCTACATCACTCCATCATCTACATCACTATCATTTCTTCGTCTACATCACTCAGCCACTAGTTTACCTTCATCATTCCTTCATCTACATCACTTCATCACTAGTCCCCCCGCATTTCACATATCCGAATCACATATCCGTTTAGATCTCTCCATTATACATTTCTCAACATCATTTTATCATGCCTTCATCTACGTCACCTTATCATGCCTTTATCTACATCACTTTATCACTTTCACTCCATCACCAGTTCCTTTACATCACTTTTTTTCATTTAATATTCCTCTCATTTCCTCTTCATTTCATCACCCATTCCTCTGCACCACTCTATAACTAATTAATTTCCTTCATTATTTCCTTCACTCTATAATATACCTTTATCCCCACTTGTTCCTCTCACTCCACTCTGAGTGTATGTGTGTGTGTGTGTGTGTGTTTGTGTGTATTCTCACTGCAGATCATCTCAGTGGGAATCGTGCTGGTCTGCTGGATGATGTCTTCGGTCTGGCCGGGTGAGTTGAGTGTGAGGATTCTCGCACTTTTCAGATCTCAGTGAGTGAAAAGCAGCTTCATCACTGATGGACGCTGCTCTGCTTATTTCCCCCAAACCTGCTGAGAGTACGAATGAGAAACAATGCACATAGACATGCCGGTGGAAATGGGCTAGTGGCTGAGCTGCATCTCAGGTACCGTGCTGAAAGAGAGAAAGAAGAATGGAGAGACAGAGAAGAACGGAGTGAATGCAACTCTTCGTTACTCTGTTACGAGTTCAGGCTTTAGCTCTGCCCACCAGCCAAAAGTCTGTTAAACAGAGAGAGATTAAGGAACGATTAATGGAGGGATGAGAAAGCAACATTAATGGTTTGATGGAAGAGGATAAATGGAATTGCTGTGGGGGGACAATTAATAGAGAAGGACGAAAGTAATAGAAAAGAGTGATGTAGAAGGACAAGTGATAGGTAATAGCATGCTGAATGTAGTGATGAAGTAGAGAGGGAGGAGTTACAGATCCTTGAGGTGATGAAGTGATGTGGGGGATGATTGATGAAGAGAGTGATAAAGAGGGACCACTGAAATAAGCTCTCTCTCATTCTCCTTGTTTCTTTCTTTCTTTTGTCTTCCTATTCATCTTCCTCTCTGTCTCTCTTTCTTTAACTTATTTCCAGATGTTTAGTTTTACCTGGAAATACCAGTGAAGTGAATCCAGTCATATAAAAAGCCAGAAGTCTTTAGTAGATGATTTTCTGTTATTCTCCAAGCACACACATTTCCTAACTAATAATAATCCTGATCAAATTCCATCAGTTAATCAAGCCTCCACTGTGTGTGTGTGTGTGACCCCATAAAGTATCACTAAAAGTATGCCATTTCTTTGTGCACCGTTTCTGCTGATTTGTGATCTAAAACAATAAATTTCATAATTCAATAAAAAAAAACCCTGGAAAATAGTAAAAAACAGTACAACGCGAGCACAAAAGAGCATGACAGACAGGTATGTAAATGAGATAGATGGAGAATGGCTTGCGTGACCACTTCTTATTCAGAGGTTTTATAATTTTTTTACGGCACAAAACAACACAAAGTAAGCATAAACAAATGGCGATTTGGTTGGCATGGGGTGTGGAGTGACAGCACTGCCTCGTGTTGTATTGTAAAGGAATTAGATAAAATGTTTATTTTAGTGGCACAAATCGAGAACAAACGAACGGCACCCGTTTGGAGAGATTTGATTGCTATGGAATGGAGAGTGATGTCATTGTCCTCAATTGTTTTTGTTTTTTCTAAGAAGCAGAAATATATTTGATGTTCATTTTTAACAGCACAAATCAGCACAAAACATGCACAAACGAATGACACCGGTTTTGTGCGATTTAGACGAACTGGGGTGGAAAATTTTGAGTATATCTAAGATAGGAAAATACAGTGTTACAGTGATACAGTGTTTGTTTTAACAGCACAAACGGGCAAAAATTAATGCTTAATATCTCAAAAACCAAACCAGCACAAACGTTCCTTTTTGTGGGCGAAATCTGGACAAACCTAGCACAAAAGAGGTCTGACCAGCAATTTTAATCTTTCGATAAAAGAGGGCAGACCAGAGAAAATGCTTAACTTCAGTGGCACAGCGCCAAGCAGCAAGCCCTGAGGAACTCCCCTCCCTTACAGCCCCCACCAATCATTAATTTTATGATTTTTTTGACAGCACAGATTATTGATGAGGTTAAAAAATAAATGCTGAGAGTAAATATTTAGGCTGGAACAGGAAAAGCGCTCAGCGGCGGCAGCGTTTGTCTCTCGTGGCTTGTTGCACAGTTTCTTTTACCTAGCAGCAGAAGCTGAGATCTGTCCCTTTGCTGTAGCAGTGTGTGTGTGTGAATAAAGCTAAGCTGCACCTCTCTATGTCTTTACTGCTGTTTGCAGATTTGCCATTGAGTGTGTGCATGTGTGATTGTCCTTGTTGGTCAAACACTTTTATGTACTTTTCTGTGAATAAACGTGATAAAGAATGTTGCAGGTTTGAATTACCTGAATGTCTCGAGCGTCAGCACAAAATTTAACTCTTCTGCTGCAGGAAATGTTCAGCCGCTTCAGTTGCGACGTTTAACATAATTTAATTTGTTTTTATTTCAGCTTAAGTGAGGAGGAGAATACATGCTGTCAGAGATCTTGGATTCTTTTATTGTTTCTTTTCACGGTAACTCAACTTGAAATTCATTAACTCCTGTAAATAATTAATAAGAAAATTATGACACATACACTTCATACACACAAATACACAGTCTCTCTTACACACACACACACACACACACACACACACACACATACACACACACACACATATACACACTTGCTAACACACACACTTACAGATGTACACACACACAAATACTCATATATATTTACACACACATACAGACTGTCTGACACACACACACAAACACAGGTGTTTTGGTTGACCTGAAAGTGCTGCTGAAACACAGGTTGACGTTTGATCTGCTGCTCTTGGTAACACTGCACAGGGTTTGATCTTCATTCTTGGTGGTGCATCTCTGATGTTTGATCAATCTCCCTGCAGAGGATCCTAAACGCCAATAGCTGCGTCCCGTCAGCATGATTCTTCTGTAAAATATATTTCTGTTGCAATATATATATATATCGTTTTTTTTACGATATATATATATTGCAACAATCTATTTCTTGGTCTGCCCAAAAAACTCATTGCAAGGCTACAATATGTTTAAAAGTCAGCAGCAAAAGTTCTCACCTCCACTAGGCCTTCTGCTCTCATTACTCTTCTAGTGCACGATCGGTACTGGCTGCATGTTTTGTCACATATTCACTTTAAGATATTATCTCTAACATTCAAGGCACTAGATGGTCTTGCCCCTTCATATCTGTCTGACCTACTGTATCCCTAATCTCCTGAGCTTGGTTTTTTGTCTGTTACTTGTTATTGGATGTCGACTATATGGGGTAGATCAATTCCTAAATTATTCCTAAAGACAGGGGGGCTATAAATACACAAAGAACTAATGAACCTAACAAGACACACCTTAGACAGTGAACAACACATGACAGAACAAACCAATGAGAATGAGAGACAGAGACAAGGCGAATCACAAGACAGGAAGACAAGGAGAAAAAACAGGAAGTAAACAAAAACCAAAACATGAAACAAGAACCTTACATAACCCCCCCAAAAAATGTTTAGATGGTGTTTGAGAAGTGGGTGCTTGGTGGGCATGGCATAAACAGACTTGGCAAAAGTAAAACAAACTGGAGACCATGGCGGTGCTGGAAGATCAGTGGACCCGTGCGGGACAGGAGGACCAGAGGACCTAGGATAGACAGGCGGCTCAGAGAACCATTCCGGGGCAGGCCGATCATAGAGCCATGGTGGGGCAGGCGGATCTGAGGACCTAGGAAGGACAGGCAGAACAGAGGACCATGGCGAGACAGGCAGATCATAGGACCATAGCGGGGCAGGCGGATCTGAGGACCTAGGCGGGACAGGCGGATCTGAGGACCTAGGCGGGACAGGAAGAACAGAGAACCAACACGAGACAGGAACATACCCCGCTATGACTAACCTTATAAACACAAATAACAATATAAGAGGCATAACAACAACAGACAGGGGCAAGACAGGCATAACACTAGACACAGGGATGGCACATTCAGTCTCAGGCGATGCTGGCTCGGCATAAACAGCCCTTGCCATGATGCAAACAGTCTCTGGCATGGCACCAGGCGTGGCAGGCTCGGCATCAGGCATGGCTGGAGACTCCTCAGGCGTAGGATCAGACGTGGCATCGGACGTGGCTGGAGACCCCTTTAGGCATGGCATCAGGCTCGGGGTCTGGCCCTGGTTCCGGGTCCAGCAGGTTTAGGAGTTTGAACAGAGCAGTAAGTGGCCCAAACACAGAGGATGGCAACTCCCATGACAGGGAGAGCCTCCGAGATGGGCACCGCCTTTTTCAGGGTCAGAACAGAGGCCCTAGATAGTCCACCCCTAGTAATTCTCATCTGAGGATCCGCCACGCTGGATACCAGTCTTGGCCGCAGCGCGGCGACCATCTTGGAGCTGGGAGGCGGCGCGGCAGCCATTTTGGAGCTTGGCTGGGGTGCGGCGGCCATCTTGGAGCTTGGCTGGGGCGCGGCCTTATATGTTGTACTGTCTGTGATGGTGTACAATGTTAAGCAACTTATAAGCGCTAAATAAATAAAACTTCTTTTTCTATATATATTGCAATCTAAATATGTCTTGAATAGCCTTATTTGGATATAATTCATTATGTTAAACTGATTGTGCTGATTTTGTAAAATTATAATCATCAATAAATAAATTAGGATAAAGATGTACCTAAAATAAACAGGATTTTATGTTCTTCTGGAGATTCAGATACAAAAATTATCTGATTTAAATAATTAAATATAAAATTAAACTGTATCATCGTCACTGTATAAATTAACTACAATTAATCTTTGTTGTTGAAACCATATTTTTTGCAGCCCCAGTTTGAACATTTACACCAGCACACGTCTGTCAGCATGAAATAAAGGTGTCAGGACTGAACAGGAGCAATGTTTAGAGCGCCTCACAGTGCAGTATGTATTTATTCTGTATTTACACTGTAACTGTATGAAGGGTTGACCTGTTACTCTTAATCATCTTAAACCTGTGTGTGTGTTTGCACTTCCTTGGCATGCTGTGAACAAAGCACTGTATCAGCTGGACAAACTGCTGGACCACACCGAGGACTACAGTCACTTTAGTGTAGGTGTGTGTGTGTGTGTGTGTGTGTGTGTGTATGTGTGTGTGTGTTAGCTAAATATCAGGATCTAATTGTAATATAGGTGTAATTGTTTCCTTGTCTCACTTAAAGAGCGTGAAGGGGATGAGAGACACTAAATTAGCCACAACATTACTTGCTGTAAAACGCACACACACGCACACACACACACACACACACATACACAGAGTGTATGATTACAGCCAGTTTTAGTTGTCCTTTCTGCTGATTAATCTGTGTGTGTGTGGGGTCAGATTGTGTGGAGGACTAAGGCTCTGTGGGGATTGTGTGTGTGTGTGTGTGTGTGTTAAAGTTTGATATCTGATCAATGAATCTTAGTCAGGGATTTAACAGACAAAACACACACTTTCTCACTCGGCCACTGCTGTCTGCCTTGTCTCCATGGAAACACCTGTTTGTTCATCTAATAGCATTTTCTTTGCATGCCCTCATAAGTGCACAGTGTAACACAAAAACACATACACACACACACTGGAATAAGAGATGTTAAGGGAAGGTGTATGTGTGTGTGTGGATGGGTGTTTTTACTTGAAGGCGTCACTGCTTTCTTCCTTCATCAGCGTTTTTGTGGAAAGTCCTGACTGGCTGCTTTAGTCTCCATCACTGTCCTCCATCACGTTTCTCTTCCTGTGTCCATCTGCAGCCTAGAAGAAAAATTCAAAAATGGAGACTCTGTTTCAAAAAGAACTAAAGTCCATAAACCCCCATAAAGTCAATCAAAGAATCTTCCTCATATACATCTTCCTGCAGGTCACATGCCACTGAAGTTCTGCAGGAACACCAATTGGATGTGAAACGCAAAATGCATCAACACTTATTTTCTACTTTCTCTACTGCACTTACTCTACTGTACTTCCTCTATTGCACTTTCTCTACTGCATTTTCTTTCTTGCACCTCCTCTTCTGTACTTCCTTTACTGCACTGCCTCTACTGCACTTCCTCTTCTGTACTTACTTTACTGCATTCCTCTACTGCACTTCCTCTACTGCACTTCCTTAACTCTTCAGAGCGTTTTCTTTTTCTCCTTTCAGAGCTGCAGACTCGCTGTCTTCCTCTTCCTGTTTTCAAAGCATTTGCAGCCTTTTAAAGCTTTTACTTTTTTTACTAAAACTGAAGAGAGTTTATAACCAAAGACCAGACACTGTAACTATGGCAACACTGCTCTAGGTCTAAGCTCGTATCAGCTAACTAGCTAAAACTGGGAGTGTGAGAGGTTCACTTCCTGTACACACACACAAACACTCCTTTAGCATATCTCTGCACATCTTTACAAAACATTCACTAAGAGATGTTTGGAAAACCTGAGCAGACGTGATTTTATACACAGATCATCTGGAAACATAAAGCCAGCAGGAGCACCAGGATCAGCAGGGGCAGCAGGACCAGGATGTAGACACCAATTTCCTTGTGATGGCTATCTTTCTTCTACTTCACCTGTTTTCTAAACAGAAAGAAAAGATTCCTTCTTGTACCGAAAGCAGCAGGATGAGATCAGGATGTGTTTATGCGGTCATGCGATTGGTAGAAAGTGAATTGAAGAGCTTTTGTTCTATCACACACCATGCTATTCTTTCTTTCTCTCTTTGTAGTGGTTGCTCTCTGTGTGGTGGTAATGCTGAGTCTTTAAACTGATTAATTTCAGTTTAAACAGTTACTAAGGTGCAACTAATGACATTGTACACTCAAAAATACAGTGATGACATCATACACCCATAGGACATACCTTTCCTTTTTCCCTCCGCCTCTGACCTTTTCTGGGACGCTGTGTTCGGATAACATCATACCCCATAGAACATACTGATGACATCATACACCTATATGATATACTAATGACATCATCCACCCATAGGATATACTGATGACATCATACACCTATACGATATACTGATGACATCATACACCTATATGATATACTAATGACATCATCCACCCATAAAACATACCGATGATATCAGACATCCATAAAACTGATAACATTATACACCCATAGGATATACTACTTCTTCTTCCATAAGGTAAATAGAGCATCATGGCGGCTTTGTTTCCAGATAGAAAAAAAAGACACAAACATTTCCTTGCAATTTGGGCAAATCAACGAATTTCAGTGGCTGTGTCCAAAATCTCATTAATGAATTTTGTTCTATATAGTATGCCTACAGACAGTATGAATGAATTACTGTACTTTATCCCCCATTTTGTCAAATGACATATAACTTAATGACAACGCAAATGTAAAGTTGGATCATATTTAACTTGGATGTTGATTAACAATTTAACTGCAAGGAACATGTTTTCTTATGAAGTATTTAAAGCCACTTAAACCACCAAAAAACTGCTACTTCACCAAATTCTTTCCACCATTTTGGAATATGACAATTCATCTCTCCCACAGGATCATGGGATGTGGAAGTGTCTAACGTATGTGTATTTCAGAATTTGGGCAGAAGTAGTAGAACTATATATATGTATTTTGCAGAATTCTTATATACTTTTTGCCTCATATACGCGATTCCAGTACAGAAGTCAGCCAGCCAGCTAATCGTGCTGGGCTACGATTTCACATGAATGTCACATGACCACTTAACATTAACACTGAAACCATTGACACTCAGAGCTGTAATCGTATCTTTTTATATACACAAACAAAACAACAACAAAACGTTTTAAGGTGGAAACAATATCATCACAAGTCACAAATTAGTGCTTACAAGTTACACGAACGCTACATATGTGTCTGCCTCCAGGGGGCTGCCGCAGAGCCGCAAAACTAGTTCATGTCCTAAAGCTCTGCTACTTCATATGCCAATGATTGTTGTTAGAAAGATACTTTGAAAATATAAAAAAATTTAAACACTATTATTTTCTTTTTTTCAAGCTTCTGTTTCTAAATAATGGAAAAATAAATCACATACATATACATATTTTACATTACGATAGTCAGTTACTGAGTTGTGTTGATGTAGATTGTAAATCAGATCAGAGATCAGACAGATTCTCAGCTGTGACATAAGTCATAGGTTTTTCAGACAGGAGAGAAAGAGAGAGAGAGAGAAAGAGAGAGGGACTTTTTTTACTTTTACGATCCTTTATTTACACCAGTCACATTATACAGTAAAGTGTGGGTGACTCAGCAAATAAATATTTATTAATTAGATAAATAGAAAATAAATATATAAATAATATTAACACCCAGTTAAAAAAAAAATTAACTCAACTCTAATCGAGCTTTTACTAAAGCTCTAAAAACAGAAGTGGGACTGATCAACCGTCCTTTCTCTACTTGATTTTTAGAGTTATATGGACATCTTTGCTTCTCCTACAATAAAATCGATCAGTACAGAAGGTAAAAGATTTAAAGGTTAAAGAATGTCTTTAAAACAGCTAAATTCATTTTAGAAATCAAAACATTGACCCCCACTGCACCATGTAAAATTCTCCATTTAAGTGGCATTTAAAAAAAAGAACTCCCCACTCTGGCTTAATGTTATTGAAGACCCCAAGCTTTTTTCCCCACCCTGTCAAGTTGTCTTTTATTTGTCCCTTTTACACAGCATTTGTAAATTTCTTTCTCTTTTGCCTTATAAATAGGTAAAACGTGTCCTTTTTCTACATCAAAATAGATGCCCTCATATCCATTTAAGTTGGGTAAAAGCTTTAGTTCAGAAAAGTTTTGTTTGGTATTTCTGTTCCATCATCATCTGACAGTTTGTTGACCCATCTTTTTATGATGTCCTCTGCTTGCCGTAGTGACCTCAGCCCGAGTTCCTCTGCCACCACTCTCGTGTCCTTAAACTCTGAACCTGCAGTGTCCACTACCCTTTTAAGTATTGTAAACTTCTTTGTTAGTATGATGTGTGTAATACCTGGTAGACTGTCCTTAATGTCCATATGTCTTCCTCCCACTAAAGGCTCTTCTAGGAGCCAGTGCAGAGAGGCGGCAGGGCAGTGAAATTCACGTTAAAACAAGGTCCATGCTTTAAAAACACTTTAAAAATTAAACTAATTAGAAACATTTAAAACAGTTGGGTCCGTTAAAAATAAGGTGCTTTTGCAATCAAAGTCGTTGACTCTTCTTAAAATAAAACTTGTGACATATCCCCACACCAATTAACTAAAGTGGGGGAAGTGGTGGCTCATGGTTAAGGTGTTGGATCACCAACCCGAAGGTTGTGGGTTCAATTCCCAGCTCCACCAAGCCACCACTGTTGGGCCCCTGAGCAAGGCCCTCAACCCCCAATTGCCTAGTTGTATAACAAGGAATATACAAGTAATTCCTCTGGATATATATATAAATAATATGTAAGTCGCTCTGGATAAGGGCGTCTGCCAAATGCTGCAAATGTAAATGTAATAGAGCTTGCACCTTTTCAATCAACCCAGTAGGGGGCTCTAGGCAAGCTAGGCGATGCCACAGCATTGAGGCCACTAGGTTATTTACCACAAGTACCTCCCCTAAGAGACATATTTGGTTTAATCCATTCCCTTTTTTTTTGATCCCTTCCTGATTTTTCTTTTCTTCATTTAAGTAAATACCCAGGTATTTAAATTCTTCTTTTTTACATTCTAACCTGGTAAATTTGGCAAACCTTGGGACAAGTTTCTTATTGCTATAGCCTTTCTTTTTTTCCAATTGGATTAAGAAGACAACATCAGACCAAAATTAAAAAACACCTTTTTTAAAAATCTCATCTAGGTTTGATTTTGTACTAAAATCATAACTTCAGCATAAGCGTGTGGAACATTAAAACAAGGTACAGTAAAGCCATTTAAGGAAGCTTGTAGTTTGTGTGAAAAAGGTTAAATCGTTAAAGCGTATAACATACCTGATAATGAGTACCCTTGTCTTATTCCCCTTTGTACTTTAAAAGGAGCCCTTAACCCTCTGTTGATCTTAAGTACACTTTCCACATTCTGGTCATCACCTTCATCATTGCTATAAGACTAGGGTTGAGACCAAACGCCTCCAAAGGTACTGATGCTCAACCCTGTCAAATGTTTTTTCCTGGTCCAGTGAAATCAGACCAAGATCTACTGCCAGTGTCCTGGAAACATTCAGAATGTCCTGAATCAAAGAAACGCTGTCAATGATGATTGGGCACGCAGTATGTTTGGTCTAAATGAATAAGAGAGTCCATGATTTCTCTGAGATGGTTAGCCAACACAGCAGTGACACTGGACGTCAGTTTCTGATGTCTTGGAGATCTCCTTTCTTGGGGAGAAAAGTGATCACTGTCCTCCGGCTAGTCAGGGGTAGGCACATTTACCTGCAGCTTTCCTCAAGGACCTCCAGTAGATCTTTCTCCAGCTCTTTCCAGAAGAACTTGTAGAAATCCACCGGCAGGCCATTGATTCCAGGTGCTTTTCCTCCTGGCATAGTGTTTAATGCAGCCTGCAGTTCCTCTAGAACCAGTGAACCTGTTAGTGCTGCATTGTCAAAAGCCTTAGAAAGACCCCGGTAGAAGGTGTGTCTAGCAGCCCCTTGTTTTGTCTCTGTACTCACTCCTGTAAAGGTCTTGGTAAAGGTTCATGTGTTACGTCTTGTCCATTTCCAGTGTGTAGTGCATGTATGAATCTGCTCTGACCATTCTTTTTTTCCAAAAGTCCATTTCCATTCAGTTTTTTTTTAAAGTACTTTGATGGAGCATCCATTTCGTTAGCTCCTTTAAAACTGGACCAGATGAGAGCATCTTGTGCTTTTGTTCCCAATAGATCTGCTATTAATGCCTTTTTCGGTTTGAGGTCCTCAACATGCCTCCTATTCCCTGTGGACTCGGCTAAAGACTGGAATTCCACTATTCCTTTAACGACTTGATGATGACCCTTGTGATGTTGACAGTGTACTTACGACAGAGCTGCTGGATGGTCCTTGCCATGGTCCCACCACTGTCTACAGGAGGAGAATAAAAATGAAACATTAAAATGCCAGTATGCACCTATGTGTTTTAGATTCGCAATAAAAACTCTAAATCTGAGTAACAAATGGTCTGAGAAACTAACAGGCGTTACTTCATTAGCTTTAAAAACATTAAAATTATGTTTAAAGGAGTAGAACCTGTCTAATCTAGCTAAAGAGATAAAATCCTCTTTAAAATGTGCCCATGTGTATTGTCTTTCAGTTCCATTTAGTCTTCTCCATACGTCTACCAGATCATGAGTTTTTATGCATAGGCATAACAAAACCAGACAGATGCAAGGCAGGCATAACAAAACTAGACAGATGCATGGCAGGAAAACCAGACAGATGCATTACAGGCATGACACATTCAGTCTTTGTCGTGGCAGGCATGGCACATTCAGTCTTTGCCGTGGCAGGCATGACAATAACAGTCTCTGGCGCGGCAGGCTTGACAAAATCAGTCTTTGCCGTTGCGGGCATGACACACACAGCGTGGCAGGCTCAGCTGGAGGCCCCTCCGGCGTGGCTTCAGGCTTGGCTGGAGACCACTCAGGCATGGCATCAGGCACCGCTGGAGACCCCTCTGGCGTGGCATGAGGCGCGGCTGGAGGCCCCTCCGGATCCGTCTCCTGGGCAGGCTTGGGAGCATGGACAGAGCAGTATGTGGCCCAGATAGATTGCTACCCCCATCACAGGGACAGCTTCAGAGATAGGCATCATTTCTTTCAGGGCTAGAGATGAGGCCCTTGTGAGTCCAGCTGCCCTAGATGTCCCATCTCACACTGGACACCAGTCTTGGCTGTGGAGCGGCGGCAATCTTGGAGCTTGGCTACAGAGCGGCGGCCATCTTGGAACTTGGCTGGGGCACAACGGCCATTGTGAAGCTTAGCTGGGGCACAAGGAACTGATTAACAAAACAAGACACACTTAAACCATTCATGACAAAACAAACCAATAAGAACAAGACACAGAGACAGAGGGAACCACAAGATGACAAAACAGGAAGTAAACAAAACAATAACATGACTGAATAGCAGTCATGACATGCATAGCAGAGTTAGCTAGCTAGCAAGCTAAGCTAACACAAACAGAACAAAACATGAAACAAGAACCTTACATAACTTCTGGGCTTTACACATTTTGCCAAGACACAAAAAACAAGTAAATGATCAGAAAAGCCAACAGAGCTAAAAAAGCAGTTTTCAACAATGTTAAGATGATTTTTAAAACAGTAAAAACGATCAAGTCTAGCCATAGATAATACATTGTTTTTACAATGTGTTCAGGTGTACTGACTTTGATGAACATTTAATCCTTTCCATACGTCATATAATTCATGAGCTATAACAACTAAATCAAATGAGTACAAGAGGCTGAGTGCGGCTCAGCATGATTCCTATTAAGACCATTTTCTGTACAATTCCACTCACCATCTATCATTAAAATTTCCTCCTCATTACAACCTCTAATAACATTGTTTACCATGTTCATTTATCTCTCCGTACCCACAGCTAGAGTACACACAGTGATAAAAACAAATTCTACATTTTCATGTCCTGCTTTAATTTTTAACATCCAACCTTTAATTACCGATACACTTTCAACAGACTGGGGTGTGAAAGTTTTAGGGAACAGAATACCCACTCCACAACTGTTACTCAATATGTGACATAAAAACAATTCACCTTCCCATTCTCTTTTCCAGTCAACCTCATTATCAGCGGTGCTGTGAGTTTCCTGTACAAAGATAATGTCCATTTTTTTAAGGGGGCACAACTTGAAGATGTCGTTATTCTTTCATTTCTTGCTCCATTAAGACTGCCTACTTTTAAACTAATGAGCACCACAAAGAAAGAATCAGACTAGCAATTTTAAACATTATTACCATTCTCCAAGTTTCCTTAAATGATAAATTTCTTGCTCAGTGAAACTTTTCTCTCCTGTACTTTTAACACATCTTTGAAAATGCTTCACAGAATCAATAAAGACTTGCAAATCTGGAAAAACATTCTCGATTTTTAGCATTTTTAAAAAAATTCTTAATACCTAACAATAAGTAGCCCTTTTTTGAGGGGACAAACACTGCATCCTCATCTGAGCTCACCTCAAAATCACTATCAAAAGTTTGGGAAACGGCACGGTGATGATACTTTTTCATTTTAAACAGCCAAGAGGTAGAAGTTTTATTGGTGACAAAAGCTGTCCATGTCTCGAGAGTTCCCTCTCTAACATTTCATAGGTTATAAACGGTGGAACTTGCGACAAAATAATCTTTTTTGCCAGGTTAATGAGTGCTACAGCTTGAACGAAGGTATCATTTTTTACCACCCCTTGATCAATTCAACTTTCAACTGATCAACTTTACTGAAATTATCTACGAAAAACACCATTCTATTGTTCATTCTCGATGCACACTTAATGCTATCATTACCAACAACCTCTCCAACTGCCTTAGCACAGTCCCCCACAGAACACTCGATACCCAGACACAGTTTAAACTCACATGCTGGTGTGTGAGTGTAACGAATCCGCCCTCCTCCCACCAGAGAGGCCCTGAATATTAGGTTCTCGTCTCACTTCCGGTTTAGCACGCTATTTAAACTAGCAGTTGCCACACTCTCATTGCAAAGTATTGTTTTCCTATTCATGTGACATACCAAGTGACTCTATCTATATCTATCTGTATTTCGACTTCGAGTTTTGTGTATGCCAATTTGGATTTACTGACTGATATTTTCTCTGTACTGTGTACTCTGTGTGCTTTTTCTCTGACTACATCTGTTGATCTGAAACATGACATTCTTCAACATGGATTCTACTCCTTCTAATGCTCCACAGTGAGCTTTTCCAGCCCCATGCCTTTAACACTGTACGCCGGCATGACTCCTGGTTACACCGGTTGTTTGTCGCAGCCACAAAAACAAAAACTAGACCACTTAAACTAAACCACTAGAAATAAACACAGTAATAAATAAAACAAAAAAAATGTAGAAAAGAGAGAAAACTCAGTCACGCCAAGTAACCACGGTCACCACCTCACAGTCACTCTCTCAACTTCCACTCAGAAAGAGAGAGAGTGGGAGAGAGTAAGAGAGAGAAAGAGAGAGAGAGAAAGCGTGTGGGTGAATACACAATCATAACTCAAAAAACAGCAGCAACTCCATGGCAGCGCTGACATTTTAGAACAAAAGCTGCGACGTAGATCATTAATCCTACAAAAGCTGCAAGTGAAAATTCTAATTTTTACCGTTTACAATAAAAGCATATTAATATTTAAATCAATGAAGCACCAAAATAGATTTTGTCTTACTTCAAAGATTTGTGTATGACACAAAAAGAGACTGAGAGAGAGAGAGAGATAAAGTACAAGAGAGTGAGAGAGAAACAGAGAGAGAAACAGAGAGAGAGAGACACAAGGACATGCGGAGAGAGAAATAGTGAATAAGATAGAGGTAGAGACAGGCAGAGAGAGAGAAAAAAATTAGAGCGACACAGAGATAGAGAGAAAGAGACATAAAGCGAGAGAGGAGAGATAGACAGAGAGGGACAGATACAGAGACAGAGAGGGAGAAGGCAAGCGAGACAGACAAAGAGATATAGAGACAGAGACAGAAAAGACGATAAAAGGATAGACATGAGATAGAGACATGAAGACAGAGGGAGCGAATGAGAAAGAGACAGCGAAAGTGTAAAAGTGTGTTTTGCAACTGCACCAACAGCAGCCGTAACTTCAAAACAACACACATGGTCAGGGGACCTGCACCAGTAATCATTTGAAAAGCTTTGTAGCTGTTATTATAAACACACACTTATTAAAGTGTTTGTGTTTTTTTTTTTATAATTTAGCCACAGGGGTCATAAGCCAGTGACTTCAATGCCAGTCCCAAGCCTGGATAAATAGAAAGGGTTGTGTCAGGAAGGGCATCCGACGTAAAAACTTCCAAATCTAAATATGCAAATCATCCGTCAGAATTTCATACCGGATCGGTCGAGGGTTAACAACAACCACCACCGGCACCGTTGACCTACAGGTGCCAGCGGAAATTGGGCTACTGTTGGTCAAAGGAGGAGAGGAGGAGGACCCGTAAATAGACAGAAAGGGGTAAGGCAAGAGTGTAGGACTTAAAATAGGGATGCTGAATGACAGGGAAAGGCAGAGAGCTGGTGGATATGATGGAGAGAAAGAGGTGGATATAGTGTGTGTACAGGAGACCAGGTGGAAGGGTAGCAAGGCTCGTAGTATTGGATCGGGATTTAAGTTGTTTTATTATGGTGTGGATAGGAAGAGAAATGGGGTAGGAGTGATCCTGAAAGAGGAGATTGTGAAGAATGTTCTGTAGGTGAAAAGGGTGTCAGACAGGGTGATGAGTCTGAAGTTAGAAACTGAAGGGCTGATAGTGAATGCTGTAAGTGGTTATGCCCCACAAGTAGGTTTTGAGTTAAAAGAGAAAGAGAAGTTCTGGCGTGATTAGATGAGGTAATGGTAAGTATTCCCAGAGGAGAGAGAGCAGTGATAGGCGCAGACTTTAATAGACATGTTGGTGAGGGGAACAGAGGTGATGAGGAAGTGTTGGGCAGGTATGGAGTCAGGGAAAGGAACAGTGAAGGACAGATGATAGTAGACTTTGCTAAGAGGATGGAGATGACTGTGATAAATACCTTTTTCCAGAAGAGAGAGGAGCATATAGTGACCTATAAGAGCAAAGGAAGGAGCACACAGATAGATTATATCTTATGTAGACGAAGCGATCTAAAAGAGATTAGTGACTGTAAAGTTGTGGTGGGAGAGAGTGTAGCCAGACAGCATAGAATGGTGGTGTGTAAAATGAAGATGTTGGTCTGGAAAAAGAGTGGTGGAAGCTGAAAAAGGAAGAATACTGTGAAGAATTTAGACAGGAGTTGAAACAGGCTCTGGGTGGTCAGCTAGTGTTTTTAGATGAATGTCAAACTACAGCAGAAGTGATCAGGGAGACAGGAATAAAGGTACTAGGTGTGTTATATGGAAGGAGGAAAGAAGATAAGGAGACTTGGTGGTGAAATGACGAATTCAATATAGTATAAAGAGGAAGAGGTTAGCCAAGAAGAAGTGGGACATAAAAAAGACTGAGGAAAGTAGGCAGGAATACAAGGATTTGCAGCACAGAGTGAAGAGGGAAGTGGCTAAGGCCAAGCTGAAGGCATGTGATGAGCTGTACACTAAGTTAGACACTAGAGAAGGAGTGAAAGACTTGTACAGGTTAGCAAGGCAGAGGGATCGAGATGTGAAGGATGTGCAGCAGGTTAGGGTTATAAAGGATCGAGATGGAAACGTGCTCACAAGTGACGAAAGTGTACAGAGAAGATAAAAGGGGTACTTTGAAGTGTTGATGAATGAGGAGAATGAGAGGGAGAAAGGGGTAGAAAAGGTAAACAATGTGAAGCAGGAAGTGCAAAAAATTAGTGCAAATGAAGTTAGGATGGCTTTGACAAGGATGAAGAAAGGAAAGGCAGTTGGACCTGATGAGATACCGGTGGAGGTGTGGAAATGTCTAAGAGAGACAGCAGTAAAATTTCTTACTAGATTGTTCAACAGGATTTTAGTGAGTGAGAAGATGTCTGAGGAATGGAGGAGTGTAATGGTGCCTATCTTTAAGAACAAGGGTGATGTGCAAAGTTGCAACAACTACAGAGGCATAAAGTTGATGAGTCACACAATGAAGGTATGGGAAAGAGTAGTGGAAGCTAGGTTAAGGAGGGTAGTAGGTATTTGTGAGCAGCAGTATGGCTTTATGCCCAGAAAGAGCACTACAGATCTAATCTTTGCTCTGAGAATGTTGATGGAGAAGTACAGAGATGGCCCTAGGGAGCTGCATTGTGTTTTTGTAGACCTGGAGAAAGCATATGACAGGGTACCAAGAGAAGAGCTGTGGTATTGTATGAGTAAGTCAGGAATAGCAGAGAAGTATGTCAGAGTGGTGCAGGATACGTATGAGAGGAGAAGGACAGTGGTGAAGTGTGCAGTACGTCAGACAGAGAATTTTAAAGTGGAGGTGGGACTGCATCAGGGATGAGCTCTAAGCCCCTTCTTGTTTGCTGTGGTGATGGATCATTTGACAGACAAAGTCAGACAGGAATCTCCTTGGACAATGATGTCTGCAGATGACATTGTGATCTGTAGTGAGAGCAAGGAGCAAGTGGAGGAAAACCTGGAGAGGTGAAGGTTTGCTCTGGAGAGAAGAGGAATGAAAGTCATCCATAGCAAGACAGAATACATGTATTAGAATGAAAGGGAGAGAAGTGGAACAGTAAGATTACAGGGTGAGGAGGTAAAAAAGGTACAGGAGTTTAAGTACTTGTGGTCGACAGTCCAGAGCAATGGAGAATGTGTGAAAGAGGTAAAGAAGCGAGTACACGCAGGTTGGAATGGGTGGAGAAACATGTCAGGAGTGTTGACAGGAGAATATCAGATAGAATCAAGGGGAAGGTGTAAAAGACAGTGGTGAGACCGGCAATGATGTATGGTTTAGAGACAGTGGCGCTGAGGAAAAGACAGGTGGCAGAGTTCATCAGGGGGACGGCTCATGTTAGAGGTTTTGTGGAAAAAGTCAGGGAAGGCAGGTTAAGGTGTTTTGGACATGTACAGAGGAGAGATAGCAAATATATTGGTAGGAGGATGTTAGAAAAAAGGCTAATACGCAAAAGGCAAAGAGGAAGACCAAAGAGGAGGTATTTGGATGCGATAAACAAGAACATGAAGTTAGTGGGTGTGAGTGAAGAGGATGTAGAGAATAGGGTTAGGTGGAGACAGATGATTCGCTGTGGTGACCCCTGAAAGGGAACAGCCGAAAGGAGAAGAAAAAAAGAAGAAGTGTGTGTGTGTGATTTCATGTCTCCAGATACTGGCGCTTTTGGTGAAAAGCAGTTACAGAAGGGTCAGAGAAAAAGAAAAATTCAGCTCCACTCTGGAAAGTGAAAACATGTATTAATATGAATATTAAGATTAAAGTAACACAATCAGAGTAACAATGTAACACAGACAGACTAACAATGTAACACAGTCACAGTCAGAGTAACAATGTAACACAGAGAAACACAGAAAGAGTAACACTAACACAAAGTAACTATGTATTAATGTAACACAGTTACAGTTAAAGCAAAAATATAACACAGAGTAACACAATCAGAGTAACACTACAACACAGTCAGATTAACAATATTACCATGTAACAAATTCAGTGTAACACCTCAGAGTAACAACGTAACAATATAACAGAGTAAGAGTCAGGGTAACAACGTAACAATGTATTAACATAACACAGTAATAGTAATAGCATCACAGTCACGGTAACAATGTAACACATTTAATGGTGGCAATGAATTGTCGGCCAAACTGTACATCAATCTAGGTCATTAAAAACTACTTTTTTTTATTACAAAAGTGCCATCATAACAAAAATGTACTGTGTATTTTCGGCAGCAACTGTGCAGGCAGCAAGCTCCTGAATTAAGGGGCCTAGGAGAAAAGCGTATTGATTGAAGATCAGCAGAGGGACGTCTATAGAAAACACATGGCTTTAGCCGTCCTTCTGTACATGTTTAGTGGCGAAGGGACGTGGAGGAAAATCCAAAGCGTTGAAAAGATAAAAGTGGCAACGACATTAACACTAGTTTTTAGGTCGAGAGCTGAGTGACCCTAGCAGGGTTAATGAGACGGAGACAACAAGGAAGAGTTTACAATGAGAACATGTCAGAGAGATGCACACAAAGTCACTGCTACAGCCGCTGATAAAATATCCACCCCTCCCCCAATTACGTCCCCAACCCCAGTGCTCAATACCAGAATTAAATATCGATTATATTTCAGCTGCAATATCTCTCTCTGTCTCTCTCTTTTTCTTTATCTGTGTGTCTCTCTCTCTTTCTCTCTAACTCTCTTTCATCTGTCTCTCTTTCTTTGTCTTTCTTTCCTTCTTTATCTCTCTATCTCTTTTTCTTCATTTGCCTCTTTCATTCTTTCACTCTCAATCCAACTTTCTGTCTTTCTCTCTCTCTGTCTCTTTCACTTTTCCCCCTTCCTTTCCTCTCTCTCTCTCTTTTTTCTCTCTCTACTTATATCTTTTACTCTCTGAAAATGAACAATAGATGTGAATTAGAGTCCGGTGCTGGTGTACGGTTTCATGTCTCTAATCACCTCTTGTTTTTTCTCCAGTTTTATTACAGGTTATTAAAATCGAGTGTAATCTGATGAGCTGCAGCTCGTCACACACAGACATTTAATCAAATCAAGCTCCATCAAACTGAACAGTTTTTTAGTTCAAAAAGAAAGATGAAGGTGAAATAATACAAACACACATACGCCCTTCAACATCTCCTTCTGCATGTGTAAAATTTTCGCCATGTCCCCATCTCTTAAATCTCCTACATCTACATTCCTCTCTCTCCATCTCTTCCTCCATCTGCTCCACCATGTCCCTCATCTTCTACTACATCTGCTGCACCATGGCCCTCATCTTCTACTACATATTCTCCACCATGTCTCTTATCTCCTACATTTTCCCCATCTGTTCCACTGTGTCCCATATTTTCTATTACATCTGCTCCACCATGTCCCTCATCTACTACATTTGCTCCAGTATGTATGTCAGCTCTTTCAACTCCTACATCTGCTTCACCTTGTCCCTCATCTCCTACATCTCCTCCACCCGTTCCAATATATCCCTCATTTTCTACATCTCCTCCATCTGCTACACCATATCCTTCATCTACTATATCTCCTCTATTTGCTCCACTATGTATTTCATCTCCTACTACATCTGCTTCACCATGTCCATCATCTTCTCCATCTCCTCCATGTTCATATCACTCCTATCATCTCCTACATCTCCACCATCTGCTTCACCATGTTCCTCATCTCCTACTACATCTGCTTTACCATGTCCATTATCTCCTACATCTCCTCCATCTGCTTCACCATAACCCTTATCTCCAACATCTCCACTATCTGCTGCACTATGTTCTTCATCTCCTACTACATCAGATTGACCATGTCCATCATCTTTTACATCTCCTCCATCTGCTCCACCATATCCCCCATCTCCTATATCTTCTCCATCTGATCCAATATGTCCCTCATTTTCTAAATATCTCCTACAACATGTCCCTTATCTCCTACATCTCCATTCGCTCCACCATGTTACTCATCTCCTACATCCTTATTAGCTCCACCATGTTACTTATCTACTACATCTCCTCCATCTGCTTCATCATAATCCATATCCTCTCCATTTGCTCCACTATGTATCTCATCCCCTCCATCAAGTTATAAGTGCTCAGAAAACAAAGTGGAAGCGTCCTCAGTCACCATTGTAATGTGACGATCATTAACTGGAGGTGGGTCACGCGGAAGGGTCAGACAGGTCCAGAGTGGAGATGGGGTCTGGATTACTGTTAGCTCAGTAGTGGCATATGTAGCTCGACAGAAAGAGAGAGAGAAAGAGAGAGACAGAGAGAGAGAAAGGAAAAGAAGAAAGTTACAGTGTATATAGTGATTGTGTACTTAATAAAGAGTGCAAGCAAGCAGTCTGGCAAGACTAACTGGGACAGCAGAACTATGAGACATGATAAGCTCCCTAATATGTAAAGCAACCAATCACTCTCATCATCAACAACTTGATTAATAAGAGTGAAGAAGACAGCATCTAAACATACCAGATCACCATAATACCCAACATTCATGAGTCCCCCAGAGCTGCTCCTTTGTATAAGGTGAATCTATTCACAAAATGCTTGACTAACTAAATAAGTTTTTAGCCTAGACTTAAACACTGAGACTGTGTCGGATTCTCAAACATTCGTTGGGAGGCTATTCCATAACTTTGGGGGTTTGTAAGAAAAAGATCTGCCCCATGCTGTAGTTTTCATAATGCTCGGTACTGACAAGCAGCCTGCATCCTCTGAACGAAGGGTCAGACGGTGATCCAATATTAGAAGATAGTTCTGGGAGATTGCTGATGGGCGGTGGTAGATGTGAATGCATGGCACTGTGTGTACATTATTACTATGACACATTTAAATGAAATAATATTGTGATCTGAGATAACTTTGCACTTTGAAATTGTTACTATATTACGTATACTTACTCCGAAAGATAATATTAAATAAAAGTTTGACCTGCTTTATGGGTGGCTCCTACTACACACCGATTTACTCCCACAGAATCGAGTACAGACATTAATCCGGGTCATCTGTATTCTCAAAATGAATATTAAAGAGTGATGACCCTGTGCACCTAGCAGACGGTCGGATTAGCCTGTTGGTCTGCTACTTGGTCTGGGCTCTGGGTAGTCAACGATAAACTAGACCTATTCTGAGACTATGAGCTATATTACAAAAACGGCGAGCAGCCCCTTCCCGAGTGGGATAGACACCATCCCGTCCTAACAGGCCAGCTTTGCCCCTAAAAGTTCTCCAAATATCAATAAAGCCCACATTGCTTTTGGAGAACCACCTGGACATCCAGCGGTTTAGCGAGATGTCTTCTGCATCTCCTCCATTTGCTCCACTATTTCCTTTATCTCCTTCATCTACCCCACCATGTCCCACATCTCATCCTCTCCATATCCAGCAAGTCACTCATCTCCAACATCGGTTACATCATGTCCCATATTTTCTACTACAGTTAGTCCTACATCTCTTACATCTGTATATCCTCCCACATCTCCTCCATGTTATACTATATACATCTCCCCCATCTTATACTATATTCATCTCCTTCAACATTTCCTACAGCTTCTACATCTCCGCCTGCATCTTCATCTTTAACATCTCCTAGTAACCTCCAGATGCTCAAATTTTCCAACGTTTGGATTCATAATCCATAAATCGATTCCATTTAAATTTGTAGGCTGTTATTATGACCAGAAACTTAATCCATTGTGAGAGGATAAAGATATCCAGTGAAAAAAAAACAAAGATCAATAACACAACACACAGCCACCGTTCTGTTATCTCTCACTGGAGAAATATGTAGCGTGTTGTCAACTGGAGCTTGTCCTCGTCACGGCACCTTCCTTCATTTCCTGGTCCGATGAGCCGATCTCCAGAATGTTCCGTTTCTAATTTCATATTTGCTGTTTTTCTTTTTTTATTGCGTTAATAGATGCCAAAGTGTAAATGATTAATGATGCAGAGCAGCCGGGCCAAAACACTCAGCCTTAATAATTCATATTTAGTCCCGAGTTATCGATTTCCTTCCTCCATTTATCCCTTTCTGGCTTTCTCTCGCTCTCACTTTCTCCATATTTATGTGGTGTTTCATATCCCATGCTGTCCTCAGCTCTGTTCCTGTATCAGAGTTCAGGAGATAGAGCAGCCATTCTCACTCACTCTACAGCAAAATTAGAGGTGTAAGAACCACCATAGAGATGTTTTTAGAGAGGTTTTTTTACAGTACTAAAAAAATAATAAGAAATGCCTTTATAAGAAAACAAAAGATTTCAGGAAATCTTCATGATTAGTGTAAATAGTTCTTCTAATGATTCTTGCTAATGTCACATTAAGGAATCAACTTTGTCCAGTAACATTAAGTGAGAGTGTATGTGTGTGTATGTGTGAGAGAGAAAGAAAGAGAGAGAGACAGAGAGAAAGAGAGAGAGAGGGAGAGGGGGGGATAATATACAGAGAAAATTCTGGAAAATAATTCTAAAGAGATCTGATCCACTGCTATCAGATATCAGTCCGATACCCACGATTAATGATCCAAATAGCAGTGACAAAACCAGGAAAAACTAGCTTCAAGCAAGAAAAAGAAATAGAGAACTTTTTAAAGAACCTAAACAGCATTAGAAAAATTCTTAGAAACATAGCTGTTCCAGAACTTTCTAAAGAATATAATCGGCAGTAAAAATATGATTAGAACTGTGAGTTCCAGAACATTTGAAAGAACATAAACAGCACTGGAAATCTGCCCAGAAACTAAGAATTTCCAGAACTTTCTGAATAATTTAACAACACTAGAAATCTGCACAGGAACTGCTGAGATTCAAAACTTTCTTAAAAGAATAAAAGCACAGAAATGTTTGAAAAGTTTCCAGACAATTCTTAGACAGTAACTAACATTGGAAATCTCCCCCAAAAACTTCTAGTTTTATTGTAAAAATCTAGGTTTCAAAGCCATCGAGACTTAACAGTTGTTCTGTAAAACCTAATAGTTTCAGAAACTGGCCAACAAACCAAAGAGGCCCATTGGGGATTTAAAAAAAAATATTATTCATGCATGCATGCATTCATTCATCCATAATACCTGTGTATTCTTAATCGGGGTCACAGAGATCCACTGGAGTTTATCCCAGCTATTGGCTAAGTCATGGGTACAACCAGTTGTAGGGGTGACAATAGATATGTTTTACCCAGGTTCTGTGATACTGTTCTTGTTTCATGTTTTTGTGTTAGGTCAGCTTTCTAGCTAGCTAACTCTGCTATGCTAGCTAGCTAGCTAGCTAAGGTAGCATCTGTCATGTTTTGGTTTTGTTTACTTCCTGTTTTGTCCCCTTGTCTTCCTGTCTTGTGTGTCCCCTTGTCTTCCTGTCTTGTGTGTCCCCTTGTCTCTGTGTCTTGTTCTCATTGGTTGTTCAGTCATGTGTTTGTTCATTGTCTCAGGTGTGTCTTGTTTAGTTGATGAGTTCTTTGTGTATTTATAGCCTCTCTGTCTACCCTGTCTTTGTGGATTATTGTCTACTGTTTGTATGCTACTGAGGAGAGTTCCTGCTTCCTGCTTAGTTTGGTTTATGTTCTTTGTTTGTTTAGTTTTGTATATAGTCAAGTTTGGTGTTTTGTATATAGTTCACTTCTGTAAATAAACTGCACATGGATTCCAACTCTGTCTTGCCTTAGTGGACTACCATTACAGAGTAATCCACCAAAAATATGAACCCAGCAGTCAGGGAAATTCCTCTATTAAGGATTATGTGGAGGAATTTTGTGGACTTTGTGACTTTACTGGTTTTAATGAGGTTGCCCTGAAAGACTTTTTTTGTTTTGGCCTTAATAATCCTGTTGGTAGTATGATGCCAGGGGGGAAAATTCACTGGTCCCTGGCAGAATACATAGACTATGCTTGGCAGCTCACGGCAAAGCCATCTTGGAGCTTGGCTGGGAGCTTGGAGCTTGGTCCCTTGCCATGCCAGATGCCGACCCTGAGGGGTTCCCTGCCACGTCTGATGCCACGCCTGAGGGTTTCCAGCCACGTCTGATGCCGAGTCTTTGGAGTCTCCTGCCACGCCTGGTGCCACGTCGGAGGAGTCTCCAGCCACGCATAATGCCGAGCCTGTGGGGTCTCCTGCCACGCTGGACGCCATGCCAGAGATTGTTTACATCATAGCAAAGACTGTTTATGCCAAGCCAGCATCGCCTGAGACTGAATGTGCCATGCCTCTGTCTAGTGTTATGACTGCCTTGCCCCTGTTTGTTGTTTTGCCTCTCATTTTCTTATTGGTGTTTATAAGGTTAGTCATAGTATGTTCCTGTCTTGCCTTGGTCCTCAGAGCCGCCTCTCCCGCCTAGGTCCTATGATCTGCCTGCCCCGCCATAGTCCTCTAAGCCGCCTGTCCCACCTTGGTCCACTGATCTGCCAGCCCCGCCCTTGTCTCCAGTTTGTTTTACTTCTGCCAAGCGTGTTTATGCCATGCCCACCAAGCTGGTACCCACTTCTCAAACAGCCCCTAAATATTTTTTTTTGGGGGGTAAGAGAAGTAACTCTCTGGCAGAGCCGGGAGCAGGACCAGGATGTATTGTCCCGGCGACTAAGCCACTCCTACAAGGGTGCCACGAGCCCCCTCTCCCTCCAGGTCATGAGGGGTTACACTGCCTCCCTATGGAGCAAGGGTTGGGGCTCTGCCTGTTTTGTTTCCTTGTCTCTGTGTCTTGTTCTCATTGGTTGTTCAGTCATAGCCCCTCTGTCCACCCTGTTTTTGTGGATTATTGTCTACTGTTTGTATGCTACTGAGGAGAAGAATTGTTCATGCTTCTTGTTCTTGTTCTTGTTCCAGTTCCTGTTCCCATTCATGCTTCCTGTTCAAGTTAAGTTTGGTTCATGTTCTTTGTTTTGTATATAGTTCACTTCTGTAAATAAACTGCACATGGGTTCCAACTCTGTCTTGCCTCAGTGGACTACCATTACAGATATGAGATAGTTCCACCTTTAAGAAGAACAAAAAATTATTTAGGAACCTAATTAGGAAAGTCAAAAGTAGAAGAATATTACAAGGAAATAAAGCTTTTCTGAAGTGTGTGAGGAGACACCAAAGGGTGTAGAAAATATCAGAGAGAATAGATCATTTTAGAACCCTTCTGGCAGAAGATCAAAGAAACTAAATCAGAATTGAAAAAGTTGAACTTTTTGAGAAAGCAAATAGTTATGGAACTTTCTGGGAAACTAAATGGTGTGAAAACCATTTCAAACAGAGAGACTAGAAAAGTGGTAGCTCAAGATACTGCTTATCAGAAAATTATGGGTTCAATAACAGGGACCCTAAGCTGTCACTGCTGGGCACCTAAACAAGACCCAGATTAAAAAAATAAGATAAGTCACTGCGATGTATAAAATGTGCTTTAAAAATGCACTTGCCTTTTCCTGTCTAAAAGTTCTGTAGCATTCATGAGTCAGCAATTGTGTAGAAACAGAATCGTTGTTGGTCATCTCTCACCTCTTCTATAAAGCACAATTAAGCTTAACAAAGATTTGTTAAAAGGATTAAAGGATTTGTAAGTGATGTTGACCAGCAAGCCCCACCCCCTATAGTTTCTGATTCCAAGGACAGATATCTATTTTGCTTCCTCTGCTGCTGCTCTGACTTCCTGTCCACTTTTCAGACATCAGCAGGGGATGAAAAGATTGACTGAACTGAATTTACTGTGTGATGTGTTAATGATAATAGAGTCACTGTTGCTAGTAGCAACCGAGAGATAACGATTATGGCAGAGAGCAGACGGGTTTCAGGCGCCTGAGCTAATTCAGGAACCAGTAAAACTTTGTACGCCTCAGCTTTCCCAATCATCTTTTACACTTCAGTCGAAAAGTTTTTCTAACTAGGTGCAAAGTCACAGTGGAGAATTAAATCTCGCCGACAACGACATCACACTTTCTTAGACAAGCTACAGTCTGTGTGATTTAGAAACATCAAACACACCACCTAGACTGGAGACACACACACATACGATTGGCTTTAGGTCAGTTTCTCAGTATGAGATTTGAAAGTGTATTTGTGTATCTGAATGATTCATGTGAAACAAATATCTGTTTAAATAAATAAATCATGTAAGAGAAACATCAAATGAGTAAAAATAAGTTAATCCTATGAATGAATCAAATGTAAACATAAACAAATCATTTAAAAAAAATACACATAGAAAAAAATGAATTACATGAAGGAATCAGGAAAATCAAAAGAAAAAATTAATAAAACGTTAAAAGAAAATCACAAATAAAAATGAATAAATAATGTTAAACAATCAAACAAAAAATTAAATAAATAAAAAAGATTTAATTGGAAGAATTACACATAAAAATGAATCACCAGAAAAAATCAAATGTAAAAGACAAATCAATTTTGTAAATTATTAGTAAAAAGAATAAATGATTTTTTAAAAATAGCGTAAAAAAGAGAAAATCAATATATCATGTAAAAGAATTACCTAAAGATTAATAAAGTGCTCGAATCAAATAAAAAAATATTGAAATCAGATTATGGAATCAAATAAAAGAACCAATGATTAAGACATGAAAATAAATGAATCGTGTTAAAGAATAAAATGTAACAAATAAAAGAACAGTTTAAATAAATTAAACAAAAAAAGGAAAAGAATCAAATGTAAAAAACGATGAAATATTTAAATAAATTATGTGAATGAATCTTATGTAAAAATGAATGAATTGTGTAAAAGTATTTGCAGTTACACTAAGGTCGTAAATACTCTTAATGTTAAATAAAGACAATCTGACCAATCAGAGTCCAGAATTCAGCTGGTTTTAATGTTCCTCATCTGTTCCTTCGCTCCACTGTTTCAGTGTGAGGTGCAAAACAGTCCTATAATGGCAACAAGAAAAAAGCAACCAAGCGGTTAATTAAGATCTGAGCTGAAAGATGTAGCGTTGCTGCGGGGCGTTTCTGCAAAAGCAATCAACGAATCGTCAGTTACTTTCCTCTCACATCAGACACAAAAGACAAAACAGCGTTGGAACACTGTATGTATGTGTGTGTGGGTGAGGGGGAGTATGGAGAAAAAGTAGAAAAATAGAGTTTACCCGCTACAGCAAAGGACAAGCAATGGCTTTCTATCTCAATCCAAATATTCTTAATTCTATAAAAATAAGATGTACATTGGTAAATACAAAGTCAAATGATTCCTTAAGCAATTCCCCAAACGATTTCCTAAACAATTCCCTAAATGATTCCTTAAGCAATTCCCCAAACGATTTCCTAAACAATTCCCTAAATGATTCCTTAAACAATTTCCTAAATCATTTCTTAAACAAAATTCTCTAAATGATTCTTTAAAAAAACTCCCTAAATAATTTCTTGTGAAAACCCCCGAATGACTCATTAAACAATTCCCTAAATTATTGCTCTAACAATTCCCTAAATGATTCCTTGAACAACTTCCTAAATAATTCTTTAAAAACCTCTAAATGATTCTTTAAACAACTTCCTAAATGATTGCTTGAACAACTCCCTAAATGATCCTTAAACAACTCCCTAAATAATTTCTTCAAAGATCAATTAAAGAGTAGCAGAGACTGTTGGTGTCTCTGGTGATTGTATGTATCTACAGTAACATTAGCATCGTAATGTACTCTGAGAACAAAGCTGACAGCAGAATGAGTTCCAATTTGTGGTTCATTATTTTGTGTTAAAACACAAACATATACAACTGCTGCTTAAAGTAACACAGGCCACACATGCACGCGTGAATGCAGAACTAGCCTGTAGCTACTGTATGTACTAATACATACAGTCCTGAGGGAAATCTCCTCTGAATGGGACCCGATAGGCTTCTCTGTCTAAAGGACCAGGACCTTTCAGCTTCGGTTGTGCCGAAGTAAAAAAAAAACAATATTGTGCTGTCATGTCCCAGTTTGGCCCTGCTAGGGATTTAATCTCTAGCTGAAAGAGAAAATTGTGTGTGTGTGATAGAAAATCTTCTCCAGTCCTCCAGGGCGATGTTCTGCTTTTCATTACAGATCCGCTGCGTCTCCTGTCTCCTGGGACTCAGTTGTACTGCTGCAAGTCTTTCATTCCTGCGTAACATTTTCTTTCTCCCTCACTGCCTTTTTTTCAGGCTGTCAGTTACTTTTCTCGGTTATCCCTGTCACACACCAATTACGTCTCTGAACGGCTCTATCGCACCCCATAGCTCAGGAGCACTGACTTTAGGTGTCTTTAATTATCTCAGTAAAATTGCTGGGAAAAAAGTATACGAAAAATTAAAGAAGCATGTGAAAATGAAGAATCACACATGTCAAATCACCAGCGAACAAGTTACTGTATCTAGTGAAATAAATTACAAAAGAAAAAATTTATTTAATTTGTGTGATGATGTGTAGAGAATTGTGAGTAAAAAAATCACAAAGCCATTTGAAGGTTACAGTATATGAATTAAATGTGAAAAAATCATACGTGAAAAACAAGAAAGCATATGAATGAATAAATCATATGTAAATGAAAATAACTTATGAAAGCAATTAAAAAAATTTAATTTTTAATTAATTAATGATCACATGTAAACACCATGTATAGTAAGTGTATTGTGTGTTTTATGTTCAATCACAAAAATCACATGTAAAAATAAGTATGTAAATCACATGTAAAAATAATAATTAATACAAGTGATTGCATTATGTAGAAATATCATGTGTTGATAAATTTTATGAAAGAAACAAAATAAATACATAAATCGTGTAATTCGAAGTCAAGTATTAATGTGAAAATTAATCATGACTGAAATGAATTGTGAAAAAAAATAAATCAATCGTGTGAAAGAATCACATGGCAAAAAGGAATGGGCATATGAATGAACGAACAAACGAACAAATGAAAGAACGAACTGAATAATCACATAAAACTACAAATGAATTATGCAAAATTTTATAGATAAATTAATGTATTAATCAAATGAATTACAAACATATGAGTGAATGAATCATGTGAACGAATTATGTGGAATAAAACATTTGCAAGAATCAGGTGTGAAATGAATTGTGGGGCAGAATAACATAGTAAGGGTTGGGGCCTAGTTTAAGGGCCCAGCAGTGGCAGCTTGTTGGTGATGGAAATTGAGCGCATGATCTTTTGATCAACAGTCCAACACCTAAACCACTGAGCTACTACTCCCCATTTAAAAGGAAAATAAACAAACAAACAAATGAATGAATTTTTTCTGTGAAAAGAAAAGATGAATGCATGAATGAATAAATAAATGACTTCTATAAAAACATTCATTTATAAAAAAAAACATTGAATCATGTAAATTAATCATATATATAACTTAATAAATTGAAATGAAAAAATGAATGAGTAAATGAAAATGACTCATGTGAAAGAATAACATGAGCACTGAATGGGTATATGAATGAATAAATAACTAAATAAATTACATAAAACAATCACAGATTAGAAATAATGTAAAAGTATAATTTATGGAAATGAATAAATAAACCAAAACGGATTAAAACAAAAAAACAAAAACAAATGAGTGAATGAATCGTGAATGAATTGTGGGAAACCATGAATCAATAATGTAAAAGAATCACATGTGAAAAAGGATTAGGTGAATGAATGATCGAATCATGTAAAAGAGTCAAATGATAATCAATAAATTATGTAAAAATTAATAAATTGCAAAAATTGAAATGTAATCACGTGAAGTGGAGCTCCATGTGCATTTTCTTTTTTTTTGTTTAAAAGGAACTGGATTCTGGATGGAAGTTGGCGCTTATTATCTGTCCATAAAATTCTGATTATTATGCAGTTGTATGTAAGTACCTAATAAAGGAACAGAATCTGTGCTTTAATAACTTCAGTCCATGCAGTGTTCCTTCACTTCTCTATGTTTCTGTCCATCAATAAGAGTTAAAGCAGTGCTAATGACCTGAGCCAATCTGATAATTAGCATCCCGGTTGTGTGAAAATCTTGATAAGTGCAGCAGAAGGAATTTCTCCTGAACTGCTTCGTGGAGAAAAAAAAAAAAGAGACGTTTTTCTCAGCGAGGTTTAATGATATGATATGAGTGAAAATTAGACATGGAAAAATTTCTCATCCGGATTCAAACCTCACAGCTGTTCGCCGCTCTGCATCACACTGTAACATCTAGAGATTCTTCAGCCTTCGTGTTTTACAGCTGGAGAGGTAAATTACACCCTGCACACTGACATCTCTGCTCCTTTCCTCCATATTTCCAGCGATTTTCGAGATGAACATCTGCTGGACGTTCCGGATGAATCGATTTTGTTCTTTAATGAGCTGAATGTGTTTCGGTCTGGAGCTAACGCTTTGGCCTTCAGTGTTTTCGGGTCTTGTTAGACTTCCCGCCTGAGTGGTTTGGACGATTGATTAGAAGAACTTAGCGAGAGTGTGTTAGCTGGTAGAAAGGCAGAAGATTTAATTTTTTTATATCATATACAATGTACCACAAAGCCAAAGTTACCATGTAGGGCACCTTGAAAAAGTGTTTCAGTTGATCAGCAATAAGATCTGGTGTAACGGTAGGGATATTTTATTAGTTTATAGTTTCATTTTCTTACCCTAGAAATTCCAGGGGCAGCACTAGGCATGTCACTAGACCCAGAGGGTGAGCTGTCACTGAACATCAACATTTGATTGGCTGATGATTCTGTTAAAAATACTTTGTTACAAATCATATGCACAAGAATGAATCTTTTGAAAATAATTACATGTGAGAATAAATAAATAAATGAATGGAAAGATAGATAAATGAATAAATAAATGAATTAATAAATTAATCAATTATGCGAATGTGTCAGGTTGAGACTTATGAAGCAATTTAACATTGATGAATAAACTGTGTCTTACAATATTAATTACATCCTCACTTTATATATAAACACTGTTATATACTATACAATACAAAGTATATTTTTATTCTATATTTTATTTATTCTATTTTTTTTCTGTATATTTTTTACAGTAATTTGATTTATTTAATTTTTTAAATTCAGAGAGTGGTAAAAAACAATTCACTATATATTGTACTGTGTATAATCATGTATGTGACAAATAAAATGTAAATTAAATAAAGGAACAGGTGGATAGACAGATAAAGGAATGGATGAACAGCTTATGTAATACATGATGAGGAAATTATGTGTACATACATAAAACATGGAAAAATCATGTTTACATAAATGAATCATCTAAAGGAATCGATATGAAAATAAAATGAAATGAATGTGAATGATGGTGTAAGTATCACATAAAAATAAATGAACAAATGGATAGTAATATGGATAAAGAAATCATATAAAATATCCACATGAAAATGTACACTGCTCAAAAAAAATAAAGGGAACATTAAACAACACAATGTAACTCCAAGTCAATCACACTTCTGTGAAATCAAACTGCCCACTTAGGAAGCAACACTGACTGACAATCAATTTCACATCCTGTTGTGCAAATGGAATAGACAACAGGTGGAAATTATAGGCAATTAGCAAGACACCCCCCAATAAAGGAGTGGTTCTGCAGGTGGTGACCGCAGACCACTTCTCAGTTCCTATGCTTTCTGGCTGATGTTTGGTCACTTTTAAATGCTGGCGGTGCTTTCACTCTAGTGGTAGCATGAGACGGAGTCTACAACCCACACAAGTGGCTCAGGTAGTGCAGCTCATCCAGGATGGCACATCAATGCGAGCTGTGGCAAGAAGGTTTGCTGTGTCTGTCAGCGTAGTGTCCAGAGCATGGAGGCGCTACCAGGAGACAGGCCAGTACATCAGGAGACGTGGAGGAGGCCATAGGAGGGCAACAACCCAGCAGCAGGACCGCTACCTCCGCCTTGTTGCAAGGAGGCACAGGAGGAGCACTGCCAGAGCCCTGCAAAATGACCTCCAGCAGGCCACAAATGTGCATGTGTCTGCTCTAACGGTCAGAAGCAGTTCCTGCAAGACGAAGGCATTGATGCTATGGACTGGCCCGCCCGTTCCCCAGACCTGAATCCAATCGAGCACCTCTGGGACATCATGTCAAGGATGCTTTAGTCCAGGTCTGGGAGGAGATCCCTCAGGAGACCAACAGCCACCTTATCAGGAGCATGCCCAGGCGTTGTAGGGAGGTCATACAGGCAGGTGGAGGCCACACACACTACTGAGCCTCATTTTTACTTGTTTTAAGGACATTACATTAAAGTTGGATCAGCCTGTAGTGTGTTTTTCCACTTCAATTTTGAGTGTGACTCCAAATCCAGACTTCCATATGTTAATAGATTTGATTTTCATTAATAATTTTTGTGTGATTTTGTTGTCAGCACATTCAACTATGTAAAGAACAAAGTATTTAATGAGAATATTTCATTCAGATCTAGGATGTGTTATTTTAGTGTTCCCTTTATTTTTTTGAGTAGTGTATAAATCATGTAAGAAGAATCCTGATGTCACTGTTGGGAGGCCCTTGAGGCCCTTAACACTGTCTACTCCAGAAGTGCTGTAATCATAATTGTCCCAGCTGTGAACTATTAAAGCATCTTTTCAAGAAAGTTCCAGCACAGACATCAGATTAATGTTTACTGCGTAACTCAGACTCTAATAACTTAATAAATCTTCGGTAGGTTTGTGATTTATCAGCTGTACTGAACTAATAAACCGCAGACTGGGTGTGTATTTCTCATACACACTGCTCATTATCCTGTCTACCTGCTGCACATTTATACCTGAAACCTAAAACCTGCTTCCAATCAGGCTGCTAAGATATTTATCAGTTTAATAAAAAACACACTCTGCTTTATTTATTTATGAGGCAGATAATTTTTTTTCTTATTTGGTTTAACGGAGAGAATCGGAGCCAAACAAAACAGTACAAGTTAAAGAAACTAAGAGCTCT
Source organism: Bagarius yarrelli (assembly GCA_005784505.1). NCBI lineage: Eukaryota > Metazoa > Chordata > Actinopteri > Siluriformes > Sisoridae > Bagarius > Bagarius yarrelli. The sequence goes on along the minus strand of VCAZ01000108.1, from coordinate 439,195 downwards.
AAGGGGCTTCTAAAATCCAGCCACACCATCAACAAAAAAAATCACAGCTACATCCGCATCAACCTGTCAAAGTAAAGAAAAAAAATAAGGTCTTTAATAAAATGGTGGTTTGAATGAAAGAGTTTCTGCGAGTTTGAGTCCTCCTGGGAAGTTCAGACAGTGCTTACCGGCTACAAATTTGTAATTACAACATCAAGTTAGTCAAGTGCAACTTCAAAAAATACAACAAACTTTTCTGCTAGAAAATTTTCATTAAACAACTTTTAGTTAGTTAAATGATTAATTAAATTTCTGGTATTTGGCAGAACATTACATTTCATTTATCCTGTATTTTTTTTTTAATCCAGTTGAAATACCACCAAACTGACACACCAACCTGATTCATCTTTAACTGATTTATTTATTTATTTATTGTAAGTTACTATAAAATCTCACTTCTTTCAACTTTTTTGTGTGTATTTTTATGTAGTTGTGATTGTTAGTATTTTTTTTCTCTTCATTTAATCAGATCTAAAGTAACTAATAACTCACAACTGGAGGAATCTCATAATTCCGGACTGTCTTAATTAAATAAATGTAATACTTTTATTTGAATCTTTATTTTTAAAAGTAGTTTAAAGGTACCGGAAGTACTTGTCCTTTATTAAAATTTGGCTCCTCTTTCCACTTCTGCCACCAACTGACACCACCAAAGGGCACCCCTTTCAAATGACAAATCACCTCAGATAGACACATCCCCATTAAACACACCTCTAAATCTAACTGATACCGCCCTCACTCTAACCTTGTGGGGTGTTTTAGAGTCATTGTTAAACTTTCACTTATGAAGCAATTTAACATTGATGAATAAATTGTGTCTTACAATATTAATTACATCCTCACTTTATATATAAACACTGTTATATACTATACAATACAAAGTATATTTTTATTCTATTTTATTTTATTCTATTTTTTTCTGTATATTTTTTACAATAATTTGATTTTATTTAATTCTTTTTAAATTCAGAGAGTGGTAAAAATCAATTCACTATATATTGTACTGTGTATAATCATGTATGTGACAAATAAAATGTAAATTAAATAAAGGAACAGGTGGATAGACAGATAAATGGATGACCAGCTTATGTAATAATACATGAAGAAAAATGAATAATATGTGTACATACATAAAACATGGAAAAATCATGTTTACATAAATGAATCATCTAAAGGAATCGATATGAAAATAAAATGAAATGAATGAATGATGTGTAAGTATCACATAAAAATAAATGAACAAATGGATAGTAATATGGATAAAGAAATCATATAAAATATCCACATGAAAATGTACACTGCTCAAAAAAATAAAGGGAACACTTAAACAACACAATGTAACTCCAAGTCAATCACACTTCTGTGAAATCAAACTGCCCACTTAGGAAGCAACACTGATTGACAATCAATTTCACATCCTGTTGTGCAAATGGAATAGACAACAGGTGGAAATTATAGGCAATTAGCAAGACACCCCCAATAAAGGAGTGGTTCTGCAGGTGGTGACCACAGACCACTTCTCAGTTCCTGTGCTTTCTGTCTGATGTTTTGGTCACTTTTAAACTTAACTTTCACTTAACAGCAGGATTGGGGTCAAAAACAAGATCTGACTTTAGCCACAGGAGCTAATTTACGCTCAAGACTAAAGCGAGTCAATCAGCTTGGCCTTGCACCCACTACGTGAAATAAGCTCATAACTCCACAAACCATTAGCCCTAAGTCTTAAACAAATCACAAGACTGTGTGTATGTGTGTGTGAGAGAGAGAAATAGAAATAAAGAGGAGGAGAAACTGTAAAATTCTCCCAAAGATTTTTAATCTGCTAGCGCTCACATGCAGAGCTAATTTAGTCGGTAAATTATTGAGCAGCTAAACGGCTTTGTTTTTTGTCTCACTAACACAGACTTTCCCATTCAGAGTCGCGTCTTGTCTGAGCTTCTGTGAGATGATTGTTAGAGATTAGCGCGATGATGCTGAATAACTGAGCGGCTTCCTGCTTTGTGTATGTGTGTGTTAACCAGCTATGAGTCGCAAGGTCTTAAGGTGTACTGACTCGCTCAGTACATTTGGGTCACACAAAACTGCACAGACACACATACATCAAGAGGCACACACACTTATTTATTTTAGTATTTTAGTATTAATATATGATTTACTTTGAATGCTATTGCTCTAGTAGTCCGTCTGTTAGAACCGTGCTAGTGTGTGTGCGTGTGTGTAGTCTAATCTGTGTGCAGTTGAGTGTATTTACTCTAGGGTGTGTGTAGTGTGCATCTGTTACTTTAAAGAAAACACAACTGTCACTATTTTACAGATTGTAGCTTTATTATAAAAATAATCTGATTTCACACACACACACACCTTTACAAATGGATACATGCACACACACAAACACGCGCATACATACACTCACGTACACACACGCACGTACACACAGCCTATACAAGAGCATCATGCAACACTGATCAATATTTCCAACTGCAGTTCCTCACACAAACACACACACACTGCTCAACACACTGATGTCTGCTTCCACTTCTCCTCATGGTCTTGGTGCTCTTGCTGGTTCCACGTCTCTTAGTGAATGTTCTGTAAATGTGTGCAGAGCGTGAACACATCAGCAGCAGCTGGATTTTCAGACACAGCTGGATTTGCTCAGCCACTGGAAGAAGCTCTCTTGGTAAATCTGTTGCCATTTGACGTTGGCCTGCACGACCTCCAGCGCTCGAGAGAATACTGACGCAGAAGATCCAGAGGAATTCCACTGAATGAAGATCTTTAACTGAGGTACAACACACATAAGAAAGAACAGTTGTGTGTGTTCGTGTGTGTGTGTGTGTTCATTTGTGTGTGTGTGTTCATTTGTGTGTGTATCCTCACCTCTTCCAGTTCTCTCTGTGTGTTGAGGAATTCAGTAACTCCGCTGATTAACTTAGAGATTAGAAATAAAACCTCACCAAACCTGCAAATGAGAAGAGTCCATCACTACACACACACACACACACACACACACACACAGACACACACACACACCTGGAATTAAGCTGGCTCCACTTCTCTCTGAAATATCTCCAGGCCAGGTGACGTGCGTGTGGGTTGCGTGCGACGTGGATGAGGACGTCGATCAGTTCTTGATCTGGCAGCAGCTCTGAATTTAGCGACGTGTTCAGCAGTCTGAAGGAAACAAGTAGATGGTTAACTTGATACAACACACACTAACGCTTACATGCTAGCTCTGACAGAAAGTGACGCTAACGGTGACATTGCTATTTAACACATGCATGTCATTAATAGGTTTCCTCCCGCTTTCCTTTCAGCTATGTGAACATTATTAGCTCTAAGCCTTTATGCTAATCGCTGCCGCAAAAGATTTGTTTGAGGTGAAAGATCACACGCTAATGTTCTAAATATTTAGCGCAGCTTTTCGCTGATCCTGATGTGAGGCATGTTTCTTTCTGTTCACAGTGGTGTGTGTAAAAGATCTGAACTTTGATGAGGAGTCGAGAGTAAAAGGAAAAGAACCTATGCAGCAGGAAGGTGTTGTCACTGCAGGTCAGGGCCTCTAGTAGGTCCTTCTTTTCTGAGATGGCGCTGGAGGATTGGAACTTCTTCCACATGAACTCCCACACGTCCTCGTCCATCAGAGACACGCCCGTGCAGTACACCACGTCTCGCAGGCTCGGGGGAATCCTGCAGAGGGTGGGGCTTAGGTTACTAAATTAACAACACATCACAGCTTAGAATACCTCACCATTTCTCTAGCAACAGCCAATCCCAGCAACACACATTGTTTTAGTTCTCACTTATGCTAAATGTGTGTGTATGTGTACAGGAAGTAAACCTTTTAACCTCCTGGTTTTAGCTTGTTTGCTAATACAAGCTTAGATCTAGAGCAGTGTTGCCATGGTCTCTACTTGTGAACCTTTTACCTCGACTTCCTTCAGTTTCAGTATAAAACAAAAAGCTTTTAAAAGCTCTGGAGTATAATAAAGAAAAGGAAGTAAAGTAGAGAAAGTACAGTAAAGGAAGTGCAGTAAGGAAAGCATAGTAGAGGAAGTGCGATAGAGGAAGTGCAGTAAAGAGAGTACAGTAGAGGAAGTGCAGTAAAGGAGTACAGTAAAGGAAGTACAGTAGAGGAAGTGCAGTGGAAAAAAACAGTAGAGGAAGTACAGTATAGGAAGTGCAATTCAGGAAGTGCAGTAGAGTAAGTACAGTAGCTCAAGTTTCAGATCCAATTGGTGGTCCTGCAGAACTTCAGCAGCGTGTGACCTGGTGAAAATGATAAAGACAGATTATCTGATGGACTTTATGGGGGTTGATGGATTTTAGATCTTTCTGAAACAGCGTCTCGGTGCTTAATTTTTTTCTGGGCTGCAGAAATATGCAGGAGGACACAATGTGATGGAGGATAGTGATGGAGACTAAAGTAGCTGCTCAGGACATTTCACAAAAACGCTGATGAAGGAAGAAAGCAGTGATGCCTTCAGGGAATAAGCAAAAATTTAAATGCACACACACGCACACAATAGAAAAACGTTATTAGATGAACAAACAGGTGTTTCCATGGAGACAAGGCAGTGGCAGTGTAAGCGCGTTTTAAATAGTGTTTGTGTGTGTGTGTATCTGCACCTGTTCTTGTCAGTGGAGAGCCACTCAGAGACGAGTGACATGGCCTGTCTGTGACAGTGTTTATTCCCAAAACTACACGCCAAAATGATCACTTCCCTCTGGAGCTCACTGAAGGAGGAAGCAAAGAGGAAGTGAAAAAAGTGATAAAGTGAGAGAATGTGGAAATAAAGCAAGCAACGCTAACAATGTCTCTCACACACAAATGCACACACTTACTCTGCGTGATAGGTGGCCTGCTTAAAAGAGTCGCCTGCTTTCACCCTGGGCCAGTCCAGCTTATGATACTTCAGTTCCACCTGCTGTAAAACGTAATTCTGATCACACACACACACACACACACTCAGACTGATTAATCAGCAGAAAGGACAGTCAAAGCTGTTTAAAATGTGTGTGTGTGTGGGTGTGTGTGTGTGTGTGTGTGTGTGTGTGGTGTGTGTGTGTGTGTGTGTGTGTGTAAGGCAGCAGGTAATGTTATGGCTAATTTAATTCCACTCATCTCCCTCATACGCTTTCAATGAGCCAAGGGAACAATGAAATCTATATTACAATTAGGTCATGATATTTAACCTAAATACACACACACAGACTGATGGAGTTTCACCTACACTAAAGAGACTGTAGTCCTCGGTGCGGTCCAGAAGTTTGTCCAACTGGTACAGCGCTCTGCTCGCAGCATGCCAGGGAAGGAAGTCGTCCTCCTTGGATAGATAACAGATGATCTGCATGGGAAGGTTCTGAGGAAGATAGCCGGCTCTACACAAACAAACATACGCACCCTGATTAAGATCTATGAAGTGTGTGACAGACTTACACCAGCAGCCTGTGTTCTCCTCCTCACTAAAGCAGAAATTGTTAAATGTTGCAACTGAAGTGGATGAAAACTTCTTTTGCATTGGAGTGTGAGACAATTCACTGTCATTCGAATGTGCAATATTTATCATGTTTATTCACATTAAAGTACAAAAACAGCACTCTAGTACTCAACAAATACAATGAGAATCCTGGAAACACACACACACACACACACACACACAAATCTGCAGACGGCAGTAAAGACATGGAAAGTTGCAGCTTAGCTACAATTCCCCTCTGAACACCAGAAAAGAGACGAATCTCATCTCCTGCTCCTAGGTGATAAAAACAGTGCAACAGGCCGCGAGAGACAAACGCTGCCGCTGCCGAGCACTTGTCCTGCTCCAGCCAAAAGATTTACTCTCAGCATTATTTTACCTCATCAATAATAATCTGTGCTGTCTCTGCTGCGGGAGTAAAGCAGAGGGGGAATATTCTATAAGGGAGAGGAGTTTCTCAAGGTTTGCTTTGTGCCCCTGAAGTTCAGCATCTTCTCTGTTTTACTCTCTTCAGTTTATTGAGAGATTAGAATCGCTGGCCAGACCTCATTTGCATTTTACACACCATCACAGTGTGTTAAACTGTTCTTTGTCCCAGACTGAAATACACACAGCGGTGCAGGAGTCTCTTGGATTCTGAATGATTGATGCTGGAGCTGAGCTGCTGAGTACTGTTGGCAAGAAGTGTAACTGTGCCGAGGAAAGGGAAAAACATGACCAAGAAACCTGACACTGCCTTAAAAAATGCAAAGTAAACAACACAAATCAGTTACTTTTCCAAAATTCTGTCCATTTGATTAACTTATTACTCATATCCTTAACCTCAAACATCAAAGATCAACCACAAACCTAACCATCAGACCTCAACCTTAATTTCAACATTAGACCTCAACTACAAATCTCAACATCACCCTCAACATGAGTATTAGACCTCACCTCCAGACCACATCCTCAACATCAACCTCAATATCAGACCTAAACTTCACCCCTTAATGTTGCTCTCAGACCTCAACATCAGATCTCAACCTCAAATTTAACATCAAACCTCGATTTTACCCTCAACCTTAAAGTGCAATCTTCCTTCATTTTGATTGGTCCTTGGGTTCTGTAGAAACGATTGGAGGTGGAGGACGGCTTCTGTACCTGAGGGGATTGATGACACTCTGGAGAATTTAAGTTTGTGAGCATTGAGGTTTGGGTGAGGTTCAGGTTTCACAATCATGTGTTTTAGTCTTTAATGATGTTTTTGCTCGTTACAGACATGAAGTAAGCGCCCACTGGAAGAAGAGACAGAGCAAGAGACTCTGCAGCTCTACTGTATGTTCGCTCCCCCCTTAGTAATGGAATGTCCAGCACAGACACAAAGTTCTGACTTTTTATCTGCCCAGATTTAATTCACCGAAATTTCGGTTTCACTTCCGGTTAGCTTGTTATTTAATCTAGCCGCTAGGTAGGCACATGGCAAAGTATTGTTCTAGCATGAGATTTACTGAGCATTTGTTATTTCTGCCTGACTTCCTGGTTTCTGACTTTAGCTGGTTTTTGGTTTTGAGATCCTGTCTAGTGTTTTGGATTTGTTTGCCAGATTTATTTCTGATTACCTGTTGCTGACTTCTGCCTGTTTCCTGACACTGTTGCCTAATAAAACCGTTAACTGCAATATGGATTCCTTGTCTGCAACTTCCTTCTTACATTCACTCATCCTCTATTGCTTATTTTCTCCTCCTTTTCCATAACTCTGGCCATCACTCTTTTTTCTCATCACCTAATCTGGCTTCTAAAATTTGTCTCTCTCTATCACTCTCTCCACCACTCATCCCTCCCATCACGCAATTACTTCCCCTCTTCTGGATTACTCTATTCTTTTTCAGCATGCTCCTCAGCATCACTCTTTCCATTTATCACTCCTTCACCTATCCGTTTTCATAACCCTTTTCTTCTCTATTACTTGTCCCGCTGTCACTTTTACTCATCCTTCTTCATCAGTCTATCAATCATCTCTTCTCATCCTTCTATCACTTGTTCTTCAACCTCTCTGTTTAACAGCTGTACAGCTGGTGGGCAGAGCTAAAGCCTGCGCTCGTTTCAGTAACAAAGAGTTGCATCCACTCCTCCTTTCTTCTCATGTCGGTGTTTGTACATTGTTCTTTATTCGTCCCCTCAGCAGCAGGTTTGAAAATGAGCAACTTTATCACTGATGATCGCTACTTTGCTCGTCTGTTCACTCATTGAGACCTAAAGAGTGCAGGGATTTCCACATTGAACTCACCTGGCCAGACTGAAGACATCATCCAGTAGACCAGCACGATTCTCCACGGAGATGATCTGCAGTGAGGATACACACACACACACACATCAATAAGAGTGAACAAGTGAGGGAAGTGAATTAACACACATGCACACACACACAGATGAGGAGAAGAAGAGGAGGATGAGGAGCTGCGTACTGTAGGGTTGATCATCAGCTGCTGGATCAAGAGTCTCCAGTTGTGGAGGTCGTAGTTCACCCTGAAGTAGCCTGTCTGATTGATGTTGCCCAGCAACCACGTCTCCTCACCAATACGTCCCACTCGCTGCGTCTCTATAAATAAACCAGGAGAAAGGATAAAAGAAGAAAAATTAGATTCATTTACTCCATCATTCAACATCACTCCATCACTCAAGAGCACTACATCACTTAACATGACTCCACCATCTACGTCACCAGGTTTTTCCAGTGGTTCTGTTGCCAAACAATGGCTCTTAAAAAAACATAAATCAGTTATCTCTGATCAATATGATAACCAGAGGGGGGTGTTGTTGTTGTATAAGCTTCTACCTGTTTTATTGGAGATCCAGATGAGAGACACTGATGATATGTGACTGATATTTCCCACTGCCAGATTCAGTGGGATCTGCCACTGCAAACTGACACACAAACACAGACACACACACACAGAATTAATTCAAAATGATAGCTATTTTTTAGAAGTATCCTGATTGAGCACAAAGCAGAGGAAACAGAGGAGTAATGGATTAAAATACACACAAACTCACTGCAGGAATCAGGCACAGACACACTGTCAATGAAATAAAAGCATTGAGTCAACAAAATTAAAGCACAGCCTAGAATTTTATTTATCCAACCAATGTGTGTGTGTGTGTGTGTGTGTTACTAAGAGAGATTCCAAAAATGATGCATTTATCATTCTTGCATTTCTCTCTATCCTGCTATTACTACACTCATTCCACTTTATCAGTCCATCATTTTATAATTTTATCACCCATTTCTCTTTATCATTTTACATTATCAATCAACCTTTTATCACTGAATTCTATCACTCATTTATTTCTATCACTCAATTGTTTCATTCCTCATTCCTCTATAGTACTCATTTACGCCGTTCCTTCCATCGGTTTATTCTTTCTTCACTAATTACTCTACATCATTTTTTACATTTCTGCTTGATGTCCTAATCCAAAGCGATTAATATTTATCCCATTTATCCCACCTAAGCAGTTGTCCACACTCGAAAAAGCCTCTTCAAAGGTGAGAGGAAAGGAAAAGCAGAGTGAGGAGATGCGGTACAGCAGAGTAAGGAGATAAGATTCACCACGGTGGAAGACAAGATCCAGCAAAGTGATGGACAAGATCCAGCAAAGTAAGAGACAGGATTTAGCGCAGTGAGAGACAAAGTCCAGCACAGTACGAGATAAAATCCAGCACAGTGAGAGACAAGATCCAGCAAAGTGAGAGAAAAGATCCAGCAAAGTGAGGAGACAAGATCAAGCAAAGTGAGGAGAAAAGATCCAGCATAGTGAGAGAAAGGATCTAGTACAGTAAGAGAAAAGATCTAGTTAATGGAAGACGAGATCCAGCACAGATCAGCACAGTGAGAGATTAGATCCAGAACAGTGAAAGACAAGATCCAGCAAAGTGAGGAGACAATATCCAGCATAGTGAGAGAAGAGATACAGTACAGTACAAGACAAGATCCAGCACAGTAAGAGACAAGATCCAGCAAAATGAGGAGAAAAGATCCAGCATAGTGAGAGACAGGATCTAGTACAGTAAGAGACAAGATCTAGTTAATGGAAGACGAGATCCAGCACAGATCAGCACAGTGAGAGATAAGATCCATCACAGTGAAAGACAAGATCCAGCAAAGTAAGGAGACAAGATCCAGCATAGTGAGAGAAGAGATACAGTACAGTACAAGACAAGGTCCAGCACAGTAAGAGACAAGATCCATTACAGTGAGAGACAATATCCTGCAAAGTGAGGAGGAAAGATCCAGCTAAGTAAAAGACAAGATCCAGCACAGATCATCACAGTAAGAGATCCAGCACAATGAGAGACAAGATTTAGCGCAGTGAGAGACAAGGTCTAGCACATTAAGAGACAAAATCCAGCATAGCAAGAGACGTAATCCAGCACAATGAAAGACAATATACAGCAATGTGAGGAGACAAGATCCTGCATAGTAAAAGACAAGGTCGAGCACAGTAAGAGACAAGAGCTAGTGTATTGAAAGATGAGCTCCAGCACAGATCAGCACAGTGAAAGTGAACTGAAATCCAGCACAGTGAGAGACAAGGTTCAGTGAAATCTATAACATATTTAAAGTGTATAAGAAACATAAACAATCAAGCAGATGATTTCACACAGGAAAGCCATAGAAATATTAAGACAACAATCAAAACAAGAAACACTGTACCGAACCATGCAAAAAAAGTGGTCATCAGCGGCTTTTTAGTTCTTACGTTAAATTAGAGACTCTCTTTTTCACACACACACACACACACACACACACACACACACACACACACACACACACACACACACACACACACACTGTTCAGTCTTCATATTTCTACACATTAATATTCAGAGTGTGTTACATGCTGCCAGCATTTGGGCTTAAATAGGAACTAAAGACTTTCTGAGGACCTGCTAAATTATTCATCAGAAAACTAATGAGAGCTAACGCTTATGTGTCTGCAGCAATCAGTTCCGTTCCTTCTAAACACATACACAGGCCACCTGGAGGGTAAAGGTCACTAGAGGTCATCATGATGGAGGTACCTTTTGTCCGAAAACTGGTGAATCTTGGCGTCCATGTCATAGAGGAAGTGCTCTTGGCTGAAGCTGATGCTGTTCTCCAAGCTCTGGTTTCTGCTGATGGTGACTACGGGGTAGCCCATCTGCAGAGTCCAGCCGTCCATCACCTCCTTTATGTTGATATCCCTTCCTTCACGCCGCACGGCCTGGAACAAAGAACGACATGGTGAGCCTAAGAACCACATCAATAACAACCTGTTTACCCAACATCATCTTGAGTAAAGTCTAAATGGTAAGTGGTAGCACAGTGGTTAAGGTGTTTGACTACTAACTGGAAGATCATGGTTTGTTTCCCAGCACAATCAAGTTGCGACTGCTGGCACCCTGAGCAAGGCCCCTAACCCCTAATTGCTCAGTGTACAAAATAGATAAATGTAAGTAGCTCTGGATAAGGACGTGTTTCAAATGCTGTAAATGTAAATGTCTATGAAATACTAACTGCCTAATATAAAAAAACCCTGAGCAGCAGCAACTTCATCGGCAAAAGAAAAAAAGGGATCCAGCACAGTTAGAAGACAAGAAATAGATTAATTGTTCACACCACATTAAAGTCAACAGACACCAGAAATGCTGACTGATGAATGCTGCAAAGAAAAAAAAACCTGAGCAGCAGCTGGTTTTATGAAAGACAGAAAAAAGGAAAGTAAAACAGTTAAGTAAGAGACAAGATCAAGCACAGGGAGGATCTGAAAAGACAAGATCCAGCAAAGTAAGGAGACAAGATCCAGCATAGTGAGAGAAGAGATACAGTACAGTACGAGACAAGATCCAGCACAGTGAGAGACAAGATCCAGCAAAGTGAGGAGACAAGATCCAGCAAAGCAAGAGACAAGATCCACCACAGTGGTAGACAATATCCTGCGAAGTGAGGAGGAAAGATCCAGCTAAATAAAAGATAAGATCCAGCACAGATCAGCACAGTAAGAGATGAGATCCAGCACAGTGAAAGACAAGATACAGCAAAATGAGCTAAAATTTAGCACAGTGGGAGACTAGATCCAGCACAGAGACAAGATTCAACAAAGTGAGGAGGAAAGATGCAGCACAGATCAGCACACTAAGAGATGAGATCCAGCACAGAAGGAGACAAGATCCAGCACAGAAGGAGACAAGATCCAGCACAGTAAGAGACAAAATCCAGCATAGTAAAAGACAAGATCCAGCAAAGTGAGAGACAAGATTCAGTGCAGTGAGAGGACTCCTGAACCTGTTATTACTAATAATTCTCACATACGGGCAATAACATGGTGTGAGAGCATCAGTGATTAAACAGTCATGAGCGTTTCTGCTCAGTTAAATATTTACTCAGGACTAAACACTGGTGTTAATCAGGAACAATTTCCCAAGACAACACTCATTTTCCTGTGGAAATCAGGATTTTGTGGCTAACAAAGAATCTTATCACTTCATCCTTAACATCTTGTTACAATAGAATGACTAAAACTCCAGGAAAGTCACCTGATATCACATTCTTACACAGAAATCACACACCTCACTAAAATAAGGAGGACAGCATGAAGGCGAAGAGACTGACTCAGTGATTCATACAAAACGTCTGTGTTTTAGTCTCACACACACCCACTTTAATCACTTCCATCAAAAAGAACATGTAGTGGAGCTTAGAGCCGACTCGCAGATTTGACCAAAGACTCTGGATTTTGGTTAATAAAGTGTGCGGTGTGTATAAATATTTATGAGATGATGGTGTTTCACAGTTTCTCAATTCCCACAACACACACTAAGATCAGAGAATCCACGGACAGAGCTGTACTGTCTTATAAAAGATACAAACAACTCTCAGGTATCCAGCGGATTCTGAAAATAGATCTCACATAACGCCTGTGGAAGGTAATCTCAATAAGAAGACTTTTTTTTTTACCAGTCCTGAACTAAAACACCCCGTGCTTTTCCTACACATCAGCCTGAGAGCTATGAGACTGACTGCCCTAATAAATAGACACTTCACACCTCCATTAACTTTACCTTGGTCTTTTCTTTAAAAAGCTTTAAAGTATCTGCGGTGAGCGCTGATCCAAATCACTCACTTTTATTAAGTGCAGGAAAACAGACAAAAGTTTCAGGCTGGGAAGGGTAGTGGTATTGAATTCCAGTACTGTGTGTTGTGTGTGTTGTTTGTGTGTGTGTAAGAGGTTATACAGTTGATGCTAAGGCTTTTGCTGCTCAGCTATAAGCACACCAGCAGGAATGTGAGGAGAATAAGTTATTACCACACATACACACACTGAATCTCACCTGTGAAAAGGAGTTCCACAAGTCATCCCTTGCTGTGTTACCATACTGGTGCCTCACTAAATAATTCTGTAAAACAGAAAGACAGGATAACTGCTTAATGGTTCCATCTGTTTGTTTAGCAGCAGACAGAGAAATGAATACATAAAATCAGCGGAAATCTCAGTGCAACGCTTGACTTTTTGCACACACTCTAAGAAAGCTGGGGTTTAGAAACAAAGCATAAAGACAGTTTAGGGAAGAGAAAGAAACGTTAACTTGCTGTCAGATTTTATTAATGCAAATTAAACACAGACTATGTGAGAAAAGACAGACACAGAGACAGATGAAGAGGAGAGGATGAGACATGAGGAATAGAGAGAGAGAGAGAGTCAAAAAGCGAGAGTGAGACATAAAAAGGGGGAGAGTGAGAAAGTGAGATGGTGAAAGAGAAGAGAGTAAGACATAAGGAGGACAAAGTGAAAGAGTCATAGGATGAGAGAGTAAGAGAGGAGAAAATTAGACATTAAAAGGGGAGACTGAAAGAGTGAGATGATGGGAGAGTAAGAGTGAAGAGAGTAAGACATAAGGAGGATAGAGTGAGAAAGAAAAGAGTGAGACAAAAGGAGGAGAGAGTAATATAGTGAAAAGGTGAGATTAGATAGACCGAAAGGGTGATGGAGTGAGCGGGTGAGAGAAGAATAGGCCGAGAGAGTGAAAAAAAGGATGAGAGGAGTGAGGGGCAAGTGAAAGGGTGAGAGAGTGAGAGAGTGAGAAAGGAGCAAGTGAAAGGGTAAGATAGTGACAGAGTGAGAAAGGAGATAAAGAGAGAGGGTAAGACAGACCAGGTGAGTTGAGTAGAATGGCAGTTCAGCTGGCGGACATTAATGGGGATCTTATACAGGCACAGGCAGATAAACAGACAGACAGATGGACGGAGAGATTATCAAAAGGTAAAGCATCGAAGCACAAACAGATAAAAACAGAGAGTGACAGAAAGATGTTAAAACAAAAAGACAACCAGACACCCAGAGAAATGGGTGGACAGACAGACAAAAAAGACAGACAGAGAAACAGAACGATAGACAGAAGTAAAGACAGACAAAAAGACAGAGGAATAAAGACAAAGACAGAAATAATAAAACAAATAAACACAGACATACAGAGGCAGACAGACAGAAAGACATACAGACAGAAAAAAAAGGCAGACAGACACATTGAAAGGTTCTTGTTTCATGTTTTTATTTATGTTTATTGTTTGTTTATGTCCAGGCTAAGATATGCTAGCTAGCTAAGCTAAGCTAAGCTAAGCTGTGATCTTTGTTTCCAGTTGTGTTCCTGTCACGTGATACCCCTGTCCTAGTGCCTTGTTTTTCATTGGTTTGTTTTGTCATGTGTCATTAATTGGATAAGGTGTGTCTTGTTTGGTTAACGTGTTCAGTGTGTATTTATAGCCCTTGTGTAGCCTTGTCTGTTTGTGGATGATTGTTTTTTACCATTTTGGTAAGTTGATAATGTTTATGTTCATGCTTTCATTCTCAGTGGAATCAGTTACACACATAGAAACAGAATGATTGAGACAGACAGATACAGACAGACAGACAGACAGACAGAAATAGGTAAACAGACAGACAGAGAATCAGACAAATGTTTGAATTTTCCTTACTTACATTGATGCCTCTCTGAAACGCAGTTTGTCCCATGACGTTGGCCAACATGCGAATCAGCGCCGCTCCCTGCACACACACACACACACACACACACACACACACACACACACACTCACACAGGTAAGAAGTTGTTCAAGTCTTTAGAGCAGTCTAATAAAATGCAGTTCACTTAGACTGTAGATCATCTATTCTGCTGCAAACGTTTTGGCCTCCCTGCATCAGAGAAAACAGCAGTGCTGTGCAGATCTTATTCTATTCTTATTATTATAGTGAGTTTAGCAGAGACACTGACACACTCAGGGCTTTGATGTGCTGTTGTGGAGGCTGCAGAAGAAACCAGCACCTTTTTGTAGGAGATCCAGTCAAAAACTCTGTGGATGTCGGCGACTCTAAGAAGCTCCTGTGAGACGGGGTAAGACGCTGCTATACCATCCAGCAGCAGGACTTCATGAAGAACGTCGGTCAGAAACCTCTGTTTCTAAAGACACACACACAGTAAATAATTATTTGATGAAGCAGACGTTCATGTTCCTGACTGCTACAAAGACAGAAATTGAGAGTGAAATGATGTTGGATTGAACACACCACACACGTTATGCATCATCCACTTTCTATTACCAAAAGAAACAGGAGAGTTAATGTAATGTGAGTGTCATTACTTATGTTGAATTTCATTGTCGTTAGACTTTCATTTCTACACAGCGAGCGTGTGATGGAAATTACATGGCTTAATGAACCTCTCTGAATGAACATGGTTCCTGTTTCTGTGAGAGAATATCAGCAAACTTTTTCTCCTCAGTGTCTGAAATGATGCTCATTATCATTCTGGGGAAAATGTCTAGAAGTTATTTTTCATGCAGAGAAAACAAGCGCTTTATTATAAAAAGTACGATTTCACACAGACAGGTTTCACAGGACACCACAGGAGAGAGACCAGAGAAACAGTAACTCGGCTTGAAACAAGAAACCAGACGCTTTTTGATGCTGTAAATATTGAGACTGATTATATTTACATTGATATTCACAGCATTTGAAGCATCTTTCGATCTGACGCATACAGAAGTGCTTTGAAGAAACTGATAGAAAGAGTAAGACAGAAAGATGAAAAAAATAGAATTAGAAAAACATTATGACAGAAAGACATAGACAGAAAAAGACAGATTGAGACAGTGTCAGAAGTGGAAACACAAACAGACAAACAGACAGAACTATAGAGAGACAGAAAGCTGGACAGAAAAAAAAGGTAAAGACAGAAAGCCAACCTAGAGAAAAAAAGAAAGAGAGAGAGAGGGAGAGAGAGAGAGTTTGTGTCTGTGTATATAATGGTGGACAGACAGACAAGATATCAAGTATTGAAGAAGACCAGAAGAGGAACAAACACTGAGCCTTGTGGGACACATGCAGAGAGTCGTCATGGAGCTGATGACTAAACCACCAGGTAAAAACCAAAGCATTAACATGCTGTAAGACAAATTTCAACACTTATAAGAAAGTACAAGAGAGTCTCGTAAATGGTTTTCAACTTCTGCTTCTGACAGGATCAAGTCTCCCCAAAAGTCCAAGTGACTGATGACAAAGATCAGAAGGTTGACCATAGAGGGTTGAGATTGTATAAGATTTGAATATGTGATGATGGAAGTGAGATGAAGCACCTTCTCTGATCTTGATGCAATCCTGTAGCACATTCCTGCTATTTCCTGGTGGGGTGAAAAAAAGAATAATCAGAGGACAGAGCAGTCACTGGAACTGAGATCTGTGCAGTGATCCAGGCTTCAGAAAGTGAGGAATGGCAGCTCCAGAGATCAGCCAAACCCCACTGTGTAGGACTAAGACTAGTGTAGGGGGTAGATGAGGTTCCTGTCAGATGGTTTGAGAGCTTTGGGGTGCCACTTCCCCAAACCTCTACCTCCATTGGCAAGCCCCATGAGTGCAGCTTCCACCAAGCCTTGGCTACGCTGTCAGTTCTCTCAAGGGCTGACATGCTCGACTCCTATACAAGCCATACAAAGTTTAATAAATTGCATGCACAGGAACACGTATTTATGCTTTCATCTATGCTTCCGGGTTGCTGACGTTTCCCATTCATGACGTGTCACTCTGTGATTGGACTGATTGCACATGTGCTTCAGACTGTTGTCATGCAGTCTTAAGTTGGGGGGGTGGGGGTGGCAGAAAGAGAGAGAGAGAGAGAGAGAAAAAGAAAAACAGCTGCTCAGTCTCAGTCTTTCTAACAGGATTCTTTTTAGTGAGCTATAAAATGAGTGTCATTAGGAGAACGTCCATCTGTCCATTTGGTCTTTCATCACATTCATTTTCACTCGCTCAGCTCTCTCCAATAAAGACAAAATCAAAGCCAACCATCTGACAGCCTCCAACTCGACAACCGATCACACACACAAACAAACACACACACACACACATCAACAGGGACAAGCTATTGAACACAAGCTCTGACGAAACAGTGCAGGAAAAAGAGATCAACTTTGCTGAAGATGCACTAAACAATTACACAACACTGAGACAAGCATCACACAACACTTAAACAACACTAAAATAAGACACACACAACACTAAAACAACACCATAACAATACTTACAACACAGGTAAAACATTCACTCAACACTCGATTGCTTTAATCCTGTTCAGCGTTATTGCATTATAAAGCTTATCCAACACACTGCTAAGATTGTGTCCTATGTAATACTTCACTTTGTGATGTGTGTGTGTGTTCATTGTAATCAATTGGACTGTGTGTAATATGTGTCAGTGTTAAGGATGTCACTCACCATCTTCCATCCAGGAAAAAGGAAGTCACTTGCCACGAACTCAAAGTAATGGGCAAATCCCTCTTTAATCCACACCTCATCCCACCAGACTGGAGTGACCAGGTCACCTAACCACTACACACACACATACATTTTAAATGATACTCCAACAGTTTCTTCTTGTCTGTGACTATTTAGAGTGAGAGGACAGAGCATTTAGCATCCAGCAAACAACCTCATCTGTGAGTATTTCGAGGAAGCATGGAGTGTTTAATGTCCCGCACATTGCCCTCTCTCTAAATACTCATAGACAAGGCTAAGTGTTCACGCTTGAGTATTTTAAGCTAGGACGAAATGTTTAATGTCAAGAGCTCTACCTTGCCTGTAAGTATTTCAAGCTAGGACGAGTGTGTAGTGTCCAGCAGATAGCCTTGTCTATTAGTATTTAGAGCAAGAACAGAGTGCCTGCCTCGCGCTCTGCGAGCACTCTGCCTCGTCTATGAGCATTTAGAGCAAGATGGAGTGTTTAACATCCAGCGCTTAACCGTGTGTGGAAATATTTAGAGCAAGAACAAAGTATTTAATGCCCAGCGTTCATCCTTGTCTGTAAATATTTAGAGTGAGCACAGAGGGTAAAAGGTCCAGCAGTCAGCCTCCTTTAGGGGTATTTAGAGCAAGAACAAAGTTTTTAATGTCTAGCACTCATCTTTGTCTGTGAGTATTTACAGCAAGCATATATTATTAAAAGTCCAGCACTCTGCCTTGTCTGTCAGTATTTAGAGTGAGGACAAAGTGTTTAACTTCCAGCCTTCTGTCTCGTCTGTAGTGAGAACAGAGTGTTTACAAATAAATAATGTAAATGACACATTATTATTATTATCACAGCACACATATTTTCATTAAGATTTGTAGCATACACTGATTTTAATCAAAATATGCAGGAATGTAAAATCCTTCAACGCATTATTGCTGCTTCAATCAAAGTCTGGATGTTGTTAAGATCAATGTACATGAATTAGGTGACATGCAAGAATAGTGAAAATTTTGTGTGAACAGAAATAAAAAGTTCCTCTAACTCGTAAGCATAATAATAAGATTAAGTCCTCTTTCTGATTATAGGAAATATTCACATTATTGTAATCGTAGTTGCTGAAAATAAAGTTTTTATTCAAGGAAAAATATAATACATTACAAGTCCACATCATCTATGTCTTTTTCTCACTCTTTCTTTGTCTCTCTCTAACTCTCTCTCTCTCTCTATTTCTAGCTCTTTCTCACTCGCTCCGCTCTTTTCAATAGATGAGGAAATCAATATGTCAACATGGTGAAGTGCCTGTTCTCTAATTCCTCCTCCGGGTGCCAGAAAGAAGATGAATGGATTCTCAAAGTGTCTCTCTCACTCAGTGGAAAATAATTATGGGCGTGTGTGTTCTGCTAATCAGGAAAGTGTAATAATTTATCCCCAGTATTCACCCTCACTTAACCCCACAGTTCCCCCACACTTATCCCCACTGTTCACCCTCACTTATCCCCACTGTTCACCCTCACTTATCCCAACGGTTCACTTTTACATAACCCCGCGGTTCCCACTCGCTTATCCCCACTGTTCACTCTCACGAAGCCCCGATATTCACAGTCACTGATTCCCCACTGTTTACTGTCACTTATTCCTGCTGTTCACTCTCATTCATCCCCTCTGTTCACTCTTACTTATCCCCACTGTTCACCTTTACTTATCCCCACTGTTCCCCATTACTTATCCCCACTGTTCACTCTCACCTATACCCATTGTTCACTCTCACTTATCCCCACGGTTCACTCCTACATAAAGTCACGGTTCCCACTTGCTTATCCCCACTGTTCACTCTCACTTTTCCCCGCTGTTCACTCTCACTTATCCCTGCTGTTCACTCTCACTTATCCCCACTGTTTCCCATCACTTATCCCCACTGTTCACCATCACTTATTGTCTCGGTTACGTATGGTAACCCTCGTTCCCTGATGGGGGAAACGGAGATGTTGTGTCGAGTGACGACACTGGGGGTCACGTTTTTGGGAGCCAGTGTGGTTGGAGTGTACTGTTGATGGAAAAAGGTGGAACCGGGGTCAGACAACGGAACCTTCATGGACCAAAAAGGCGTATCCCTACCCCAGAGGGGAGGAACGCTGGGGAAAGCTCTACTCCTACCCTTCTCCAGAGTGACAGGCACCACACAAGACTCTAGAGGAAACGGGTTCCATTCGCAGGTTGTAGAACCTGGCAAATGTGTTGAGTGAGGCTCCATTCGCCAGGGCTGTTGCGGCAGCCATCCCCCTGGTGGAGTGAGCTCTCACCCCCAGGGGCCAGGGTAAGCCCCTGGCCTGGTAAGCCTAGAGGATTGCTTCCACTGGCCAGTGGGAGATCCTCTGTTTGGAGACCGCATCCTCCATAGCAGACAAAGAGCTGATCAGAGCGTCTGAGTGCGGTCTAGGTACACCCGGAGGGCCCGCACCGGACACAACAAGAGCAGGTCAGGATTCCTCTGTTGAGGGGAATTAGCTTGCGAGGTCAACAGCTGATCCCTGAAGGAGTGGTGGGTACCTCGGGCACGTATCCCGGCCTAGGCTTCAAGAAAACATGAGAGTCTTCCGGACCAAACTCTAGGCATGCCTCGTTGACAGAAAGGGCTTGGAGGTCCCCCACCTTCTTAATCGAGGTGATTGAAGTGAAGCCGTCTTCCAGGAGAGGGCTCTGAGTTCCACAGACTGCAAAGGCTCGAATGGGTCTCTCTGTAAAGCCCGTAGGACCACAGAGAGATCCCAAGAGGGAAAAAGGCGTGGTGCCGGAGGGTGGCCTTCTGCAGCCTTTGAGGAACCTGACCACCAGCTCGTGTCTCCCCACCGATCTGCCCCTAAGATGTCATGGTAAGCCGAAATGGCAGCCACATAAACCTTAATAGTGGAGACGGAAAGGTTTCCTTCGAACCCTGCTTGAAGGAAGGAGAGTATTGGCCCAATATCACACCTCTGAGGGACCTCCCCACGGGAGGTACACCAGTCAACGAACACACACCACTTCAGGTTGTACAGCTGCCTCATGGAGGGGGCTCTAGCGTGAATGATAGTATTTACCACTGCGGGTGAAAGATCTCTTAGATCCTCCTGGTCCCGTCCAGAGACCACACGTGGAGGTTCCAGAGATCTGGGTGTGGGTGCCAGATCGCGCGAGCTCCGTAAAGACACGTGGGGATAGGGACAGTCCGAAGGGGAGGACAGTCCGAAGGGGAGGACCTTGTACCAATATATTGTACCGCCCGTCCTTCGAAGGCGAACCGCAATGTCTGAGAGTCAGCATCTTGAACGGAAACCTGTAAAGAGCCCGGTTGAGCCTCCTCAAATCCAGGATAGGCCTCTTTCTTGGGTACAATGAAGTAGGGGCTGTAAAACCCCTGCTAGATCGCGGCTCGGGGGACGGACTCGATTGCGTCCTTCTGAAGAAGGGACGCAACCTCCATCGGCAGGACAGCCGCTCTCTTCTCGGATGAAGGTCTCGAGTAATGCCGCTGAACCTGGGCGGGCGTCTGGCGAACTGAATCGCGTAGCAGAGCCAAATGGTCTTAAGGAGCCACTGGGAGGCACTGGAAAAAGCTTCCCCAGGCTTCCAGATACCTCACCAGCGGCTCCCGCAAAAACGCACTCGGAGTGCTCTGGGTGGGATCGCTGTGGCTGACTGGGGGAGGGTGCAGTGGTCAGAGGTAGACCGTCCTTCTGAGTGCATGACTTCCCCGTGGAGCCAGCAGCTGGCGCAGCTGATGGATGTTTCAGCAGGTCTGGCTGTACTCCATGCATCACGCGAGGCGAGCTGCCGGGCACCAGCGGTTGTATGGTGAGCCCCGTACGGAGACTGGACCTTTCACCAGAATCCAGTGTGGACCGATCCAGTGGAGAACTCGACCGGCAAGCGGCCGAGGTGACATGGGTGCTCGACCCATCGAACAACCCATTACCCCCCCAACCCCCGGCACCCCTCGTGCAGCTCTGGGCCTGGTAAACCTGCAGGATGGCCAAGGCATGTATCAGCCTTTCCAGAAGCAGCATAAGCCTTCGCCATGAGGGCAGAGGAAAACTTCCATGCCTTGGAAGGGAGCCTCGGATGGCCTCTCCAAGTGGCGGCTGACTGTGGGCACAAGTGCACTGCAACAGCCCTCTCTGACTGGGGAACCCCTCTCATTCCTCCAGCGATCTGACCGACGTGCACGTTGCCAAGGAAGGTTCTGAGGCCTGCTGTCCCTCCCTGATGCCGGCATGCCTACTCCACTGTTTATGCTCACTGAATCAATTGTATGTGTGTGTACCTGATGGCAGATCTCATGCACTACCACCATGGTGAGATCCATCTTGTATGACGAAGAAACTATTTCAGGATCCAGCAGGATTTTCTGCTCCACAAACACACTCAGACCCCAATTTTCCATCGCCGCATATTGGAGTTTCGGCACCGCTAGAAGATCTACACACACACACACACACACACACACAGAGAGAGAGAGAAAGGTTAAAAAACAGAATTGATAAAACACAGACCACAAAACTAAAACATGAAGTGTTTGTGTAAGGTGTGTGTTGAAGTACAGTTTGTATGACTGAAGAGACGAGGTGTAGTGTGTAGTGTACGTGTTTCTGCTAAGAGAGCTTCCATCTATTCGTTAAGTTAACACACCCACACACCATGCATGACGATGAGTGCAGCATTAATTAAACCTGTAGTATTGACTTTTCCCTTTTGCATCCCACACAGAGGCTCCATAGTGGAATTATGGGTAAAAATGTCTGAACTTCACGACAGCATGAATAATGTTACATCTCCCCAAGCTTGAATCATCTGAATCTTCATAAACATGAGAACGGAAGAGTTCGGAGTTCAGTCCTGAGAAGAATTCAGGATTTACCAGAACAGGTAGAAAAATTCCTCAGGAGAAAAAGATTTTTGGAAAATGTTTTCATAACATTTATAAATAAACAATTTTAACTAAAGTGAAAAAGACGTTCAGCTTAACATGACAAATTAGCAACCAAACTACAAACAAATATGTTGAACAAAGTGTTCAAAATATTAAATATTGAGTATTTAATTGATAAACAGTCGCCTGACTAAGTTTAGTCTGATTATTATTGATTTACGGAAGACTCTTTTACAAGATACTTTAATTGTCAATTGCAAATTATATGTCAGTTACAAATCTCAGACACACAAACACACAGTTCACAGTATGTCGAGCAAAGATCAGAGAAAAAAAAGCTGTTTTTTATTTTCTGTTATTAAATCTCAGGTTCATTTAAATATGCTTACAGTATCCGCCAATCAGAGGCCAGAATCACACACAGCTGTGTTGATTATAAGTGTTGAGAGGCTGAATTCAAAATAATCAAAGGCTGATTATTAAAAATTATTACCCCATTACACACAAACATTCACACATGCACACACACACACACACATAGTTCACAGTTACACCAATGAATATCAGACAAATTTATTTCATGTATTAAACCTTCATTTAATTATGATAACCTTAACAGCCAATCAAAGCCCAGAATCTATGATTAGACATGCGGAAGGGTGATAGTGTGTATGTGTGTGTGTGTGTCTGTGTTTGTGTGTGTGTGTGAGAGAGAGAGAGAGAGAGGGAGAGAAAGAGAAAAAGAGAGTGGGAGCAAGATGAATGTTAATATCTGCCTTAATAGGATATTAATTCTGGGTTCATGAGGATTTAATAAGAGAATTAAAAGACCAGGACGTCCACTATTAAACCCCATCATGACCATTTAGAGACAGAAGACAGAGATAATCTCCTGGCTCAGCCGGTGGCCTTGTTTACTCCTTCTGCACCAGACAAACACTTCATCACCTTCAAATGGCGAACCCATGAGGTGAAATGACCCGTATGATATTAGGTGCTGACTCGCAGGCTAGAACTCAGAGGTCACACAGGATCAGCGAGTCTCTTAACGAGGACTTTTACAGGAAGTGATGCGTTGTGTTTGGGGCATTGCTGCTGAAACAAACGATTAAAAGCAGAAATCTAAATACGTCCTCTGTCCTGAGCCTAAAAAGTGTCAAAGGACCTGTCTCACTGCATTCATTTGTGTGTGTGTGTGTGTGTGTGTGTGTGGGAGACAGGGTTTGGTTTAAACATAACGTAATTATAAAGTCTCCAGGTCGTGTTACTGTTTCTTCACTGCTGTAAAAAACACACACAATGGAGGATCAGTCTTTCTGTCTCTCTCTTTATCTTTTTTTCTTATTCTCCCTGTCTCTTGCTTAAGTTCTTGCTTTCTCTCTGTCGCCATCAATCTTTCTGTCTCTCTCTCTCTCAGTCGTTTTACCATCTTTTATCTACACTCATTTATTCTTACTTTCTTTCTCTGTTTCTCAAACTGATCTCATCTCTCACTCTCTCCTCTTACTGCAAAACCATTTAGATTGATGAATCTTGTTACTGTGGTGACGGCCGATATGAAAATGTCCTCCGTACATCCAACCTTGAAGAGGGGAATGACTTCAATAAAAGATTCTCATCATCTTCTGGACATTTCTCTTTTTATGATCAGAGTCCTATCCCGCCGCTCGGCCATGGACAGACTCGCTGATAGAAATCACAGCATCACAATAAGTCACAGCTACAGAGGCGGAGGAAAGCTGACAGGAAGTGGAATATTAGCGAAGACGAGTTGCCGAATCTACATCAGTGAGGACTGATGGGAATTTCAACACGACCTTTTATAGCGAAGATGTAAATTATGTCTTAGAGGAACAAACTGACATTTTATAATGGCAACATATCAGTAATTGTAAAAGTAAATAACTGGATATGTTCCATTACAGATAGTGACAGAGATCAAACACCATGTCACTACTTGGGTTTAGGCCTTGCTTTGCTTCTCTCTCATTCACAATCAAACACCAACATCCACCATCAGACACACACATTCAACATCACACACACCAACAGTCACCATAAAACACACCAACATTCACCATCAGACACACCAACATTCACTATCGCACACCAACATTCACCATCACACACACCAGCACTCACCATCACACACACCAGCATTCACCATCACACAAACCTGAATTTACCATTAAACACCACATTTACCATCACAGACCAACAATCACCATCAAACACACCAACATTCCCCATCACACCGAAACATTCACCATCACACACACCAACATTTACTATTACACACCAACATTCACTATTATTCACCAATATTTTCACATTCACTATCACACACGGCAACATTTACCATCACACACACCAAGATTTACTATCACACACCAACATTTACCATCACACACATCAACATTCACTAACACACTTTAACATTCACCATCGAAGCACCAACATTCACCATCACACACCAACATTCACTATCACACACACCAACATTCACTATCACACACATTCACCATTACACACCAGCGTTCACCATCACCATCACACACCAGCATTCACCACTACACACACAAACATACACCACAAAACACCAAGATTCACTATCACACACCAACATTTACTATCACAAAAACCAACATTCACCATCACAAACACCAACATTCACCATCACACTCACACTATCATTTTCCACCCTACCCACACCAACATTTACCACCACACACACCAACATTCACCATCACACACACTAACATTTACAATGACACATACCAACATTTACCATCACCACACACACACTGACATTCACCATCACACACCAACATTCACCATCAAACACCAATATTTACCATCACAAAACAACATTCACCATCACACACACCAACATTCACTAATACACAAACCAACATTCACTATCACACTTTTAACATACACTATCGGAACACAACAACATCCACCATCACACACCAACATTCAACATTACACACACCAATATTAACCGCCAACATTCACCATCACCATCACACACCAGCATATACAATCACCATAACACACACCAACATTCACCATCACACACAGCAACATTCAACATCACACACAGCAACAGTCCTCATCAAACACCAACATTCACCATCACATCACCACACACACCAACATTTACAATCGCACATAATAATGTTCACCATCACACACCAAAATTCACCATCAAACACCAAACACCAACATGTATCATCGCAAACCAACATTTACCATAACACACCAACATTTACCATATCATACACCAATATTAAACACCAACATTTACCATAACCATCACACACCAGCGATCACAATCAACATTACACACACCAACAGTCACCATCAAACACCAATATTCACCATCAAACACCAATATTTACCATCACACAACAACATTTACCATCATACACCAACATTCACCATCCAAGACAAACATACACTATCACACACACCAACATTCACCATCACACAACATCAACATTCACCATCATACACACATCAACATTCACCATTACACACACACCAACATACAACATCACACACTGACATTTATCATCACACACCAACATTCATTATCACACAACAACATTCACCATCGAAACACCAACATTCACTATCACACACCAAATATAAACACCAACATTCACCATCACAATCCAGTATTCACATCACACACCAGTGTTCATCATCACCATCTCACACACCAGCATTCACCACCACACACCAACATTTACCATTATTCATAAACATACACCATAAAACATCAAAATTCACTTTCACACGCCAACATTTACCATCACAAACACCAACATTAACCATCACATACACTATCATTTACCACCTCACACACACACCAAAATTTACAATCACACATACCGACATTCACCATCACACACACCGACATTCACCATTACACACCAACATTCACTATCACACACCGACATTTACCACCACACCGACATTCACCACAACAGACCAATATTCACCATCACACACACCAACATTCACTATCACACACACCAACATTCACCATCACACACACCAACATTCACCATCACACACACCAACATTCACCATCAAACACACCCACATTTACCATCAAACACACCAACATTCACCGTCACACACACCAACATTCACTATCAAACACCAAAATTCACCACCACACACCAACTTTTACCATAAAACACCAACATTTACCATCACACACACCAACATTCATTATCACACACACACCAACATTCACCATTACATACCAACATTCCAATTCACACACCAACATTTACCATCACACCCCACCTGTACCACACACCAACATTTGCAATTACACAACATTCACCATCACACACAACAACATTTACTATCAAACACCAACATTTACCATCACACACCAACATTCACCACCACACACACACCAACATTCACCATTACACACACAGCAACATTCACCATCATACACAACAACATTCACCATCACACACAGCAACATTCACCATCACACACACCAACATTTACAATCACAAATACCAACATTCACCATTACACACAGCAACATTCACCATCACACACAACAACGTTCACCATCACACACAGCAACATTCACCATCACAAACACCAACATTCACCATCACACACATAAAAACCTTCACACCCCAACATTCGCCATCACACACCAACATTCACCATCACACACACCAACACTCACCATTACACACCAACCTTCACCTTCAAACACTAACATTTACCAACACACACCAACCAATACACACCAACATTCACCATCCAAGACCAACATACACTATCACACAAACCAACATTCAACATTACACAACATCAACATTCACCATCACACACACACCATAATTGACCATCACACACACATCAACATTCCCCATTACACACACACACCAACATACAACATCACACAGACATTTATCATCACACACCAACATTCACCATCACACACCAACATTCACTATCACACAAACGAACATTCACCATCACACACACCACCAAAATTCACCATTAAAAACTAAAAATTCACCATCAAAAACCAAAATCCACTATCACACACACCAACATTCATTATCACACACCAACATTCACCATCACAAAAACCAACATTCACCATCACAAACCAACATTCACCATCACAAACCAACAGTCACCATCACACACACCAACATTCACCATAACAAACCAACATTCATCATTACACACAAATTCACCATTACAGACACCATCATTCACCATCACACACACACACCAACATTCCCCATCACACACCAACATTTACCATCACACATCGACATTCACTATCACACATCAACATTCACCATCACACACACCAACATGCACCAATCACACACACACACACACCAACATTCATCACACGTCAACATTAACCATCACACACACCAACATTCACCATCATACACCAACCTTCCCCTTCAAACACCAACAAACACTAACAAATACACACCAACATTCACCATCAAACACCAACATACACTATCACACACACCAACATTTACCATCACACACACATCAACATTCACCAACACACATCAGCCAATACTCACCAACATTCACCACCAAACACACCAACCTTCACCTTCAAACACTAACATTTACCAACACACACCAACCAATACACACCAACATTCACTATCCAACAACAACACATACACACTATCACACACACCAACATTCACCATCACACACACCAACATTCACTATCACACACCAGCATTCACCATCACACACACCAACATTCACCCATCACACAAACACCAAAATTCACCACCACACACCAAACATACACCACCACCACACCACACACCACAACATTCACCATTACACACACCAACATGACCATCACCAACACACCACAACATCACCATCACACACACACCCACATTCACCATCACACACACACAGCAACATTTATCATCACACACCAACATTAACCATCGCGCACACATCAACATTCAACATCACACACCAACATTAACCATCGCACACACATCAACATTCAGCATCACACACACCAAGATTCACCATCACACACTAACATTCACCACCAAACACCAACATCACAACATCATCACACACACCAAGATTCACCATCACACACCAGCATTTACTATCATACATTAACATTCACCATCACCTAAACCAACATTCACCATCACACACACACATCAAAATTCACCATAACACACACCAAAATTTACCATCAAAATTGACCGTCACGCACACCAGCATTTACCAACACACACACCAACATTCACCATCACACACCCACATTCAACATTACACACCAACTCTCACCGTCAAACACACAAACATTCACCATTACACACACTACCATTCACCATCACCCATTTATATTCACCAAAACACACATCAACATTCACACACATAATTTACCAAGCAACATCACCCTATCCATAGTCAATTAGAAAATAGTTAATTATTCAGTAGAGGTTGGTGTTTGTTTCTCAGCTCAGCACTCTAGTTAGGTGATTTATTTCTCTGTATTGAATTTAGCTGAACGTTTTCTTTTTGCATAATTACTTCTTCATGTTCTTTAGCATGATTCCCTTTAGATGCTAATGAAAGTCTTAATTAGCTTTAAGACAGTTTATTGGTTTGACATTTCGCACAGAGAGCAAGTGAGGCATCGGCACTCTCAGAGGACAGTGTTAGACTCAGAAGTGTTAGACTCAGATGTGAAGTTAGTGTCGTAGTGACAGAAAAGACGAGGACAAGACTCTTGAACATCTCCCACAATCTCTACTCACTCCATCACATGGGTGTTTATTAATCTCCGTTACTTCCTCTTCCTGCCTCAGATACAAAATCACGTCAAAAATGAAGATGACTGTTTTACAGAGTACAATCAGTCACTGGCCCAATCACACATAGGCATGAAAAATGCTGATCTGTGTGATGGTTAATGTTGGTGTGTGTAATGGTGAAGGTTGGTGTGTGTGATGGTGAATGTTGGTGTGTGATAGTGAATGTTGGTGTGTAGTGATGAATGTTGGTGTGTGATGATGGTCAATGTTGGTATGTTTAATGGTCAATGTTGGTGTGTAATAGTGAATGTCGGTGTGTGATGGTGAATGTTAGTGTTTGATGGTGAATGTTGGGGTGTTTGATGGTGCATGTTGGTGTGTGATAGTGAATGTTGGTGTGTGATGGTAAATGTTGGTGTGTGATGGTGAATGTTGGTGTTTGATGGAGAATATTGGGGTGTTTGATGGTGATTGTTGGAGTGTGATGATAAATTTTTTGGTGTGTGGTGGTGAATGTTGGTGTGTGTGATGGCGAATGTTGGTTAGTGTGATATTGAGGTATTTGATGGTGAATATTGTTGTGTGTTGGTAAATTTTGGGGTGGTTGATGTAGAGTGTTGGTGTGTGTAATAGTGAACGTTGTTGTGTGTGAAGGTGTGTGATGGTGAATATTAGAAGTTGTTTAAGCTGCCATTAAGAAATCCTTACTAGAGACACACACTCACTGCTGCTCTCACACAGTGCATTACTGTTCACGCTATCATCAATCACTCTGTCATCACGTCAATTAATCGGTCACACTATAATCAATTGCACTAAAGTAAAATACTGTAATTAAATCATCTCTTTCTTCTTTCACTAGCTGTTTGATTATACCTTACCATAATCAACAACTAATTAATTTATTACTGTTTAATGAAATTATCCTAAATTGATTACTCCAAAATTATTTACACACACTAATTAATCAATCACACTGTGAACAATTAATCACAGAAAAGGGGCACCAGACATTATTTTGAAATACATTAACAAGTAGACATTATTTTAAAGTGCATCAGAAATATGTAATTTAAACAGGAAAAGTATATGTGCACCCACACAAACACAGAAAAAAACCCTAAAAGCTTATATATGTGTGTGTGTGTGTGTGTGTGTGTGAGAGAGAGA
This sequence comes from Bagarius yarrelli, assembly GCA_005784505.1. Classification (NCBI taxonomy): domain Eukaryota; kingdom Metazoa; phylum Chordata; class Actinopteri; order Siluriformes; family Sisoridae; genus Bagarius; species Bagarius yarrelli. Next base: position 408,973 of record VCAZ01000108.1, on the reverse strand, counting down.
GAGAGAGAGAGAGAGAGAGAACAATGATAAACAATATAACAATTTTTCTTAAAATACACTTAGTAGCATTTATAATGGAGTCTCCCTCGCTCTCACAAACACACACAAATACACAGTGCATGATAGGATATAGCAGAGAGCTTGATGATGAATTTAAATAGACACATCACACTGACAGAAAACCAATAGGATGAAATGGAGGCTGAGAGTTAAATAAAGGTGCGCATAAACAGACACAGACACACACATACACAGTTAGTGTTACCTAGTTTGGGCAGAGGGTATGTGACTCTGAAGTAATCCTGATAGAAGTTGAGGAGACTTTTGGAGATGTGCAGGGCGTAATCTCCAAATCCACTCTGAATGGCATCAGGCCGAGCAAACAGCCGTATCTGCTTTCACACACACACACACACACACACACACACACACACACACACACTAAAGTCTCGTTAGATTGTGGTCAGATATTAAGTAATTAAATGTGCTGAATTTCCTGCTAGTCAGTAGAACTGATAAAAATCCTGAGAAAAATGCAAAACAAAAACTTCTTCGAGATCAGATCTCATCAGTCACCAGGACAAACTGCAGCTCCGCCCACTGTTTCTACTGTCTAAACAAATCAAAGTCTGATCTGATTTTTGCCTTCAGTGCGGCTCAATGTGGACTTAAAGACAGAAAGCTGATCTAACATGAGCTAATCTCATCTGATCTAATTTGATCTAATCTCATAATTTGATCTAATCTGATTAAATCTCATATAATCTGCTTTTATTTGATATAATCTGATATATCATCCAATCTGATCTAATCCAATTTAATGTGATCTAATCCTATTTAATCCATGCCAACCTAATCTAATCAAGTCTAATCTGCTTTCTTTTTATCTGAAGGTACTAGTCAGTAAATCCACCTTGCCGATCAAAGTCAAAATCCCAACAAAGAACGCCTTGTAAATCAGTGAAACAGGAGAAGCGACTCCAGATCATGAATCTGTCACCTGGACACCCAGACACCGTCACTCTGATTATCTGTCTCTCTCTCACATGCGTCTGATGTGTTTGTTTCGACTCTGTGTGACTTGTTTTCTTTCCAAGACAGAAAAAAAAGACGAGGTGTTACACCTTCCTTATGTAGAAGTGATAGTTCTACCCCACAGGCCGAGAGCTAAAGCACTGCCGTTTCTACACCACACACAATATCGAACAAAGTCAAACACACACACACACACTTACAGAGAGAGCTCACACTTCTGGATGAATGAAATTCTTTACTTAAGTAATAAAACCTACAGAATGTAAACTGATTCCGACTGACTCATCTTTGGGAAAGATTCATTAGTCATGAGGTTCACTGCTCATTTCTCAATTTTCTTCTAGGACTGTAATGGAGTTAATTGGACTGGAATAAAGCAGCTAGGAGTCTGTTATCGACTGGAGGATAATGACACCAGACGAAGCTCTAAGAATGTGCACGGCTCGCAGCTCACGAATGAGTCGAAGAAAAAAAAAGTGCCTTTAAACACACAAATTAACTCATCCACCAACACACACAGGAAAAGAAAACTCCTCAGGGCTCTGACTCACACAAGATGCTGAACACACCGACTGGAAGGAAACAATGAAAGGTCGTGACTCTAAAAAGATTTTTGCTGTTTTAGATAAAAATCTGAGGCAGAGACACGTTTCTATGGCAGCAGCTGGATTGTTGACTGACTCTAAATCTGTATCATGGATGGCATCACACCTGTAAATATCCTCTGCAATTAAAATTCTGCCAGCATTGCAGATGCAAATATTTTATCCAAACAGATTTGAATCATCGCCGGTTTGATGTGTTCAGTATGATTCTGCTCACACAATTTGAGCTGATGAAGGAGTGTTAATGAGCTGATGAAATGGATCTGTGTGTTAGAGGAAGAGGACTGGAACAGACTACAGTGTACTAAAAGAATTGTGATTTAAAAACTGTCTTAAAAATCATTTTTATGTGTCTTACAAATGAACAGGATACAGATACTTTTACATTCACTGTTACTGTTTTAGTAACCGTTACATTTACTGTCGCTGTGAAATTTATTGTCACTGTTACATTTAATGTCACTGTTACATTTATTGTGACCCACGTTTACTGTAAGACTTACTGTCACTGTTAGTGTTACTGTTTCACTTACTGTTACTGTTAATGCTGCTGTTACATTTACTGTATTGTTACTATTATTGTTACTGTAACTGATACTGTTGTTGTGACATTAAATGCTAGTTTTACTGTCACCATTACACTTACTGTTGTTGTTGATGTTACGGTTACTGCTGCTGTTACATTAACAGTTACATTATCTGCCACTGTTAATTTTACTGTCACTGTTACATTTAATGTCACTGATACTGTTTCCTTTACTGTTAAATTTACTTTCACTGTTACATTTAATGTCACTGATACTGTTTCCTTTACTGTTAAATTGACTTTTACTGTTACATTTAATGTCACTGATGCTGTTTCCTTTACTGTTACATTTACTGCCACTAATACATTTCTTGTGACACATTTACGGTTACCACTGTACCTATTACAGTCACTGATACATTTACTGTTGCTGTTTATGTTGTTACTGTACATTTAATGTCACAATTACTTCTGCTGTTACATTTGCTCGTACATTTACTGTCACTAATACATTTACTGTCGCTGATACATCTACGCTTAAACTTACTGTTACTGTAACTGCTTCTGTCACTGTTACATTTACTGTTACATTATAAAGTTACTGCCACATTTACTAACACTTTCACTATTGCTGTCACTGTAGAATTTACTGTCACTGTCACATTTTTTTTGCATTCAACAGCAGCCCCTAATATAGTGCAAAATATTTATAGTGGTTAAATATTTATCTATTATCTATTATTTGTCTATACATACATTACTGTCACTGCTACTTTTGAAGTAACTGCCAGTTTAGGGATACAGTTCCATTTACCCTAAATACTGTCACCTGTATACTGTATACTGTTACTGATATCAGTACTGTTACTCTCACTATATACATTACATTTACTGTCAATGTTACTGCCACTGTTTTATTTAGTTCATTAGTTACTGTCAGTGTTAGACTTGTTCTAGGATCATGTAGAACTGCGATATCTGTTTCCTACTCGGTTACTGCATGGCAGAATGATCAATAAAGGGGACGATGGAAGATGTGATGGGCAAAGAGGAGATCATTTATCATTTCCTACTAACATTGCTGCTGCCATCACCTTAAAAATCCCTCTTTAATCACACTGCCTATTTCTCCTGACATAGAGATTCTAATAGCGGTGTAATAGTCTCACACTGCTGTAAAAAAAAAATGTTCTCCTTCAGTTCTTGTGTGTGTGTGTGCGTGTGTGTATAAGCCTGCTTTAGCGCTAAGCTGTGTTTAGGTTGTTAGCACACCCAGAGGAGAGATAATAGTACTCAGCATGTGGTGGAAATGAGAGAAATAAATAAATTCCGTTTGTGTGGTTTATTTTCAGTATCACATACAGAGAAGTGTTTCACATCTAAATCTACCACCACAAAGCGAGTCGCTGTAGTTCACTTACTTATTTAAGACAGACTGTAAGAGTGTGGACATAAAATTTTAGAGTCATAAACATGAATTACATAAAAAATCTGTGTTTAAAGCTTCGGTAAGCAAACAGAGTCGGTGGCGTCCTCTAAAAAAATAACATTGTTGGGTTTTTAAATAGAGGGTGGAGTAAATGTTCATCCTGCAGTGTGTATTAACAGAGTCATAAGAAAGACTCACCATCACTCCATCGTGGGTCATCGTCTCCCGGTAACTGAAGTCGCACACAGCCCAGGACACGTAATAAGTGGACATGCGAGGCGTCCTAAAGAAGCGGTTGGTAAGCCAGCCGTCCCGGTCTAGACTGGACAACTCCACAGGCATGTTAGAGACGGACCGGTAGAAGGCATCATGTGTTAGCGTCACTCTGAAGGTGGCTTTATAGACAGGCTCGTCGAAACACGGAAAAGCTTTCCTGGCATGAGTTGGAGAGAACTGAGTCACGGCGGCGTACCTGCACAGAGACAGAGAATCAGCTAGAAGAAAAGATTAAACTATCAAACGCTGAAGCAGCATGCAGAGAAACACCTCAAGCGCATCATAGAGGTCGAACTTAGATCTTAGATAAGTCCTGAATCCAAAAAAATAAAAAATTTCTGATCTTTCAGATTTTTTAGAAACTTCTAGACTCTTTATTGAGTAGGATCTAGAATAGCACCTCATCCAGTGCAGATGCTTATGCTAAAGCAAAATCTTCAGAACTTCAGGAAGCCGCCAGACACTGATACCAAAGGGACTGATGCCAGGCTGGTGAAACGGTTTGCATCAACATCTGATTGCTATGTCTCTTTTGGTTATTGTTGGGGTTTTTTTCTTTACTTGTTGACTGCTCAGTTGGCAAAACGGTTCTTTTTAGTACTTTCTAGTAAGACATGGATTTTCCTCATCTTGCTAATGATGAGGAGAGCGTTGGTCTTGTCTGTCGATGGTTAATGAACTGACAGATTTAATTTTTCTTGTTAATTTATATGATGTTTTTTTGATTTCTTGTTGATTTTCTCTTTTTAAATATGGCACCTCTGTGGTGGAAAACTGTGGTGGAAAAGTAGTGGAAAGTCTGTGTGGTGGGACTTCAACAAAGGATAATTTTATTCATTTGTTTTTCTTAAATTTATTATCCTGCATTAATTTTAACTCAAATTATAGATTGTAACTGATCAATAAAACCAAGAAATCACTTCAATTTAAAAAAAAATAATTTTCCCCCAATTTATAGAGACGGCATGATAAGAAAGCCTGCCTATTCTGTAAGTCATAATAATGATATTTTTTCAGGTTTTGCAATGATGATGTCATAATAATAGTTTACCATAACAAAATAATGAAAAAAGTTATACCACTATACTGACTAGGCATCAGTCTGTGTTGATCCATGGATTCTAAACAAATAGAGCAGTATTTCAGACGTGGAGTAACAAATCAAGAAATACTAACTCTACTGAAAGAGGTACACAGAGTAAAAAAATTTGCCATTGCACTCTTGAGCTAATTTTTAACAAAACAGTGTTTAAAAGTGTCTGTGCACCCAAAAGTTACAAATAGCACTTCAAAAAATATTCTGATTATTAAAACCATACGTACGTATCTGTTAGCAATGTTTACTTTATAAATCACAGATCACCCGCAATAGAATATGACTCATATCCCACCCTGTACACGCCTACATTAACCATAAAAATTCAATGCAAAACACCTCATGGATAATAATGAATAATTTTTAGCCTGGCAAAGGGATGTGTCATAATTGCAAAGTATCTCATTATTATAAGGAAGTTCCTTATTATTGTGAGAAACTAAGTCATTATTATAAAAATGTTTCTCATTCTAATGACTTACAGAATCATATTTTTTCTGCAACAGCGCCACACTGATTAAATCTTGGTATTGCAGGCTCTTACATTATGTTATATGAGCTCAAACAGCAATATATTTGTCTGCAATTTTTTATCATTAAAGATGTCTATAATATCAGCTAATCTTCTTTCTTCACTTTAATGGTGACAGACTGGAGGAGAAACTGAGCAGATCTGCTTAAATCACAGACTTTGTTACTTCATGGGTTTATCCCAAAAAAAATTTTCAGATGAGTGGCACCTCTGATCCAGCTGCTTTTTATCAGTAGTGATTAATTACTAGGGAATTTACAGCCAAAGCCAAAATTTCAGTGTGACTCTTTTAGACTTAACTTCGGTTCTCACTCCAGCTGATCTCACAGAGAAGAAATGCTCTTCACGTAAATCAGACCTGAACCACACCCCTGTTCACACCTCCGCCCCCTGGTCCAAAATCCTGCAGTTGTATCTGAGCTCTGAATCCTGCCTCTCATATTTTCATTATGAAATTCTCTGAACTAAAATAAAAGCAGAGCGTGTGCTCTAAAGTGCAGAGAAGGAAGAAGATCACATGCAGCTGAAACAGCGAGGATTTTTTACACCTTAAACACGTTCACAGAAATACCGAAGAGAAAATTCCAGATCCGAAGCCCGGAAGAATTTTCCGGATGTTTTGTCGGCAGAGCGCCCGGTACAAATCACACAGTGATAAAATACTGTGTGATTTTTGCTGCTGTATGGAGAACAGAGAGCTGAACACACTCTGAATGAGTGATGATCAGGAGGTGAATCTCCACAGACAGGCGTCATGCAGCAGCTGAATGTGTGATAAAGACTTTAGGGGGTTTTCATTCTCTGCAGAGTAAAAGTAAAGTGTGAGTGTGACAAGAAGTGAAGAAAACATGATATGATTCACATCAACATCTCATGTGCGTGAGAACTGAACACATGAAAGCTAGAGGATGACAAACTGTGTGAAGATTATGCTAAGATTTAAACAAGATGTTCAATCTGATGTGTCACATGTCTAAAGGATAAACCCTAGCCAACTGATGACACGTTGTCTTACTCTAACGCATCTCTGTGCATTTATCATTAAACCTTTACACGTGATGGGAAACAAAATCAGCAAAAGACAAAAATGTCAGCGAGAGTCGGCGGGACTGAGAATTGTAACAACACTATAATACCTAACCGTATCCGCAAATATAGCTTTTATATAAGTAAAATATATATATTTAATAATTTTAAACTCGATTGGAGTTGTTCTGTCTCTTTCTGCTGTCCTCCTGTTTGCTTTTGAGTGGCTAGTTAATTGCTCCACAAACGGAACAGTTGGTGGCGGTAAGGCACCAATGCTAATAGTATAACAATAATATAAAAGAAGAAGAAGGCTTCACCGTGCACTCTGTAGCAGCAATAATCATAATCAAAACGAAGGTAGACATGAATGTTAGTGGCTAACATTTTTCAGGAATCCCGAATGATGGGAAACAAAATCACAATTAATCATAGATTGTGACGGGACAGAATTTTCCCTCTTTTTTTGTGAAATTGGGATTGGACAGGTTTGAAAATAAAATCCCGCATCACCTTGATAGTGTGTGTAAAGTCGTCAGGGGTTAAATGGCGTCTCCACAATGAGACGTGAGCAAACGAAATGGACACCGTCAGCGGAATCACCTTCTCTCTCCGTGCAGCATGTAGGAGGTGCGGAAAAACCCCAGGAGGCGGTTCTGGATTTGAGCCTGAAAGCTTAGCTGGATCTTGTAGGTTCTGAGCGGCTTCATTTCTCGGTGCAGTGCAATGATGTACACCTGCTTTTGCGGGTAGCTGAAGTGGCGGTGAATCCTCATGGCACCGGGTTTCTTAGCGTTCGAGTACACTGCCACCTTGTCCACGCGCAGCCTGTCGGCATGCAGCACGATGAACTTGGTAGCATTCACACACTCCAGCTCGATGTTCAGCTCCCCGGAGAAGGTGAAGTTGTTCATATAGATGGAGAGCTGGAGATCGTAATGACGTGGCCACAAAGCCGTCGGTAAACGTGAACGTCTCCAGGGCTGCACATCTCCGCCTCTTGGATCATCGTTTCTGTTTCGAGTACGATTGGAGCCAGTAGGGGGCGTGGCCACATTCTCGCCACATTTCTCAAAGTTGACGGCCAGTGTCACGGCGATGGCCGTCACCACCAGCAGCATGAGAATGGAGGTGCTAAAGGCCAGAATGAGCCTCTTGTGCACGGTGATGTGACGCTCAGGGGCCCGGGATCGCACCGCCACGCTGTCAGCCCAGCGGTCAGACACAACACGACTGTTCCTCACGCTCAGCTCCTCAATCCCCATCGCTGCCTTAACACACTGCACACAAACAGAGAACAAAAGTGCTAAATTTCCTTTTTTACCTTTTAACACACACCACTGAGAAACATAATAGACCTCACTTCACCTCCATATGACACACGGAAACACATCTACACACACACAATTCACCAAACCCCTGCCCATTAACCACTAGCTAGCTTAGCCACTATTAGTTTACCTCTATAACTAGTACTTTACCTTGTAGTTAGGTCAGGTGATGGTTAGTTAAGGAATAAATCTCTGTAACATCTCAGTCTTTATTTGTCTCACATAACAGTTTAAATTTTTTATCTAGTTAGAAAACGATCCAGTTGCAGCAGTGGTGGCCGATCAATAGGGTGTGCAGGGTTTCTACTGCCCTACCCTGAGAATAAAGCACCTTCCCATATATTTAGTCATACTATTTCAGTGTTAGTCATATTTATTATTTTATTCTTATGTGTTTGTGGAGAGGTGTATGTAGTTTCATAAACTTTTTTTTTTGTTAACAAATTAATATTGATTTATATTTTTGGCCTCGTGTGATTGGACCATTGAAATTTAAGTCGTGCCTTTTTTGATTTCCCTATGTTCCTATTACCCCTAGTGGACAACATTAGTATTACAGTCTCTAAATGCGATAAATATATAAATGACTAAATTATTTGAATGATTACCTTGATGACTTAATTACCGATAATAAACCCACATTTAACTCTAATTCACTGATTTATGCTGCATTTATTTCATTATTCATCAGTTGAAATTAAACTTTAATATTTTTAATATTTTAGCTAGCTGCAATGTTACATCAACATCAGATATTTACACTCCTGCATTGCTAACAGATGTAGTTGGTTTGTTTCACTGGGTGACTGCCCGATGAAAGGTTTGTGAATCACGTGACCTCTCACTTACGTTCCAATAGTTGAACCTGTGTTTTTTCCCCCGCGCAGCTTCTGTTTTTTTTTTTCTTCTTTTTCTTAAACTTTCTCTCTCTCCGCTAACAGAATCGCTGAAGATCCGTGAATGCTTTCCGCTCTTTCTCCGCTCTTCCTGTTCGAACCCGCACTTTGCCCCGAACTGCCTCGCGCTCTGTGCTCATCCCGTGGCTCCTGGTCCGAGCGGAGGTTTTGTCCCGCGTGAGATTCGGTGTGCGGCGCTGCAGCTTGACGTCCTTCTACAATCGGAGCCTGAAAATCCGCAGACACTCGGATGATGTTCCGCCGTCCAGAGCTCCATGTGCCGGAATCTCACACACACATAAACCTCCGAAGTCTCGCGCTGGTAAAGTCCATCACGTGCGCTCACACACAAACACACACACACTGATTCTATCAGAAACGTCCCCGGCCGCTTCAGACACCGATTTAAAGCGGTGTGTGTGTGTAGATGACACTGAAATCTCACTATTGGCTTTAACACATCATCCTGCTCCTAAAACTCAAATCCTACTGCAGCCCGAGGGGAAAAAATCCAACATCCGTCGGATTCCAACATCGATGATTCAGAGACGCTGCAGCTCACGACAGATTTACATCTGATTCTCTCTCTCTCTCTCTCTCTCTCTCTCTCTCTCTCTCTCTCTCTTCTGTACACTCACTCATCCGGTTTCTCTCCGTCTCCCTATATTTCCTCTGCTCTCGTCATCACAGCTGCACGCGCCTGGATTCTTTCTCTGTGTGTGCTTTATTAGCATTATCAAAGAAAAAAAACGAGAAAAGAATCGTTTGTGTAGGAGTGAGTAAATGTGTGAGTGAGTGTGAAAGAGTGTGATTGAGTGAGTGACTATGATTTTGTCTATGATTGAGTGAGTAAATGAGTGACTATGATTTTGTTTATGATTGAGTAATTGAGTGTAAGATTAAGTGATTGAGTGACTGTATGATTTTGTGTATAATTGAGTGAGTGAGCGTATGCGTGATTATAAAAGTGAACGAGTGATTATGATTTTGTGTACGATTGAACAAGTGTATGATTAAGTGAGTGTTTGAGTGAGTGTATAATTAAGTAAGTGTATGATTAAGTAAGTGTTTGAGTGAGTGTATAATTAAGTAAGTGTTTGAGTAAGTGAGTGTATGATTGAGTGAGTTTATGATTGAGTAGGTGAGTGACTAATTGAGTGAGTGAGTGTATGATTAAATGAGTGCATGATTGAGTGAGTGTATGATTGAGTGAGTGAATAAGTGAGTTTATGATTAAGTGAGTGTATGATTGAATGAGTGAGTGACTGAGTGAGTAAGTAAGTGAGTATATGATTGAGTGAGTGACTAATTGAGTGAGTAAGTGGGTAAGTACACTGCTCAAAAAAATAAAGGGAACACTAAAATAACACATCCTGGATCTAAATGAATGAAATATTCTCATTAAATACTTTGTTCTTTACATAGTTGAATGTGCTGACAACAAAATTACACAAAAAGTATCAATGAAAATCAATTTTGTTACCCATGGAGGTCTGGATTTGGAATCACACTCAAAATTGAAGTGGAAAAACACACTACAGGCTGATCCAACTTTGATGTAATGTCCTTAAAACAAGTAAAAATGAGGCTCAGTAGTGTGTGTGGCCTCCACGTGCCTGTAAGCACAACCCCCACCTGTGGACGTCGGGCCCTCATACCACCCTCATGGAGTCTGTTTCTGACCGTTAGAGCAGACACATGCACATTTGTGGCCTGCTGGAGGTCATTTTGCAGGGCTCTGGCACTGCTCCTCCTGTTCCTACTTGCACAAAGGCGGAGGTAGCGGTCCTGCTGCTGGATTGTTGCCCTCCTACGGCCTCCTCCACGTCTCCTGATGTACTGGCCTGTCTCCTGGTAGCGCCTCCATGCTCTGGACACTACGCTGACAGACAGCAAACCTTCTTGCCACAGCTCGCATTGATGTGCCATCCTGAATGAGCTGCACTACCTGAGCCACTTGTGTGGGTTGTAGACTCCGTCTCATGCTACCACTAGAGTGAAAGCACCGCCAGCATTCAAAAGCGACCAAAACATCAGCCAGAAAGCATAGGAACTGAGAAGTGGTCTGCGGTCACCACCTGCAGAACCACTCCTTCATTGTGGTGTCTTGCTAATTGCCTATAATTTCCACATGTTGTCTATTCCATTTGCACAACAGCATGTGAAATTGATTGTCAGTCAGTGTTGCTTCCTAAGTGGGCAGTTTGATTTCACAGAAGTGTGATTGACTTGGAGTTACATTGTGTTGTTTAAGTGTTCCCTTTATTTTTTTGAGCAGTGTATATGATTGATTACCTAATTAAGTGAGTGTATGATTGAGTGAGTGTATAATCAACTGAGTGTATGATTGAGTGAGTGACTGATTGAGTAAGTGTATGATTGAGAAAGTGACTGTATGATTTTATGTATAATTGAGTGAGTGTATGATTGAGTGAGAGTGAATGAGTGATTATGATTTTGTGTATGAGTGACTGATTGAGTGAGTCAGTGTATGATTAAGTGAGTAAGTGAGTGACTAATTGAGTGAGTGAGTGAGTAAGTATATGATTGAGTAAGTGCATGATTGAATAAGTGTATGATTAAGTGAGTGACTGATTGAGTGAGTGTATGTTTAAGTAAGTGACTAAGTGAGTTTATGATTGAATAAGTGCTTATATAATTGAGTGAGTGACTAAATGAGTAAGTGGGTGAGTATATGATTGAGTAAGTGAGTGCCTGATTGAGTGTATGATTGAGTAAGTGGAGAGTGAGTGAGTGAGTGTATGATTGAGTAATTAGAGAGTAAGTGAGTGAGTGCCTGATTGAGTAAGTGATTGTATGATTGAGTGAGTGTATGATTAAGTGAGTGACTGATTGGGTGAGTGTGTAATTAAGTGAGTGTATAATTGAGTGAGTATTATTAGGTGAGTGTATAATTGAGTGAGTATGATTGACTGAGTAAGTATATGATTAAGTGAGTGTATAATTGACTGAGTATAATTATGTGAGTGTATAATTGACTGAGTGTATGATTGATTGAGTGTATAATTGAATAAGTGATTGATTAAGTAAGTGTATGACTGAGTGAGTGTAAGATTGAGTAGGTGACTGATTGGTTGAGGAGTGTATGATTGAGTGAGTGTATGATTAAGTAAGTTACCAATTGAATGAGTGTGTGACTGACTGGGTGAGTGAGTGTTTAAGTGAGAGACTATGATTGAGTTAGTGACTGATTAAGTAAGTAAGTGTATGATTGAGTGAGTGTATAATTGAGTGAGTGTGGGAAATGGTGTATGTGTGTGTATATGGAATGAGCTGGTTTGTAATGTTGAAGGTGACTTTACTGGATTCCAGACTCTCACATCAGCAGGCGTAATGTTTCACATCACACACACACGCACAGAGCCATGTTGTTTATTTATAATTAATGTGAGATTAAACTTGGCATTTGATGGTCAGTAAGATTGGACCTTTAACCTTCTTTCAAATATCAGGTGTTTGTGTGTATGTGATGGTGAGGAATGATGTTTGGAGTTGATGTAATAAAAGGCTCTAATGAACTTTGGCCTGCCTTGTTCTTTTTTTTCCTGATGCTGAGACCTATAAAGTCCATAAATAACACACACACACACACACACACAAACAGACACACGTGTGGTTCTCTGAATGATGATTATGTAATTGATGTTTGACTCAAAACCAATTCATCATTATTTTAGTTATTATTATTCAAACACTTTCTCTCACATGTCTGTGTGTGTGTGTGTGTGTGTGTGAGACCGATTCTTACTGTCTCATTTTCTTTTTTTCTCCTCTGTTTCACTTTGGGGTTTAGAATAAAACTCCATTTAAATAGCGCATGAGCTGCTGCGCACATATATATATATATATATATATATATATATATATATATATAGTGTGTGTGTGTGTGTGTGTGTGTGTGTGTGTGTGTGTGTGTGTGTGGTCTCTATGTGTGTGTCTCTGTGTGTGTGTGTGTGTGCACTGAATATAAATGTTCCTCTATTTCCCTGAATCTCAGCAAAACACTCTCTCTCTCTCTCTCTCTCTCGCTCTTTCTCTGTCTCTCTCTCTCTCACACACACACACAGTAAAGAAATAAATGTAAAGCCCATATAAATGAATGGAAGTCCTGATCTGATGTGCTGTTCGCGACGGCCATCAACATTTTCAGATTAAAAACACGACAAGACGGCAATCCACAGATTCATTTTATATCTGTTGTAATCTTTAACACATTTTTAAAAAGTCACGCTTTTACACATACATAAAGCTGATTAATGTTTAAAATCAGGTTTGAACTGTTCGTGTTAAGAAACATGAAAAAAAAGCATATTTCAAAAGTTTTCATTAAATCACACAATACATAAATGAATGAATCATGTGGGAAAAATTACAATAACAATTATGTAAATATAAAAAATCACAAATATAAATGAGTCATTTAAAGAATCAAATGTAAAAATAAATAATTCATGGATTGATGTTACTCATAATTTTTTTACTCTTTGTATTTGTAAATATAAAGAAATCCTGTAAAAGTAAATCCTGTAAAAGTATTGCATTTAAATATAAGAATCATTTAATGAATAAAAAATGGAAATAAATAATTTATTTGAAAATAATTGAATATAAATGTAAGGGAATTGGGTTAATCAGATGTGAATCATGTTTTTGTTAAAGCAAGAACCTACAACCGCAATAGTACCACATACATCCTCTTGAGCAGTTCAGAATAAATATTTATATTAATATTAATATAAATCCCAAAAACATAAGGAATTAAATAAAATAAATAACACATTCAAAAGCTGTAAGGCAGCGTTACTGGTCGTAGGAGCTGGTCTGGAAGTGGTGAACAAACTCTTTCCCAGGCTGAGACAAGCAAGTCAGCTTCAGGGTTAGCCCAACTTTCCTGATGTCTAACTTTTCCGTTAAACTGTAAATGTATTTTTAAGTATGTCCAATACCAAGTAAATTTTTCCTTCTCCATCAGCCATTGTGGGCATAAAAATTCTAATTAAACTGTATTAATGATTGCAGATCACTACAGACGTGTATTGCTAGTCAAACATGGCTGTAATAGTTTTGCTTTGATCAACCAATCAGGGGGCGGGAAAATGCTAACGTCATTTGAATTTGAAAGGCAAATTTAAAATCTGATTTGTTAAAACAACAGTCCCATTGCTAATATAGTTTGAGTTCCATGGGCAGCACTACTGATTCTAAAGGCAGATTAGATTAACATGGCAGCACATAGAAACTGAAATCTGATTGAACAAAAAAAATCTAACAAACACGTAAACATACCGAAAGCAGTGCAGCAAGAGAAACACTGCGAAATGAAGAGAATAAACTGGTGGGGATAAATTAATACAATTTAATGGAACAAATAATTTAGGTTGTAAATGTAGATCAGTGCTTCTTATAACGTTTAGGCAGCAGAGGAGACCTTGCTGGCCCTGACTGCACACCACTTTATTTGAACATAGATAAATCAATTAAAGGAATTGCAAGTGAGAAAAACGAGTTATTTAAAAAAATAGCCTGTAAAAATAAATTACTTACGTAAACGAATTGCATGTGAAAATCAGAAGAATCGTGTTAAAGAATCACATGTGAATATAAATAATCATGCAAAAGATTCACATCTAAATATACAAACACTGTCAAACATTCACACAACTTAGAAATGAATGTAGAAGGATTCTGTGTGAATATAAACTTATCATTTAAAGGAATTAAATGTTGAAATAAATGTGATAATAACAAAATGACAAAAGTCATTTGCTTGTAAACTTAATGGAATAATGTAATCAATATGTAATTATATGTAAATTGTTAAAGAATCATATTTTACAAGATCCATTAAATGAATCACATGTGAAAGTTCATGATTTGTAAAAAATGAATTATATAAAAGAAATGCAGTTATAAAGTAAACCATATTTATCATTTAAACATAAGTAGATCTTGTTAAAAAAAATCAGAATAAATATAAAGAAATAATGTTAAGCAATTTTAATTATAAATGAATCATAAAAAAGAGCCATTTTAAACATGGGAATAATAATAATTAAGGAAAATTACTATAATCCTCAATAAATAATCAGTAATAACTAAAGATAATAATAAGTAAATAATCCTAAATAAATAAATAAGCAAATTCAATAAAATAAAATCCAAAAAATGTAAATGCATTAAAAATGAAAAATAAATAACAGAGATTATCAATAAAAAGCGTAAATAATTAAAGAGATAATAAACTGAAGTAAAATTATAAAATGAGAATTAATTCGGCAATAAATGAAATGTAACTGGAAATGTAAATGAAAAAATAAAACATTATTTAAGTATGTCCAATAAAAAAGAGAAAAATAAACTTAATCCATATCAAAGCAAAATCGATAAATTAATATTATAATTAAAATCAATAAAGTAAACTGATAAAAAGCAAGAATAGATTATAAGGAAATAACGTTAATAAATAATACAGAATCAAAAACTGAGCTGTAATATTTTAACTTTGAAAACCAATCAGGGGGAAAAAAGAATAAAGACATTTAATGAATAAACGAATAAATTGAAATAAATTAATACAATAAAAATTATAAATATGAATACATAATAATAAAAAAAAGAATCCAACAATGAATAATAAAATAAGAATCAAAATTGAAATTGAAGAATACAAAATTACTAATAATTAATTGAAAAAATGAAGGTACCAATTATAATAAATAATAATGAAAGATGAAACTAAAAAATAATTAAAAAAAATTAAATAATAAAAAAAACGCAAATTTAAGAATAAATAAATAAATAATTATTATAAATCCCAATTAATAAATACGAAAAATAAGAAAAAAAAAAGAACAAATTCAAAAATAATAAAGACAACTAATAAATCAAATAATAAAGGTAATAACAAAAAAAAATAAATATTTATAAAATAAACTATCAAAATAATAACAAAGCAAATAAATAAAATAAATAATAAATAATCCAAAAAATAATATTTAATACATAGTAATAATCAAGTAATCAAAACTCAAAGAAAGTAAGAATCAAACAAATTTAACCATAAAAATATATTAAATTCAAAATAATAAAGCAATAAATTGAGTAAAGCCTAAACATTAAATGAATAGAAAATGCAGAAATGAAATTTAATAAAATATAAAAAATAGAGAATTAAAATTTTTTGAACAATAAAAATACACATTAATAAAAAATTAAAATAATAAAATTAAAAAGGCAAATTAAAATAATACAAAAATGTAATAAATTAAAAAATGGCGTATAATAAAATGAAATTGAAAAATGTAAAATTATCAAAAGTAAAATAAAATAATGCAAATCCATAATACGACAAATTCAAAATTAGAAAGAAATATAAACAATAACACTAGTTAAAAATTAATACATTAATAATAGAATAATGAATTTAAAATTGAAAGAAAAATCTCTTCAATAACAGAATAATAAAAACATAAGCCCAAATAGAATACAAAATATAAAGAAAATAAAAAAATAACAATTGTAAAATCAATAACTAATGAATAAAAAGAATAATAAATAAAATCGCCCAAAAATAAATAATAAAAATAAAATGAATAATAATCAAAGAATAATGGAATTAATGAAATAAAATACATAAAGAAACATTATAAATACTAAAAAAAAAAAAAAATAATAACATAATAGAAAAATGTAAAAATTAATCAATTATAGAATTAATAATACATAATACCCATAAATTAAATACATAAATAAAAAATCTAATGAAAAAACATACTAAAATAAAGAGAAAATAATAATAAAATAATAATGTGAAAGATTTAAAGAACGTAATAATAAAATAAATAATACATAAATGATAGAATAAAAAGACCATAATGAATTATAAATAATACAAAACAATTTAAAATAAAAAGCAATAAAAAATTAAATTAAATAAAAAATAAGGGAAAATAAATAAATATTAATATAAATAAAGAAATCATAGCCAATTGAAAGACCATTGAAATAATAAATAATACTTTCAAAAAACATGTGAATTTAAATAAAATTTAAAAAAAATTGTAATAAAGTATACCATGGTAAAGAATCAGAAAAAAATAATAATAGAATAATGGCAATGACTTTGTGTGATTATCAGTAATTTATATAAAACAATCAAATATGAACATACTTAAGGAATCATATGGAGAAATTGGACATAGAAGTCATTTTAAAGAATCATGTGTGAAAATGAATGAATCATGTAAACAAATCACATAGAAATGAATAGAAGTTAATCATATAAAAGAGTTGCATGTAAAGATAAAGATTATATATATATATATATATATATATATATATATATATATATATATATATAGATAGATATATAGATAGATAGATAGATAGATAGATAGATAGATAGATAGATAAAGATTTAATAATCATATAAGATTTAATAATAAGGTTCCGCTGTATTAAGAAAAAGATTCAGGAACCACAAACTTTCTTTATTTGTCTGTTGAGCTCCTGCTGTGTTCAAAAGTTGATCTAGAGGTTCTAAATCCTTGAAGAATTCGTCTGTGTGGTGCAGGAGGTGTAGAAGTCCATGGATCTACTGGATATGCAGTCATCTGCAAAACAAAGCTCTCGTTCAATCTTCATGATTATTTTCACACCGTTTAAAGCACAGAGTCAGACTTTACATGAAAAAAACCTTCACAAAACCTGCCCAAACTTCAGGCATATATTCCTAACAGTGAAAAGCAATAGACACACAACCGCAAAAACACACTGGCAAATCATCTTTACTGCTGCTGTAGAACAGGACACGCCCCCGGGGCAGAGATTATACAATCTACAGAACATTAATCTGGATGAATCGAACACAGGTACAGGATGTATCATGTCATTACAGTTTATCTGTCAGTGTATTTGTGTATCAGTGTATCAGAGGGTCAGTTTATCCGTGTTTCTGTGTGTAACTGGATGACGTTAGGGACAAGAACTAAAAATTCTGAAACAGTAATTTTGGATTCCAGCATCACTTTAAGATCAAATGAGATTAATGGTTTGTCTTGCGTGTGAAATTAAAATCTCCCACTGTTTTTTTTTTATTAAAACTATAATAAATCTGCTGCTGAAGTGTGAAGCTCTTTAGAAGGTGTATGAGGAGAGCTCGAGCTTGAAGCAGATGCTGGGTGCTGGAGTGAGTGTGTAAAGTGTGAGGAGCAGATGGATGGATGGTTGGATGGATAGATAAAAAGATGTGGGAAAAATCATGTGAAAATGGGACAAAATTTACAACAAACCATAAATAAAATAATTCTATAAAAATAATAAAAATAGTAGTTCTTTTCTTTTAAAGATTGTTTGTGGTTTATGGTTTTATATGCCTGTAAATATGAAAGAACACTGGGTTTATTAGAGAAGTTAAGACCTCTCAGTCGCCCTCTGGTGGCTGACTGCAACAAAAAAAAAAGTTTATCCAAGTGTGCTGTTTTTAAACTAAAAGCCAATTAGTTAATACGCTTATAGTTTACTTTATGAGCTGATATAAGATATAATAAATAAAATAATACTATCGTTGGTTTAATATACTTGGCTGACAAACAGCAACAGCTGGTACATGGGGGGGGCTACGTATCTATCTATCTATCTATCTATCTATCTATCTATCTATCTATCTATCTATCTATCTATCTATCTATTCTCTCTCTCATTCTCTATTCCTCTCTCTCTCTCTCTCTCTCTCTCTCTCTATCTATCCCCTCTGTCAAAATGAAGTAGTAGGACATTTAATAAGCATTCACTGTCTTATGTTCTTTACATGTTCCTCGACTTTATTCAGCTGATTCATATCATTATGCTTTGCTGAAATATATAACTGTGTGTCATCAGCATAATAGTGGAATATTTTACCAAAATGTAGCAAAACTTAAAAAGAAAAAAAAAACTTTATCTTGGTATGTGTCAGGGATAAAGAGAATTTAAGCCTACCAGGCAACCAGAGGGCAACCATTGGACTTTTGAAAGTGTCTTATTTTGTTCCTTGTTTGTAAATCATGTCATGTGTTTTGTTATTTGTTGGTTTCTTCATTGTGTTTAGGTGTTTTTTGTTAAAATAATTGTTCCCTGTTAGTTTTATGCCCGTTTTAGTCTGTCTTGGTGTTATTTAGTCCACTCTATCACGCTTTTGTCCATGTTGTTGGTGCTGCTCATTGTTTTGTTCTTTTGTCTTGCCCTAGCTAAGTTCAAGTTTTGCATACACAGTTATTTGTTGGGTTTTTTTTTTCGTTTTTTGTTTTGTCTTTTGACTACACTGGCATTTGACTACATCGACAGAATTTTAAACTATCCTAACGGTCTAAGACAGTTAATGACGGATAATTAAACTACAATTGTAGGTGTGTGTGAAACCTGAAAGCAGTGGGGTTTTTTCCATAAATACTGATTGATTGCCATCCACCGGTTATTCAAACCCATTTAGATCCTTGAACATTTATATAATTATGGCATAATTATTTAAAATAAATAAATAAAACACCTTTTTTTCCTCGCAGACTGAGGTTGTCCCAAACTCATTCTTTTTATGTTAAATTATAGATCTAAAAATAAGGTGTGTGGGGATTAGGGTGGAAATTTGATGATTCTTGACATAAGTCACATTGACTGTTTTTTGTATTTAGTTATTGTTCTAGTGATAAACCTGATTCATGTTCATCTTCTCCACCAACAACCTGAAGCCGTGTGAGATCTGCCTGATGAGAAACGTCTAAATCATAACAAGTAAAGATGAACTTTATTTACAGGCATATTAAGCAGACTGTCAGAAAAACAACATTTTAATAAACAGATATATAAATGTATGAGATATAAAATTAAGAAATAAAATAATGAATAGTACCATTACCTCACAGCAAGAGGGTTCCAGATTTGTATTCGCAGCAGGGGTCTTTTCTGTGTGGAGTTTACATGTTCTCTCTGTGTTTGTGTGTGGGTTTACTCCAGGTACTCTGGTTTCCTCCCACAGTTCAAAAACGTATCTCAGATTGATTAGTAATTCTAAATTGCCCATAGGAGTGAGTCTGTGTGTGTGTGTGTGTGTGTGTGTGGGTGGGTGGGGTTGTGTGTTTTTATGTTTGTCTATATGTGACCCCTGCCTTTCACCCAGTGACAATTGGGATAGACTCCAGCAGATCCCTGTGACCCTGATTTGGAATAAACGGGTGTAGACAATGGATGGATGGATTAGAGGATAGACAAAATAGAGAATGTTTACACATAACTGTATGGAAAATGGTTTTTTTTTTTCATTTTATATATTTGCTTTTGTGAATAGGATTTGTCAAAACCACATTGTGTGTGTGAGTGTGTGGTATCACATTCTCTCCCTCAGCACCTGCAGTCTCTTCCAGCTGTAGCAGCGTTTCTCTTACTGACTGAGGTTTTGGTTGACGCTCTAAACACTGTGTGAACACTCAGTTACCACTGATCTGATGAACACTCTGACAGTAGTAGTATCTCCTGAGTATTCAGTCTGGACTCTGATGGTCAGAGTGAAGTCAGTATCAGATCTACTCCCACTGAAACGAGCTGGAGTTCCTGAATTTAATCTATTTATCCAGTTGATCAGGAGTTTAAGAGCATCTCCAGGTTTCTGCAGGTACCAGTGTAGCTTATTACCATCATACACTCTTCAACTGGTTTTACAATTAATGGTGACTTTGTCTTCTATATCAACAGTTTTTACTAAAGGTGTCTGAGTCATCTGACCTCTGGATCCTGAAGATAAACATGATGTGATGTGCTGTAGAATTAGTTTAAAATGAGGCTGTAAATTGATGTGAAGTCCAGAGGATCAGTGTGCAGATGAAGATGCTAATCAAAGTCATGGTTGATGTGGGTGAAGTTACTGAGCAGCGGCTTTCACTCATGAATTGTTCAAGTCCCAGAGCTATAAACACACACTGAGCACTGAAGCATAGACTACCAGCTGCTATTCTGGGAGAAATAAAACTCTTTATTTCCTGTCCCATTCATGTAAATCTTCCTCACATCCCACTGCTCTTTCAGCTTCTTCACTTGATCTATTGCATCAGTTTTAGTTTAAAAACTTCAATTAATCAGAGAAATTTTTATTTGTTTTACATCTGGAATTCTGGAAACAGCTCCGTAATTATTATAAAGTTTATTTTAATTTTTAACTCACTTAAAATTATAATTTACCCAAACCACAGAGATAAACCTTATTCTGACTCAATATTAACACTGACACAGTGAATATTTTACCTGTACATCAAATTATACCAATCTCTCCTTCCAGGTCTATAACATCTGAACTGAAGTCAGAACAGAAGATATTTAAGTTGTCAAACTGCACCCTGGTGGTAAATGACTTAAATTTCACTTAGGTGGCAAATAACAATATATTCCGAAAATACTAATAAAAGAAAACATAAGATTGAGAAAGATTAAAAGCTGGCAGAAATGGAAAGGCACAAAGGACAGTCCACAATCCTCTCCAAATGGAAATCTTTGTCATTTGATGAGGTCTGCAACCTCATCACATGGCCTTCAGTCACGTCTTCTGAAGACATTCTGAGACATCAAACACTCACATGGCTTTTTTTTTAAATTAATACTGCGCAAAGTTTTACTTTAGCATTGAATTTGTAGCTGATTTGTGTGTTTGATCGCTTGCTTCATGTTCAGTAAACGTGACCTAAACAGACAAGAAAACTCAACATAACTAATCTCGGTTTTCATAAAAATGTTAAACTTGCACTGGGCTCTAAATGGTATACAGCTTACTGAATAAAGTGTTGGACCATGGATTAAAATATTGTGGGTTTAATTCCCAGCATCACCAAGCTGCCTGTGCTGGGCCCCTTAACCCTTAACTACTCAGATGGAAAACATATAAGATAAATGTAAGTCGCTTTTGATAAGGACGTCTGCTGAATGACAGAAATGTAAATGTAGAGTAAGCTGTAGAACAGTGTGGGTTTGGACATATTTATATGAAGTATTGTAGTTCAGCATAAACATTGTAAAAAGTTACCAGAGGTCCATATTAAACCTGTTCTTTTATATTCAGGAGCGTAGAAAAGCTGTAGTGCAGCAGTTACGTTTATTTCTGCAGCAATAACATAATATGAAATGTATCAGTTAAGATTTATGATTGATTATAGTACACAGAGAGAGAGCGAGCAAGAGAGTGATCAGGGTCAAATAACATCAGTCTCTCTCTCTCTCTCTCTCTCTCTCTCTCTCTTTGTGTACTATAATCAATCATAAATCTTAACTGATACATTTCATATGTTATTGCTGCAGAAACTCTCCAAGAGAAAGAGAGAGAGAGAGAGAGAGTGATGATGTTAAATGACCTCTGAGAGAGAGAGAGAGGGTCAAATCTTCTTGCTGGGGTTAGATGACCTTTTTACATTTCTAGAGCTTTGTCACTATGAACTCTGCAGCAGGGCCGGCCTAGGCTCTGGTGGCACCCAAGGTGAGATTTTTGCTTAATATCCGAGTGTAGGAGCATGCAACAGTCACTAGAAAAAAAAAATGTCATGTGGTGCACCCCAGTCATTTTGCACCCTAGGCAACTGCCTATGTTGTCTATGCCAAGAGGCCGCCCTAATCTGCAAATCCGTGCGCAGCAACCTGTGATGCTCTTTTTCTAGTTCCTTATTTAATCAAACATTTGAACGTCTCTGAAGATTTATAGTTTGTCCAAAAAGTCATGGATCTGTGCCATCTGCTGGCAGGTGAGTGTACACACATTTTTAAGTATGGTGTTTATGAATAATGTTTTAATTTAATTCGTGTGCCTAGACATCAGTAATCAATCGATTAATTGGCAATTAAGATTATGCTATTAATTACATTAATGAATCAAGTCTATTGTAACTAAAACAAGGAATCGCTTTAGCTTTTAAAATGTTTATTTTTAATAGAGCTGCAAATATTTAACCAATTAACAAGTTTGAGCAACTTCTGCCATTAGTTAAAATATTAAGCGATACATATAACTTGTGCAACAATTTGATCATTCACTTATTATCTTAATAGTAATTGCAGAAAATGTTTTGTTTTTAGAATTCGCCTGTGCGCTACTGGTTCAGCTGTGTTTAGACTCATAAGCTCCTTTTTCTGCATAAGCACTGAATTGAAGTCTTGCACTATAGCGCCACACTGGTTAAACCGCGTTGTTGCAGCTCCTTAAATAAGAGGAAGCAAACAATACAAAAGAAAAAAAATGTCATTTTTCTATTGTCCTCGTCCCTACTGTAATGTCTGACTTGCTCATGAAAAATAAAAGAAGCCATAAATTAATCCAAACAAACAGCATGAAGTTGAACTGATCATATCATTTATTTTCCACACTTTAAGGAAAATAAAAGAGAACTTCAAATTTAAACACTAAACCTGCAAACACTTTATATTCCTCAGTTTTAAATTTCTCTAGTATAAATTAAAATCCTTCACCCAATCAGAACTTAAACACACACAGACACTCGCTATAGTGAACCCTAGCACACACGGGTCAAGTAATCATAAATAACTATTTACATTTATTTCTTTAATTCATTTATAAATAGAGAGCTGTTTAAAACAGAAAAAAATATATATTACATTTACAGGCTTATGTATTAGTCATTAAAAATACCTAAAATGGAGTCATTGAGTCACGCTAGTAAATGATGAGGTAAGGTTCTCTGCTCAGCTGACGTAGGTAAGGACAACAGACTGAATGGGTTCCCTGCAGACGGGGCAGAGCTTGTTGCGTTTTTTGAGCTTTTTAGCGCAGGTGTAGCAGGCCATGAGGTGTCCGGTGCGGCCATGGACGATGCAGCCGTTCTTGGGTCTGCTCTGGCAGATGACGCAGGGCTCCAGACAGGATGCGGGCAGACACGACTCTGTGCTGTTCAGGCTGATGGTGCGTTCGAGTTCAGGCGTTTCCTCCTGGCTGGAGGAGGTGGAGGGCTGCGAGTAGCACACAGACGAGCCTTGTGAGTCAGAGGTGGAGCGTGAGCTCTTACCGTCTGGGACATCCACTCCATCATCCGGGTCAGGGGTTGGGGCAGGACATTCGACACACTGTGCTTTGGTGTCAAGATCGGCGTCGACACAGGTGGTGTCTGTTCGTGGGTCGTCCCTCGGGTTTTCGGATGTCGAACATGCCTCTGGAAGCCATCCTGGACGAACCTTCCAGCAGCTTTTGCAGTGGCGGGGAAGCGGAGGGTTCAGCTCCTCACACTCAGCACATTTCCAATAGTCCTGCAGAAACAAACACACACGTCACTTTTACTGCACACTATCATCCAATGTGTTATTACAATTACAATTTAAAATCTAATACAATTTATTAATCTATATAAAAAAATTGGATTATACATTTTTCAACAAATTTTGTATGCATTTAAAAATTTGTATTTTTACATATTAACAATGTATTTAAAAGAAATTAACAAGTTTAAATAAAAAACAATATTACAAGCAACACAAGCATATTAATACTAGATAATGTCAAGTGGGCATGGCTTAAGACATACAAATATGGAATAAAAAAAAACCTTACCTCCTCTGTGATCTCCGTATCTTCATCGAAAGAATCCTCATCCTCCGCAATGACTGTGACTTCATAGACCTGAAATTAAATTAAAACTCAAATTTACAACTATCCCTTACACACACTGTAGTTCCAGCTTGAACATACAAACTCCGACCACATGAAGGAGCAGTGTGTTTTGTTATACGACCCAGATTTGGCCATCAGTTTATGTCTAAAGGGCTTAAAAGCTTGGGTTAATTTGTATACAACAGCAGGTTCATCAAAGAGTAGTGTCAAGACCTCATCATCTCCTGGTACAGAGTCTTCATCATTCTCGCTGTAGGCGTCTGAATCGATCGACTCCACCTCAAACTCCACACTGAAGTTATCAGGGTCAGAATCGTCAGTTTCATCGCTCTCACTGCCAAGAGATCTACCTAATTCCTGTAGAGACGAGAGACAGATCGGTAAATCGTGTGCATTGAAATGTCTTTGTACACATTCTTGAGGATCCTCAGAGGTGTGTACTAATGCTATTTAGTTTTGACTGATAAAATGTGTTCTTCTGGATTACTATTTAACTTTAAATAAATATGCCCAAAACTTAACATCGTTCTTTAAAACTTCAAAGCAGCCTGGAAAATATTGGCCGCATATACACCACACGTATCAAGTGACCCAAGTGAATAAAATGACATGGATTTATATAAATAAATTACTACTAAATATCAGTATATTTTGATATTAAGTAATTTTGTTCACTTAAAGTCTGTTTTGTCCATAAACCAAATACAATTATACTTAAAAGAAAGTGATCAATGCGCCTAGGCTGCAACAAGGATTCCACTCTTTTCCTTTGTTTAGGAAGATCATTGTTTTCCCGACCTTTAAACGTGATGCAGAAGTATAATACTGAGTAATCATTGCATTTATTGATTATACAACGATTTTTCAGGTCAATATGTCTACATTGGGTTGTTTTGCTGTGTATAGTGTAAATGTAAGCAGGTCATCAAAAAATGGATATAATCACCAAATCTGAATTGATCTGCAGTGTAAATGTGGTCATTGATTGCTTTAAATATCTGACTAGTCATCAGGTGATCATGTTTTTTTTCAAGGCTCATTTACCAGAACTTATCACTATATTATGTGTAAACATTTACGGAAAGAGGCTCCAGTGTCTGCGCTATAGGGACTATAAACAAAATAAAAATAGGACGTGTAGATTTTCTGTGAAAATTGTTATTGTGGGCATTTCTGTGGTGCAAGATGATTAAAAACGTGTTAAATGGGTTTGATCACCAAGCTACTACAGTGGGCCCCTAAGCAAGGCCTTTAACCCTCAACTGCTCAGCTGTAAGAATGTATGCATCTATGGATATGTAAAAATGTAAACAGTAGTATCTCTCTCTATCCATGATGAAATGTCCTGTTGTGTATATGATAATCCTTCATATGGTGAACGTGTGACAATAAACCTACCGAACTGCTATGTGATACGGAAGACTCACTGCTCCCTCTCTCTCTACGCAGGCCTCCGATCACACACCAGGACAGGCTGTCGTCGAATGTCAGGGAGATGCTGTCAGACTTGTGCCTTTTCCGTGGCTCGCTGGATTCCCCCTCAACCGAGACACTCGCTGAAAGATGATAAAAAAATTTTTTTAAGAACAACTACATGGAGCAGGAATCTATTTTCTATGGGTTTTTTAGGTGCTTTATAGGGGCCTCATGGTTAAAAAAAATCACTGTACTAAAAAAATTTTTTAAAAGTAATCTGAGCACAATTTCCAGACCCGTGTGCCCTTGGCAGTTGGCTGTAAACTCAGCTGGAAATACAAGTGTTGGTCCGAGGTCCGGTTGGGACAGTCAGCTCAAGTTAGTTACTGGTGTTTCAGCTGTAGATGCACCTAAACCGCACAGTCAGCAATGTAAAGCATTTTACAATAAAACTCGATGGCACCACCCTCAGGTCTAGCAAAAAAAAAAAGTCTGGAATCTGGAATCTTAGGCATGCGTGTTAGCTGTGGATCGCAAGCCAGTATTATTTTGATAGCACTAAATTGTATCAGACAACTGATTGCAGAGTAATGCAGATTTAACAAACCATTACAGTTAACAATGCATAGGTTAAACTTGTTCAGTAACACCAATTAAACTGCACAGAATCAAGAAAAGCTAAAGCTTCCACATTAACAAAGAAAAAAGATTTTTTAAAAACCTCATTATTAAATGTTGAACCAATAAAAAGTTGACTTTTTAATTGAACAAACATTTAAAAAAAGTCATCAAGTTGCTGTGGGGAAAAAAGATGACAAACCGGCACAGCACACCACAATAAAGCCAGACTTAGCAAAGTTCCAAAACACCACCAAGATGCTACTGATGGGCCTCTGAGAAAGGCCCTTAACTGCTTTTTATAAATGAACGTCACTCCAGATGCCAGAAATTAAAATGTTTTATATAAAATCGTTTCAAACCAAAAATTAGTTCTTTCACACACACACTTAGACCTGAAAATACACTTTCAGGACACACACAAGTGCCAAGTGCTATTTCTGTGCGTGTGTGCGTGTTCCTGCTCTTACCAGGATCACTACTGCGTCGCCTCCTGCGCTGTTGTTGTTGCTGAGCGGAAGTTGACGAGAGCGAGTTTGTCTCCTGGAGAACATAAACACTGATTAGGTTCAGTGTTGCTGCTACTTAGAACACTATCTTTATTTTAATTTTAATTTGTATCAACAGCTGCGTAAAATACAATAAAGTAAAGTTCTTTAGTATTAAGGCGAGTAATATCCAAATTTACAGGATGTGTAAATCAGTGTGTAAAAATGTTCCCAGGTGATCTACTGACGATCTTCTCTTCAGATTCTTAAGTACACATACAATGGACATTTCACTATCCAATGATCCTGCAGGAGAGACATCTCCAAATATTTTAAAATGGAGGAAAGCAGCAACGAGGCACTTGTTTTAAGTGTTTAAAGAAGATTTGGTTGTTTAAAAAATAAATGCTCTCATGGTTATACTGCTTTTGTTTATCACCAACAAAATATCTCTATTGTGACATCGAATGTCATTTGACAATATCAACATGGTGGATGTAGTACGTTTGAATTTTATTCATACTTTTCATAATCAATAAACAATCAATGATCTGGAGGTACATACTACTAGAGATTTCGGATTTTTCCACTCTTAACAGCCAAAATGTAAAAAAAAAAAAAGATCTTTACCCTTTGACAGTGCACAATATATACTTTGGCCTTGGAGTATATTAGTAAAGTAAGCGAGAGAGAGCAACAACCTCAGTCATGTCCTGCTATATTAACAAGAGTAACCTGCATACCACGTTTATTTTTTCCGGATTTTGATGGCAGAAAACAAAACTAACCAATTTAGCTGGACAAAATATTGAAATATCTACAGATCTACAGCAGTGTGGGTATAAAGCAGTATGCATATAAACGCAAGAGCTACTTTCTCGATCCTAACACTTACACTTTCCTTAGTAATGGTGAGGAAATGTGTCGTGAGTTTTTACCTCTGGCCCTGGATCGGCTTCACACAAAGCTCTACGTTCTCTAAACGTTGACTGAGACTCTACGAAAGAATAAGAGAGACAGATGATAAATTATGGTAAACTAGAAAAAAGGTTAGTCTTTAGAAAGAGGTCAGCAAATAAAAGGAAGTGTTTGTACCTGGAATTTTCACGGCTATGAGATTTTTAGAAATCATTGCAAACAAAGCTCTGGAAAGACAAAGAACTCAAAAATAACATCCTGTTCAAGTTCTGTGGCTCATCCTGTAAAGATGTGCGACATGAAAATGACACGCGTGTTTGGGAAAGCTTTCATTTTTCCACGAATTTCAAGAATAAGCGCGTCTGTGGCTTTCTTAACCCCCGCCCTACATTCCCATAAGTCCTGGCTGTTTTAGCAGTTAGTGATGTGTTGAACAAAATACACACCGCGGTTCTTTGACGGAGAAACTGGTGACACCAAGCACGGTCCCGAGAGCATCGTTTCCGCAGTGTACAATGTGCTGCTGCTGCTTGTCATATAATTCCTTGCTCATGATGTACTTGCCCAGATAGAACATAACCTGAAATCACACACACAACATGTACATTAAGAGGATACACATATACACAGCGTCTATTAGACTGACAGCGTGCTAGGATTTACAGTTGGATAATTGAACAATACAACATCTGTACTGTGATGTTATGTAACAAGAATTAGACAAAATTGTAGAACCTTTCGTAGTGTTTGTTTCATTTGTGATGTGTGGATCATTAGGGAACCTATAGGTTGCACCAATAGTTGTGTTATTAAAGAACCTATAGATCATGACTTTTTTTTAATCATTAGTGAACCTATTGATTGAGACATGCAGTGCATACAATAAGAGAACATATAGATCAGCCTACGTGTGTGTTAGAGAACCTATAGATCATCCTACTATCAGCACAATGGATTCTCTTTGATTTCTCTACAAAATTATGGTAACTGCTTGCTTCATGTTCTAATAAGAAGCAGTAGTGACTAACCCACATGACTAACACATTCCAGAAAGCCACAAGACAAACTGCACTGAGTGACACATCCACTATTTGTCTGCTTAACACAGAGCCGGCCAATTAGAATCCTCCATATTAAAAAAAGTTATTCAAATATTAGATTTGGATAGATATTAAAATGCCTTGAAATATTTAAATAAAGGTTAAATAAGTGCAAGGTTTATATGCAAACTGATCAAAATATTCTGTTACTGTGACACTGAGAATAAAAAGAATGCATTTGTTTTGTTGTGACAAACAACAAAAAAGTTCCGGTTCATCCACAGAGTCTCAGGAGACACTTTTACCATTCAGAAACCTAAGAATGCTGTTTATGTAAAACTTTCAGGACTGACAGTTTCCAGCTGCACAGACTGTTTCAGCATACAGCAAAAACTGCA
This sequence comes from Bagarius yarrelli, assembly GCA_005784505.1. Taxonomy (NCBI): domain Eukaryota; kingdom Metazoa; phylum Chordata; class Actinopteri; order Siluriformes; family Sisoridae; genus Bagarius; species Bagarius yarrelli. Next base: position 379,697 of record VCAZ01000108.1, on the reverse strand, counting down.
TTACATCTGCCACACTACATTTACCACCTAAATTCACCTAAATTGCACTGTAAGGTCTCTCTGGTGTTTTTTACTTTTCTGATGATGTCAGCAACATGTCTACATCAGTCAAACTGGTTTAATTAGTAAAAAAAAATAATTGTTAATGTAAATTGTTGTACAATAACCCATTTGCTATTGTACTCAATACTATGTTAATATTAACTGCATGTTTAACTAATTGTTTTATCTAAAGTCTTTAAATATATTTCTAACTCAACCTTGAAATCTCACTTTTACTGTCTATCAAGCACTTTGAACAGATCAAATATGAACCAAATTTTTTGCCATTTTATTTTCAATACAAAATAAAAACAATGGGGTGATGACTGATTTAGTTTATATATAGATATATAAAAACATTTTTTTAAAAGCATTTACTGTACAAAAAAAAGTGTTTGTTTCTTAATGTTAAGGTAGTTAAATAAATTATAACATTAAAGCTAACATTTTATTTAAGCAATATTAAATAAATATACATAAATACAAACCAGTCTATTCTAATATGAGCAGTAAACTGTATCCCAACAGTGACAGCTGTCTGTTTTTCAACCTTTAATGAACATTAAACCATGTGTAACAAAGTGACAGGTAAAATCCCCTTTTACCACATTATATATATAACACCCTCCTACCTCCTTCATAGTGAAAACCTCCTTATCCGCACCTGCATCTTTTAACAGTGTTTGTAACTGCACTTTGGGTCTTACCTGAAGAACAGAAACATAAAATAAGTTCGACTTTACCACTTAAAGCTTTCACACAGCCTCCTGAATAAAATCCTCACCAGCTTTTCATTGTCAATTTTGTTGATCTGTGAACTGCTCAGGCAATTTTCTGTAGTCATTGTGAAAATCTGTGGAGCAAGAGAAGAAAAGAAAAACACAAGAAACTAATTCAGATACGATTCCAACTTCTTATCTGACAGATCAACCTGGAGAAACAGAAGCAGCGGCTCACAATAAATAACCCTGGATCACAATAAATAACCCTGTTTAATATTATCTACTCTATCTGTACATAAAGTGCTCAGCTGAGTAAGAAGGTCTGAATGTCAGACATAGCGGGTTTAAATAGAGAGAGATGAGGGGAGCGAGAGAGGAGACAGAGAGAGAGAGAGCAGAGAGAGGAGAGAGCGAGAGGGGAGAGTGAGAAGAGAGAGAGAGAGAGAGAGAGAGAGAGAGAGAGAGAGAGAGAGAGAGAGAGAGAGAGAGAGAGAGAGCGAGCGAGGGCGAGAGAGAAACAGACATGTCAGGGCTAGCACGAGACGATTCTTGGGGCGGGGTTTATAGTCTGGATTTGGTGGATTCAACATGTCCGAGCATGCTTGTTCAACCCGCCTATTAACCCACTAACTAGTATGCAAATGCAAAAACAACTGAACTGCGTACTCCCTATTCCGCTTAGTATAAATTTATAAAACAACAGATCCTGACGTTGCCATAGCGAACCAGACTGTAAAAAGTAGTAGACCCACACACACAGCTTTAGCGCGTTTTTATGACGCACCGTTCCGTGCGAAAGGACGCGCCCGGCAACCATGGTGACGTAACAGAACCGAGCCGAACAGAACGCGTAACCGCGGTGCTGAATATGCGTCTCGCTCGCGCGCTACATGCCCGGACATGCCTTGATACAGGTCCAACCCCAAGCATTACGTGACAGCCCAAACACTCCGGAAACGCTCACATAACTTTCGCAAACTCTCTTTAAAAGTCGTTCTTATTCGATCATATACATTCGTGATTATGACGTTATTCTGTACTTAAATTGTCTAAAAACGTTAGAACATTTAAGTACGAAATAAACAAAAAGTTCTACTTACGTTAAACAAACCGGACATTTTTAGTGGTTTGGAACATTTCAAAACGCGTTCCGAAACCAAATCAGAACGTTTAAACACATTTTCAAAACAAAAACTAAATTTAAACTAGCTGTAAATTCAAACCGCACAACTAAGACACGTGTCCTGATACTTGTGAATATATTAAGTGTGTGTGTGTAGCACGTCAGTTAACATGTAACCGATTAAAATCCAGTTCCCGTAAAGCTAAATACACAACAACCTGCAGTTACTGCCTTTCTTTTCTTACCCGATCCTCGTGCAGCGCATCAACAAATCCGACTACAAACAACTATATTAACATTAGCGTCGCATTATAATAACAGTATCATATTATACAGACATTGTGACACGATTTATGATATAATAATGCAAGCTAAAATGACTGTCAACTCTAAAACTTGTAAACGCTTTTATTATAACGTTAGATAGCATTACAAACCGCTAAACGCGGCTAACACGTTCCGCTCGGCTAGTTTACTCAGGAAAGCCCGAGGCTGCTACAGGCCTTGACGCGTTAATGCGAGTTTAGGTTTTAGCTAAAGCGCTGGTTACTACCAAACGACGTTTTTAGCTTTAAAATACATCCGTAAAAGGTTTTCTAACAACCTACGATTTGTAACGGTATTAAAATACACAAAACAATTAGCGAAGGGCTAGCCAAAATGCTACACGTAACATACCTCGCGCTTTCGTAGCAAACTTCCGCCGCAAACTTTACTGGCGCGCGCCCTCTGACGGCGAAACGTTGGAATTTGACGGTTGAACTGTTCTGTTTAAATGTTTGAAAGCCGCTACATTACATGAATTTATGGGCTATGAATGTAAAAAGAAAAAAAACCCCATATATAATTAAAAATGTAGCTATTAATTAAACGGCATATATTTGTCGAATTCTGTTCAAACGTATTATTTACCCCACTGAACACATTAGCCAGTGGTGTGCAGTGCGGGTAAGTAAATCCTTCTCTGCTGCCCAAACACCATCAAAAGAAGTGACCTACATTTACCACCTAAATTCTATTATTTGTTCAATGAAATTGTATTAATTTATCCCCACCAGTTTATTCTCTTCATTTCGTAGTGTTTCTCTTGCTGCACTGCTTTCGGTATGTGTATGTGGATGTTACATTTTTTTGTCCAATCAGATTTTATTTTTTATGTGCTGCCATGTTAATCTAATCTGCCTTCAGAATCAGTAGTGCTGCGCATAAAACTACATTTATAATATAAAACGTTTAAAAAGTTTTATATTTATAACAGGTCAAAAACAACTTAAAACAGCAGGACGGTTTAAAAAATATCTTAAGATTCCAGAATTGTTTTTTGAATTTTTTAGAATTATATATATTTTTTTTATAGAATTGTATGTATTTTCTAGAAACTCTATGCATTCCAATGTTTTCTTTGTGTCTGATCTATGTCATAAGGATGTTTATTAACTTTTGATTTACTTATTAATTTTTAGATTAACGCTCCTTTAATTTATTATAATTTGTTTTGTGTATTTTAAAATGTATTCTTTGTTTGTGTGTGTGTTTGTTAACTGATGGAATGTTGGTAATGATGATTTCATGTAAATGTGTGTGTGTAATTATTTCAGTTCTTTTAATATTGAATGTTTAGGCATTAATAAATAAAAAAAACAATACATACTTTCAGCTTTGTGTTGAAATGTGTACAGTAACTAAAGCACTCCAGACACTGAATGTAGTGTGAAATTTATTGTGTAATGGATCTGAGGGACAAGAGGCACGCGAGTGTCTCACTCCTGCCAACCTGCACTAATGACTCAGTTTATTTTAGAACCACATGTTCCTTTCAGCTCGACATGTTCAGACTTGTAGAGATATAACTAAATCCTCAAACTATTCAAAAAATTCCTGACAAAATTAAGATCAGGCGGTTTAACTTTATGGAATTATTGCTATGTTTATATTTTTACATTTCCAGCTCATCCAAATCAACATTACGAAAGAGTCGAAAATCAATGAATTGATCAATATTGCCTAATTAGATCACAATCATTGTAGTAACATCAACCACAAACTGTCAATAAAAGAGCAATTTTGTATTAAATATTAAACATTGATTACAGCATTTAGTTTCCCAATCCGTCAAGCAGCACTGGAGTATGTGAGTGTGTTTGTGCAGTAATAAGAGCTTAGTAAAAGAATACCACATTGCTGGCTTTTTAAGAAAACATTAGTGCTTTAATTTTGATTTAAAACCATAACACACCCACACACACACACACACACACACACACACACTTCCTGTGAGAACACTCACTTCCGGAATATAAACAGAAAAATGTAGAAATGGATTTTAAATTAATTACAGATTACTTGCAATTACTGCTCACAATGAAAAAAGAAAGAAAGAAAAAGTTGGTAAGTAAAAAAACCCAACCTGAATTTAGTGAGAAATAAAGAAAATTAAGAAAAAGAGTCAAAAAGAAAAATCGATAAAGACATAACACCTAGTATAAAAACAGAAATAGTTTTCTTATAATAAACAGACTTTTCTGCTGCAGCGGTTGATGTTTCTGTACAGGACGATGATAATCCGAGTGACTGTGACTGCGCTGACGTTCCCTAACACGTCTCACCTCGTTTAAATCTCTACAACAAACTAACACAAATTAATGTAAACTACCACAAACTAGCGCAAATTACAGTAAACTACCCACTAATTATAGCAAACGACCAATACTTACAGCAAACTACCACACATTACCACAAAAACCACTGATTACAAAACTGGATTTAGGAAAAAATCTCAGAACCTGACAGAGGTTTTCTTTATCAATTACTTTAGCTAAAAAGACTATCTTTTACTCAGCTGGTAGCATTAATAATGAACCGTGATCTCGTGAACATGTTAATGAGAAATAAACACCCCTGTATCATATCTAACATTTTTAACATTGGTAATTACAATAAAATAAAACTAAGAAAAAAAGACTGATATGAATATTTGATATTATTTGACAAAACCTCTAATGAGGTGTAAAGAAGTTTCCTTAGAGTTATCTCATACACACATACATGGGGAAAAAAAGATAAAAGAAAAAATTAGGGGTACAATTTTTTTTTTTTTTAAAGAATCAATTAAAAAAATTAGGAAAAGACAAATAAAAGAAATACACACACACACACGGTTGATACGGTTCTCAGCGTGTCGGGTTGAACCTGCCTGAGTTTATTTTACAACACACTGACCTGACTGAAGTTCCTTTTATACTGATTAAAAAAAACAGCAAAGCAGAAACTGGGCTAAAGGTCAGGGCTCACCTGGCAGAAAGCAGTGGTAGATGCAGAAGTAGATGCAGAAGTAGACGCAGAAAAGGAAACTTTAAAATGAACAAAACACAGAAAACATATACCTCCACTTTTACACCACACATCTATCTGCCGACTTTCAGAGAGCCAACAGATTTAGATTAATGAGATGAAGGACAACAAAAAGAAAGAAAAGAAACGTCAAAAACAGAAAGAGAAAGACAGACGGAAACAAAGAAAGGAAAAGAAAAGAGACAGAAAGAAAGAAAAAGACAAAAAGAAAGGAAAAGAAAGAGTAAGAAAGGGACAGAAAGAAAAGACAAAGTGAGAAAGACAGATGTATGTGAGAGAGAGGTGTGTGTGTGAGACATTTATTGTGCAGTCAGTGGAAGAGTAACTCTGGGATTAAACACTGATCAGATTTTTCAGTTCTTTATTAAACTTTGGGATTAAACACTGATTGGTGTAAAAACAGTTTATTTGAAATGCACGAGGCGTCTGAAAGGGTTGAGAGCAGTGTGTGTGTGTGTGTGTGTGTGTTCAGGGTCTTTGAGCCAGGCGGCTCTTGCCCTCCTCCTGTTCGCTCAGTTTGAAGTGTGTGTAGGTTAGGATGCCGCTCAGTGTGCAGGCGATTCCCAGACCCTGATGCAGAGACAGCGGCTCGTGGAACAGCGCGTAACCTCCCAGCAGCGTAATACAGAACTTAAAGTGACCAAACATGTTGTAGCTGAGAGCAGTAGGGGTTAAAGTTCAACAACACTGAACAAGCATTTTACAATTTTACACACACAAGAGAAAGAAAGAAAGCAAGTAAGAATGGAAAAAAAAGAAAAAAAGGAAAACACCATTTAAGGTTAAAATAAATACAAGAAAAAAAATAAAGGAGAAAGAGAAGAATATTAGAAAGGAAAAAAATAAACAGCAAAAAGCAAGAGAAGATAAATGATAAATACAGAGGGGAAAAGAAAAGCTACATAAAAATTTCAAAAAGAATAAACAGAAGACAAAAAAAAAAACAGAAGGAAAAATGAAGCCGCAATTTTTTTGTTACGTTTTTAAGTAAGAAAAATATACTTAACGAAGAGCGTATAAAAACAGTACAATTGAATGTTCTGCAATAAAGAGGTTTATAATGTACAGCATTTACCTTGGGGATCAGACGGCTCCACTTGCTAACGCGCATGTCTGACTAGATATTGAGTGAGAAACGGGATGCTGGGCAGAAGTTACGGCGTACACTACGCCAACCAGCGCTTGGGTGACTAAAGCTGGCTTGTAACCCGAATTTTAGCTTGCAACTCAAAAAAATCGTCTGAGAGATGGCTCGAATCTCGAAAAACTCGTCTGGACACTCGTAGGTCAAGAAACCATAGTATATACGTGCTATAGTACGTACTGCATTTGAGTTAGTGTGCACTTCATGAACGGTTAAAAAAAGTCTGTTTTGTATGGTATGATTACTGGGAGCATAAAAGAAATTAGGACGTACTACATCCGCCCTATTGATATTGATCACGTGACATACAACATTACAGCAGTTGTACAAGTGTTGTAAAGGCTTATCACAATTCAAAGTGTGATTATGTTTAACTTAGAAAATGACAAACGAGTGAAATTTAACAATGTTTTTATCCTGAAGTATTCAAAGTTTCTTTAAACTCTTGTAATGTGCAGTGTCGCCGCTTTCTTTCTGCCATTTTGAAATATAACGAGTCATCTATCCTGTGGGATCATGGGATAGTAAAGTGTCCATTGTATGTTTAATTCAGAATCCACATCCCCATTTTTCAAATACTATTGATTTGGACATTCCATCTTCTACTCACCTCACATACTTGATTTTACACACTATATAGAATAGAAGATTTCGGACGGCGTGTAAGACTTTTATTTCATTTTCTACAAAAGGTTAAGAACTGATTAAACCTACGAGATGTAAAAGATACGTGACAGGAGACGTGTTGCCGATGATCCAGTAGATGGACAGATTTACCAGGAAGGCGATGATTCCTGATAGAAACACCATCGCCTGTAGACGACAATAAAAAAAACAATTCATGCTGACCGACAACAAAACTCACTCCATAACATTTTCCTGTTGTGAAAACTGGGCTTACAAATGAGATTTTTAAAGTCAGGAGTCGACCTGACGACCCAACAATGGACTAAAAAGACCTCACTGCATTAAAAGGGGCTTTAGGTTGTATTATTTTCAGAAAGCCTGGGTCTTAAAAGCATGCAAGAACCTTTGACAGCTCAATATTTTCTTACCCACTTAATCCTGTTCACACTCTCAAATCCCTGCCCCTTCAGGATCTACAGCAGCCCTTTGACAGTCTATAAAATTGATTGACAAGTGCGTCCAAACACCAGGTTTAAGCAACCCATTTTTTATCGAGTTCCTTTGTCCTACTTGTTTTTCACCTCTTCCAGCTCTGATGTCCAGGATCAGGTGTGTTTAGTCAATTATAATCCAGAGGATACCAATTCACTCTTTCCCACTCCACCCTCATCTTAGGTATCTACCAGTTTCTGATTGAACACATCCAGGAACAAAGATTGGCAATTTATTAGTTATGTTATAAATATCTTCCGGGACTCAGTTTAGGGTCACAAACATTCCTGCAGAAAAGGACACATTCAGAATCGGGTGTCCTTTACACAGACAGATAAAGACTGACCTTCAAGTGGTTTTATTTCAGTGTTGGTTTTTAAATAGAGTGGGTTAAAAAAATTGGACTTCACAGGATGAAGATCACATCCAGAGAAGATATGATGAAAAACGATGCCGATATCACACCCAAACAGCGTATCGGGTCCTGGAGGTGCTGGAATAACAATATGCTCAGCATGTATGATTTATAAGGACACAGGTAAATTGGGGCGTAATAAACCTTATTAATGAGGCTTGATAAATAAACACATTTCCTCTTACACTTTCGTTCAGCAGTGGCTGCTTGGTCCTGGGATTTAAACTCACAACCTTCTAAACGGTGGTCCAACACTTTAACCAATCGGTCACCACCTCCCCTCAAACAGTTAACTTAAACACATTAAGAAGTTAAAACAGTCAGAAGTAAAAATTCAAGTGATTAGTGATAAGACTGAGGTGTTCGTTACACCACTGAAAAAACACACAACACCTGAAAAGGGCTCTTTGTTTAGTGATCAGACACGTACACACAGGGAAAGAGCGAAATGGTTCAGGAAATTCCTGTGGCTTGACGAATGAATGGCTCACACACACACACACACACACACACACACACACACACACACACACACACACACTCACCAGGGCCTGCAGGGACCAGGGCCTGAAGATGCCCCCCTCTCCTGTGAGGGGCTCAAAGAAGGGGATGAGTGTAAGGAGAAAGGCAGAGGACATGGGGGCCTGATAATACAGCAACTGCATGGAGTTCACCTGCAGCTCGTGCTGCTTCGCTCCGACCCACTGCAACACACACATCCACCCACCCACACACCCACAGTTTATTATCACACAACATAACTGGCAAGGGCCTTACAATACAATACAATATTTTACGATATTATATTTTACAATATTACTTTATAACTAAAAATACAACAACTATAAAGCTTAAGTCGGCCAATTTTTTCCGTCATTGCTTGTTTCCGAGTCAGTGGCCATGTTTGTCTGTCAGCAACGACTACAGGAGCCGAGGAGGATGTCGAGTGACACGAACTGACTGTTTTAATAAAATTTAACTTAAATTAGTATATAATGTAATTTAAAAATGTAACGATACAGTCAGTAAGAATATTGATGTACTCTCATGAAAACAAAAAGGATTATTATTATTAATAATGTTGTACTTAGCATCTTTTTAAAAGTCTGATTTAGAAACCTGTAGAAATAATATTTCTAGTTAGCCGTTTCTATGCAATGGCTACGACGCCTAGCTTTATTCTAAAACTCTTTGTTTTTTTTTTAAAACATCTCTCACTAGAATGGTACATGCCATAAAATTAAAAAGGCAATTATTATTTATCCATTTATAGTTACAGTTCTATCCGTTTCCGCTATAACAAATGTGTTAATGTAGACCTGCAATATGGGAGGCTGCACTAACTGATCAATTAGAATCCAGGAAACTCTTCTTACCACTTGGTAGAGTGAGGTGACCAGGACCCCCAGCGTGGCGAAAACAATCCCCAAAAAGTTGAATTTCACGTCATAGTAAGAGTTTAGGACGACTCCTAACGTGATGGGCACCTTACAGACCGAACAAAACCATCATTATTATCATTGATTTAATTCATAGAGCTGGTGTACTTCTGTACTCACTGTCTAAGTCAATAGGTTACATTAGTGTGTGTTTTATATTTGAGTTTTAAATCTGAGATGCATAATGCTAAAATGCAGGGCGAAGCCTCTCTTCTCTTAACAATCCTTAACATCATCTGACACAATGCTTTGTGTTGTGGTGTTATGGAACATGACATACTGTAATATGACGTACCTGACTTGAACTGTTGTGTTCTAACATGACGTAATGTACTGTAGCATGACGCACCTGATAAAATGTCATGTGCTGTAACATGACCTGTAACATGATGTACCTGTCAAAATGTTGTAACATTACGTACCTGACAATGTAGTTGCTGTAACATAATGTACTGTAACATGACATACCTGTTGAAATGTTAAGCTGTAACATGATGTACCTGATGAAATGTTATGCTCTAACATGACGTACTGCACTGTAACATGACATGGCTGATAAAACGGCATGATGTAATCTGATGTGCTGTATAGTGACGCAACACGACCCGCTGTGACTTGACACCCTGTGCTGCGCGGTGATTTACTGTGTTGTGATGTGATTTCGTGATTTGACATGGCGTGACGGTTCATGATGTGTCCTGGCGGCTCACCAGCGTGAGTTTGATTTTGGTGGAGAAGCTCTTCCTGTAGTAGGTGGTCTGGATGAGGATAATGACCGGGGTGGTCATGGCTTTGGCCAGCTGGTACGTCCCGATGGTGTTGTTCTGCAGAGACAGGTTGGTAAAAGCCACGAAGCCGCAAAAGCTCAGCGCCAGTAGCAGGACGCTGGAGGCTCGCAGACTCTTCGGCGCGAAAATGTCCATCTTCTGGCACACGTAGAGTCCGAGCCACGTGACCAAGAAGTGCACTAGGGTGAGTGTCATGTTGGGGAAGCCGTAGTGCACGTAAATCCATTTATTTATAAAGACTATACAGATGGACGACAGCAGGTTGACCAGCAGCCCTACCACGATCCTACTGTCGGAGAACAGCTTCCCGAGCGCCGGAGACATCCCGGAAGCGGCTTAGTTTCTCCTCAGCGCTAAAACACAGGAGGGAAAGAGGAAACAAGACGCTTCCCAAACTCACCAAGCAAACCGCGAGCTAAAACCACGCGCATTTTTTCGGAGAATGGAGTTCATTTACTGATCAGACACTTCTCACGCGACTGCCGCGCCTCCTGGTCGCGGCACTGTGATGTCACTTAAACGCGACGCCGAGCACCAAGGGCTCTGTTTCAATCCACACCGAGTCCCCTTAAAAGTGACTTCACAATAGAATTAGTTCTCAAACGGTAGAAAATAATAGACACGCTTCCGCTTCGCCATTGAACTTCGTAAAGTAATTCAATCATAGTTACGTGTTTGTAATCTTTTAATTTATTTTCCCTCTTTTTTTTTACAGATTTATTTCCCATAGAAAAGTGTCTATCCATATAAATACGGATACATTGGTAATACATTTTGAATTAAGTTTCAAATAAAGTTTGGCAATTTATATTCGTATTTTTTTTTTAATTAAACGGAAACCGGAAATCATGCGGTCGAATAACGGTTTCCACGCACGAGCTCGACACTTTACCTAACACTTGCACGCAGATTGGAGCACAGCCATGTGGAAGTGGCCTGTAAACCACGCTCACCAATCACAGCAATGAATGTCAGAAAAGGCTGTGGTTTAAACGGTAAAAAAAACAAAAAAAACAAAAAACAAAAACACACACATGCCACGTCACAATCCTGCGCCACCTAGCGGTATTAATAAATATTGTAAACGTAAAAAATATGACTCGGGTATTTACTATTAGATAGATTTACTACGTTTGTGTTTTAAATCTTTTGTTTATTTTTAAATGTTCGACATTCTGCAAGTTTAAAAAAATTCTCAAAATAATTTTGTTTGAGTTTGTGACCAGTAAATATAGTGAACAATAACTAAAGTATAAGTTAAAAAAAAAAAAAAAAAAAAATTATTATATATATATATATATATATATATATATATATTATATATATATATATATATATATATATATATATATATATATTAAAAAAATACAAACGCATTTACACACGTCTCGAGAATTTCACAACATTTATTAAAGAACAAAACAAAAACAGGCAAAATCTGGTGTATTTCGTTCAGGACTGGAGCTCATAACCAAGTGGATCGAGTCCTTTATCCAATAACATCAGAGACGACTCTCTGATCTTCTGCAGGAACTTTCGCAGCTCATCTTTAGAGAACACCTACACACACAAGTTCTAGAGATTTAGAGAAACATTTCCTTTCACAAAGAAGGTATATATATATATATATATATATATATATATATATATATATATATATATATATATATATATATATACATACACACACACACACATGATTCCATACATGCGGAAGGCTTTTTAATCTTTTCTGCTCCTGCTATATATTATATTATATTATATATATGTGTGTGTGTGTGTTTGTGAGTGGAGAAGTCAGACCTCATACAGCCGGTGCTGGTCGGAGGCGATGATGTCAGCGAGGCGAAGACTCTCCTGGTGACGGTCGGTTCTCTGCAGCACCGTCAACAGCAGAAACGTCACCATAGGCAAACACAAGCGGCGCAACAGAGCCATCTGAATACGACGCTCTGAGTCCACCTCCATATCCTGGGAGAGAGAGAAAATAGAGAGAGATTTCATCTGTCTGCAGACTGTTCTTGATGTTGCTTTAGTTTGGATCACTAACAGTCTGTGTGTATGTGTGTTTGTACCTCTCCGACATCCACCATCCAGCCTCCATCCACAAACAGCAGCACGTTGTAGATTCTCTCTTTCACCTCTTTAGTCAGATCGTCTAGACGCCCCTGCCAGTTCTCATAGTCGTTCTAGACACACACACACACACACACACACTTTATATCATGTAAATTGTGTGTGTGTGTATATATATATATATATATATATATCTATATATATATATATATATATATATATATATATATATATATATATATATATATATATATATATATATACATACACACAAACATATGCTCACAAAATATATTGCTACATAATTACTATATTCATGTTATTAACCAATTTCCATGTTATTACTGTTATTATATTATTAAATAAATACTATTGTTTTTACTATACCATTACTATATTATGTTATTACTATATCATTAAATACTTACTATACCATTAAGTTGTTACAATATTATGTTATTACTTTATGTTACTATATTATGCTATTACTATACACCTATGTTATGTATATATACATATTTCCAGTAGGATTTTTTTTTTTATATATTTAACCCACTTTGTCATGATAAAATGATTGAACAAGACACCCTGAACATTAATAATATTTGTCTGATAAATATCGTACATCCCTAATTAATACACTAAAACAGACACACTACATAGGAGAAAGTTAGAAACTTTAGACAAACACACCAACTTCCTTTATTAGCGATAAGCGTATTAGAACGGTTTTGATTAGCGTGTGTGTGTGTGTGTAGTGGATCAATACCTTGTACTCCTTTGCCTTCATCTCGTAGGCGACGGTCTCTGTGAACTTGGCTTGGTTGGGCGGGATGGGTTTGACAGGGGGCGAGTTCATGTGTCTAAACCACTCATTAAAGGCTTCATGAGCTTCCTGTTCCCACACACAAACACACACATTAAACACACTCATGGAGGGAGTATCCAGAATGGTTGTGGGCATGTTCTCACCAGGTATGCTCGGATACACAGGTGCTCCCGGATGGCGTTGTCCTCCAAGGTGGGCAGTGGTGTACTCGTTCCCTGCTCCTGCCACTGCCGGTAAATCTCCCCTGTGGAATCTTCCGGAACTTTGGCGAAGACCAGCTTGGCAGCTTCATGCTTCTTCGAGGCTATAACAAATAAGGTAGAGAAAAAGTTAATGTTTAAATTCCTAAAAAAAATAAAGTTCATTTTGTTAGGAGTTTTGCCAACTGACGCACCCAGAAACTTCCTTATGATGGCGTTGCTTTGCTTTAAGGCCTCGGCACGCTGGGCGGGCTCAAACACCAGCCAATCAATGACGTCGATCTTCTGACGATCCTCCTGTTGAGCAGCGAGCCAGAAAAGAGAGGCAAAGTCACACCACATAAATGATGCATGCTTTTCCCTCCCTAGAACTTTATATTAAATAAATATTTATTTATTTATTTATTTTTTAAGTGGGCAGGGCTAAAACAATACCAACCAATCATATTGTGTCACGTCTCATGTCATATATATTTAAACATTTACATGTAAATTATAAGCTATGAAGGGTGTGTCAGAGTGAGGTAAAATATGTATCGAGGTGAGTTGGGGTAAGGTGTGTCGTACTGCTGTAGTGCCTGTGTCCAGGGCAGGAGTGAGGTCATGGTGAGAGAACTCCTCTTCATCTCGCTCCCTCACAGTTTCCACCACCATCTTAGTGATTGCTGCAACCTCCAGACCTGAAACACACACACAATTTTAGATGTATTCATTAAAATACATCTTTTTTAACTCGAGTGACTTAACCAGTTCAGAGAATTGAGTTGTCAAGCTTCAGTTTACCAAGCTGTTTAATTCAATTATGCTTAAACCAACGAACAGATCTGGGATTGAAAACAGATATATAGTGAACAAAAACGGTGTACATAAAGATTAAATTGACAGATAAATGAATAGATAAGTGAAAGGAGGGATGGATGCGTCACTCCTTCGCACCAGCTTGTTTTGCGAGCTCCAGGCAGCGTCTGCGTTGCTCGGTCTCCATCACTGCCTCCAGGAAGCGTGCGTACTGAGCTACACCCACGTCCGACGGCAGGTGACTGACGTAAAATGCAATGAGCTCCACCTGCTTCTCTTTCACGAGCAGAGAGATGTAGGCTTTCAGCACATCTATACACACTTCCTCCTACATAGACACACAGAAAAAGAGAAGGAATAAATAATAGAAGAAATAAATAATTTAATTAATAAAATAGCTTAAACAATTTGTACTTAAAATAAAGTTTTAAACCTGCAAAGTGACTTATTTTAATCAAATGAGTCAAATCTCATTAATCTCAGATTTCCAAGTTGTCCTTTTTAATCACGGCAACTGATATGTCATATCTATCGGAACCTATAAACAGCTTAAGGAACCAGGAAACCAACTAAAAATAAAGGTTATTTTATAAAACAACTGCACTTAAAATGAATCATTTTCACTACTAAATCAAATTTAAATGATTCATTGATTTGGAAAGAACAGAATTTAAGAATATTTAGCACATCACATATATATGCACGTGTGTGTGGTTACCTTCAGCTGCATTCCTAGGCTTCGAAAGAACAGCACCAAGTGAGTCATGAAGCGTAGAAGATGAGCCGGTAATGGAGGCGTCCTTCCTAACCAATCGGCAAACTCTTCCAAAAGACCTAAAACACACATACACACACATATATACACACACACACATATATATATATATACACACATATATACATACACACACAAACTGCACTGATGGAACATTATTACCATCCAAGTCTCCAAGGATGATGAACTTCTGAATAATGTGATAGTGCTCCTTGGTTGCGTCCAGAACTCTCTGCCCAACACAAACCAGAAATATTACTGTGTTTGTGTGTAAAAATTTACACACAAACACACTAAAATGGCTTGAAAATAAATTTACTGTGAGCTTTACCTTTGACTCAGTTGCTTGCAGCTCCTCAAATACTTTTTCCATCGACCAACTAAAAGAAAAACCACAAGAGGATTCAGTTAATCCCGTAATATAATACACACACCAACACTTGGGGATGGGGGGGGGGGGTCCTAACAGACAGAAAGAATTAATTCTACTGTACACTGAGGGACAAGTGATTCATTCACCTAGTAATTCTTTCATAGTAAAGTTAAAATACTTATCGATTCCAATTTCTAAATAAATGACTTCCTGATTGTTACAGCTTCATTGACTAGATGACTCATTTAACATAATGACTATTCACATCAATGACAGTTTCAAGAAATAATTTGTACAGAAGTGCACATCATTAGTGGTGCAACGGATCGCAGTTGATCAGTGATCCATACAGATCCTGACCCGCGGTTCGCTTGCACTTGGCCCGCGAATGAATTGCTAATTGAACTACACAGGGCAGTCGAGTTAACATGACCGGGACATGGTAATTAGTTAATGATGGCTAGCGGAGGAGCAGAACAGATTAAAAAGCCTTCCACATGTATGGAATCATTTTGGCTTCACAGTCTAAAGCAATAATTCCTTAATTCCTTAATGCAAGATCGTGCCAGGACAGGAAAAAAAAATCTAAATTGCCGCAGTTTATCTAACGCATCATCTTTTGCGATCGCCACAGACGGATGGACTAGGCGTGAGACGAGATCTCATAAGATACATTCGATCCGACTGGTCTCGTGAGAATGTATTGATAGTAGATGCCAACCATATTGGTGTGGCAACATTGGTTGCATTTACACTGCAGGTTTTAGTGCTCAATTCAAATTCGGTGATTATATTTTTTTTGATGACCGACTATTATCTTTTGAAACTGTCTCGTATCCAATAAAAGGTAAGAAAGTAGGAAAAACTCACCCCCCCCAACCCCCCATTGACACCAGTATTATCCATGTTGTCACAGGTAGTACTGTAGACCTGTCCTTACCTGGCCTCCAGGTATTCCTTGGGAAGCTCCTCCAGTTCTTCATGGCTTAATCCTGAGGATCGTAGCTCCTGCTCTAGTAATGAGTCCACCATCACACGGAAATATGCCCAAACTGTATCCTCCCACGACTCACAAACGGGCAACACCTACATCAACACAGAAAGAAAAATAAGAGCGAGAGAGAGAGAGAGAGTAATTACCAGAATAAAATTAAATAAAATAAAATGAGTGAGAATAATTACTGAAAAGGGGAAGGAGGAAAAGAATGACTCAACTAGAGACCAATTTAAAACTGATAAAAAATAAGACAAATTCAATCCACCGTCAATGCAACCAGCATACAATACTGAGGCAAAAACCAATAATATGTTTTATAGCACAAAAAAAGCTTTAAAAGCTTATATTAAATTAAAAAAACATTTAGCTTTTCTGCTTAAACAGTTAAAGAGTTTGAGTCATGAAAGACGTTATGGAAAAAAAACCTGTCCCCTCTTCATAAACTACAAAGATGATCTGCAAAATCAAAAGGATTTACAAACAGCAGCTAATGGGAAAACATCTGGAAACGCAACGAAAAAAAAACCAACAGTAAAGTCTCGAATCTGTTGTTCTACACAGAAAACAGTGATGCCTGGTACAATGATCTCCGCATAAATCACACAACAAGAGCCATCGATTACAGCAGTCTGATAATAACAGACAAACAGCAGTGAGACTGTGAATATCTCCAGAACAGAACAGTGATATTCCAGGGTATTAAGGTCAGACCCAGACTCTGATGTGATGTTACCTGTCGGAGATTTCCACTCAGCACAGCGTAGATGGCTCGTTCATACCTATTGAACTGCTCCTACACACACACACACACATATTGTCAGTGTTTGTTGCTGTGGGTTTTTTTTTTTACATTATTAGTTTGTAATTTTTTTTTATTTATTCGGATGATTTGTCAATGTTGTATTCTAACAATCAAACCAATGAAGGACTTTAAAGCTAAGTTGGAAAATTTAACAATTAGACAAATTTACCTCCTCAGCCATTCTCCAACAGCACACCTTCCACACACACCTGTGAGGATTCCCCTCTACAGACTGCAGCTCCGTCCCACCTACACACACAAACGAATAGAAGTTTCATACGTTTTTTCCACAAGTGATATCATTATTTGTTTTTGTGTTTGTGTGTGTGAACCCTGACCGTTATTGTAGTTAGGGTCATGATAAAGTTTCCAACCTTCCAGGGTGGCAGCACGCCAGGCCTGACCACATCTCTTACACAGCCGCTGAGCCTACAAACACAATGAAAGAGAAACTTAAATGTCCTACTGTCTCTTTCTCAGTCTGTCCTACTGTCTCCCCGTTTCTCTGTTAGTCTGTCCTACTGTCTCTCATTTAGTCTGCCTTATTGTCTCCTCCTGTCTCTCTCTCAGTCTCTCATTTAGTCTGTCTCATTGTCTCTTCCTGTCTCTCTCAGTCTGTCTTATTGTCTCTTCCTGTCTCTCTCAGTCTGTCTTATTGTCTCTTCCTGTCTCTCTCAGTCTGTCTCATTGTCTCTTCCTGTCTCTCTCAGTCTGTCTCATTGTCTCTTCCTGTCTCTCTCAGTCTGTCTTATTGTCTCTTCCTGTCTCTCTCAGTCTGTCTTATTGTCTCTTCCTGTCTCTCTCAGTCTGTCTTATTGTCTCTTCCTGTCTCTCTCAGTCTTGTCTTATTGTCTCTTCCTGTCTCTCTCAGTCTTGTCTTATTGTCTCTTCCTATCTCTCTCAGTCTTGTCTTATTGTCTCTTCCTGTCTCCCTCTGGCTTAATGTCTCTTCCTGTTTCTTTCTCAGTCTGTCTCACTGTCCTTTCCTGTCTCTTTTAGTCTGTCCTTTCCTTCTGTCTTCTCTCTTTTAGTCCTGTCTTCTCTCTCTCTTAGTCCGTCTTCCTGTCCCTCTCTCTTAGTCCGTCTTCCTGTCCCTCTCTCTTAGTCCGTCTTCCTGTCCCTCTCTCTTAGTCCGTCTTCCTGTCCCTCTCTCTTAGTCCGTCTTCCTGTCCCTCTCTCTTAGTCCGTCTTCCTGTCCCTCTCTCTTAGTCCGTCTTCCTGTCCCTCTCTCTTAGTCCGTCTTCCTGTCCCTCTCTCTTAGTCCGTCTTCCTGTCCCTCTCTCTTAGTCCGTCTTCCTGTCCCTCTCTCTTAGTCCGTCTTCCTGTCCCTCTCTCTTAGTCTGTCTTCCTGTCCCTCTCTCTTAGACCGTCTTCCTGTCCCTCTCTCTTAGTCTGTCTTCCTGTCCCTCTCTCTTAGTCTGTCTTCCTGTCTGTCTTCTGGTCTTTTTTCTGTCTCTCTTTAAGTCTGTCTTAATGTCTCTCCTTGTTTTTCCATTTAGTGTCTTACTGTCTCTCATTTAGTCCGTCTTACTGTCTCTCCGTTTCTCATTTAGTCTGTCTTACTGTCTCTCCCCGTTTCTCATTTAGTCCGTCTTACTATCTCTCCCTGTCTCCTCCAAGTCTGTCTTACTGTCTCTCCCCGTTTCTCATTTAGTGTCCTACTGTCTCTCGGTCTCTCATTTAGTATGTCTTACTGTCTCTCCCTGTTTCTCATTTAGTCTGTCTTACTGTTTTTTCCTGTCTCTGTCTGTCTGTCTTACTGTCTGTTTTTTTTAGTCTGTCTTACTGTCTCTAACTGTTTCTTTATTAGTCTGTATTAATGTCTCTTACTGTATCTCTCTCTTTTTCTGTGTTTCTCTCACACAAATACTAGCATGCTTTTATAACTTTTTATTTTTATTTTATACAAGTCATCAGCGCCACCTAGTGTCGTAAAGGTGCACATAACGTAAAGACATCTTAAATAATTTTTGGTGCCTCAGTATATTATTGTCTGTGTATTTTCTAACACACACACCTCATCGGTCATGCCAGCACGGATGAGTGTGTAGATGTATCTAAGCAGACGGGCGTCATCCTCTCTGTCCAGGTCTGCCAGTGGGCGTTTTTGTCTGATGGGGGCGTCGGGGTCGAGCTCGGTCACCAATGGCCTACTGAAGGAGGCGCTCGTCTGACCGCGCCTCAGCTTCAAAGTGTGTAGAGTGTTCTCCCTACACACACACACACACACACACACGGACGCATAGACACACACACAGTGAAAAACGCACAGTGGAATACTCGAGTGTGGTGCTGATGTGTTGTGTGTGTTGTTCTCACCAGCACACAGATTTAGCGTAGTATTCAATATTATCCGAGAAATCACCGATCTCCTCTTTAGCGATGCTCTCGAGCCAGTCCACTACCAGCTACACACACACACACACACACACGTGCGCACACAAACAGCCAATTGAAAAAAAAATATTGATTATGACTTGAATTAATATATGTTAATGACTCTAGGTTCTTACACTGTGTGTGTGTTTACCTGGCTCTGCCGAACCATGCTGTCCCTCTGAAAGAACTGCTCCATTATAGACTTCTCACTTTCACTGGGAGACTGGTACAAAACACAGCGTTACACACACACACACACACACAGATGTTACAGTGTGTTATCACACATCACTTACAGTTATGTCCATCATCAGTCCGTCCTCCATAGCCGTTTGAATCCTGTCCCTGTATGAGAGACATGAGTTTTACATTCTCTTTAAAACTTGAATCAATCTGAAATCCTGATATTCTCATAAATCCTACAGCTAGAGTGAGTGTGTGTGTTTGTGTACACCTGTACAGTGAGTTGATTAGTCTCCAGGTGACTGTTTCCTGCTGTAGAAGCCATGTGATGCTGACCGTTTTAGAGGATTTCTGTTGACTTGAGAACGAGCGCAGGACTAACTTCTGCAGTGTGTTCACCTAAAAACACACACAGGTTACACAACCTGTAGAGTGTATCACAGGGTTTAAGAGTAAGCAGAAAGGTGTGCGTGTACCTTATCCTGACAGATTGTCTCATAATCGTCGAGCAGGTCAAACACAGCAGTGGACGAGTGACGGAGATACGACTGTAGAAAGTCAGGAAACAAACTAACTGACGCTAGAAAGAGAGACGGGGCGGGGGGGCAGAGAGAGAGAGAGAGAGAGAGAGAGAGCGAGAGAGAGACAGTGAATAAAAAAAGAGAGACAAAGAAAGATACAGAGAAAGAAAAGAAAAAAAAGAGAAAGAGAGAGAAAAAGAGATAGAAAGGGAGAGAGAAAAAGAGATAGAAAGGGAGAAAGAGACAGAAAGAGAGAGAGAGACATGGACAAAGTAAAAGAGAGTGAGAGAGATAGAGAGAATACAGAGATAGAAAAAAAGAGAGGGATAAGTAGAGAAAAGGAGAGGGAAATTGATAAAAAGGAAAAAATGTGTATACTTATTTGTTTTTATAGTGTATGTGTGTGTATGTGTGTTTGTTTGTATTTGTGTGCGTGTGTTTGTACCAGCCTCTCCCGGATCTTCCTCCTTCAGCATAACAGCACTCATGTTCATCTCGTCTGTAAAGCTGCCGTCTCCCAATACAGACAGAGGAGAGGGGTACAGACTGTTGGTCCAGTCACTGTCATCCAGGTTCTGTTACACACACACACTCCTCATTTCAGCTATTGACACACATTTATGAAGTTATTATTGTTATATAGTGTTTTGTGTGTGACTCTCACCATGCTAAGGCTGCCTTTGGGCCGTGGTGTGTGTACAAAGCGTGATGTCCTGCTCCCGGTGCCCAAGATGGCCGACACATCCGGGTTCTTCAGAGTACTTCTCGGGGTGACTGTAAACCACAACACGACCCATCAGAGACAGTCGCTGTACGATTTTCTTCATTATAAGGCTTTAAATTTAATTGGTTTTCTTACAGGTTTGCTTGAGGAGCGAGCTGGGGGTCTGGCGCAGCAGAGTTCGCGCCGGGGTCGTGCTTTCGGTGACGGCAGCTGAAGGACACTCATCCTCTGCAAAAGGAACTGGTGGGGAAGTTAAGGGGCAAATACAAAAAAAATACAGATTTTAAAGAAAGGAATAAGAGCTAAAAATCTCATGATGCGTTCGTTAAAATATTTTAACGACGCTGGACATTAAAATGGCAGAATGTAGGACCCTGAGGACAACAACATCGACACTTCGTAAGGATACACACCACCTTCTTGTGGGAGCTTTTCCTCCGGGCGGCACGGGTCACCTCCGAATCTCGAACCACAGGAGAGTTTAGCCAGTCACTCCTACTACGCCACACCACAGACACACACACACACACCACACACACACACACCACACACACATACATACACACACACACACACACACAAACACAGCAAAAACAAACACACACACACAATACAATACACATACATACATACACACACATACATACACATAACACATACAATACATACATACATACATACATACACATACACACACACACACACACACACACAGAGAACAGGTCACAAAGACTGGCATACATAGGCAGTAGTCACTCAACTACTGATTGATACAAATCATTTGAATCGAATATTGTGGCTCCAAAATGACTCATTATTGATTTAAGCCTCTTTGCTTCAAAGCAAATAGTCCAGGGGTGAATTCAGACCTTATCCGACCAAGTTCAGTAAAGCAGAATGTGTGTTTTTTGGATGGAGAAGTGTGTTTAATGTGTTGGGTGGTGATGCACTTGGACTCGGTTCCATCTCCTGGACTTTTGGTTCTGCAAAAAGACTATTTTATATTTACAACAGTAACTTTTTTTCCGCACAGTAAATAATGGAAAAAACAATGTATATTAATGGGTTTTACAACGGAATCAAGTCCTCATACGACTCGGTGAATCGGTTCACTTTATCAAACAGATCAGACGTCTGTTACTGCGCAGCGTTAAATTTAGTAGAAACAAAAGAAAACAATTAGCAGAAAAGTGGTATTTAAAATGTTTTATTCGTGCGATTCGCCGGTAAATGATTACTTAAACGACACGGTTCGAAGAACGACACATCGCTGGTTAGTATTTAGAAATGAACCCAAAACACAAAGCTTTGAAACAAAAAAAAAATGTTTCATAATTTGTAAAACGAGTATAAATCACTGGTTTAATACTTATTTTAAAATATTTTAGTAAACAATGTTTTTAGCTAACCCTTACTTATCCAACACAAATATTGTACTTTAAAATCTAAAATGTCATACTTATTGTTACCTTTTATCTGATTTTTAACTTTTATACACCAACGCCAAATCATCGTGAATTTTAAAACGTGCAGTTTAGCTAGCTAGCGTACTAGCTAGCTAACTTAGTTAACCGCTTAGGCGTATATACGTACGCCAGTAAATTACACTTAATATTTATTAAATATATATATATATATATATATATATATATACCAACAAATTCACATTTGAATATATTTACCAGTCCATGTTGACTGTAATTAACTTTTAGCTGTGATTAGCCAACGTTTTTCAACGCGGCTTATTTTGCGCCTTACAGTCCGTCAAACGGTTCGGTCCCAATTAAAAGTCCTAGTGCACTACATAGGGTGTATGATGCTCCACATAAATCTTTAAAGAAAGCGCACTCCGCATGAATACAATCTGCTTTTTTGTCGGTTGTTTGAGCCCATGCTTTACTTTTTGTCATCGCCATCTTGAGGCGAGTGTTAACATTGCACCAAAAGAAAAATAAATGAACCAATAATGAATATAACATTATAATGAATATGAATATAAAACAATGACGATTTATAATGAATATCTATGTTGATGATTAACCAAAATAATTTTGGTTTGTGGGGAAATGGGGGCTCAGTGGTTAAGGTGTTAGACTGATTCCTGGAAGATTAGGGTTCGATTTCCAGCACCACCAAGTTATCAACATTGGGCCCCTGAGCAAGGCCCTTAACCCCCTTAACATCTGCCAAATGCCATAAATGTAACTTCTACATCTATATGTTAGGAACATTATTTTTGCTTGACACTAGTTGTGTATAATTTGTTTTATGCGTTATAAAATCACTACAAAAACCGATCCAAACTATACTTTCCAATAACAATGAACTGTTACTTTTAATTTTCACTTTACATTTCATTTCGTCTGGATTTTCCCCACTGGATTTTCCCCACTTGCGTTAAGTCGCTCAGCTCCTGTAATTGTTTCTGCTGAAAAAAATGTTTGAGTACAAGCCGATTTTATTGAGTCGCTCTAAATCTTGTGATTCAATGAGTCAATTTATCAAATCGCACAAAATGTTTTAATTCCAACAGATTGATGTCAGTTTAAAAAAAAACACAAACAATTTTGAAAAAGAATGATTTTTTCTTTATATTTTAATTGAATCCTCACTTACACAGGAGTAGCTTGAAGATGTAATTAAGTCAGCACAATGTCAATTAGGAAACGAACCAATGGGCTGCTTATTAAATGTCTCATAGGCTGGTCTGACTGAAAAAAAAATCCTTCACGACTTTTGCGACTTAGCGACAAAGTGCATCAACTAATTAAGCAGGAAAAAATTAAGGAAAATTTATAAGAATCGGCTAATAAGGGTTTTATGGAAAAATCTGACAAAATCACTATGAGGTGTTTCGGCCCAAAAAGTGAGAAAATCCCTGGTCGGTCAGATGACCAGTCCGGCCCAAATCCCTGTCAGGTTTGATCTAAAAAAATAACAAACGACTTCTAATAAACATAATGTACATTAGGTGTTTCAGCACTACATTTAAATGTACACCTCATATATAAACATCAGGATGAATCAGTTTAGCAGTATTGGACTGCTAATTGGAAGATTGGTGTTCAATTCCCAGCAGCACCAAGACACCACTGCTGAGCCCCTGAGCAATGCCCCTAACCCCTAATTACTCAGCTGTATAAAAAAAAAAAGAAATAACTGTAAGTCACTCTGAATAAGGACGTCTGCCAAACGCTGTAAATGTTTGTCAATTTAAAAATCTGTCAACTTCACTGAACCTTTTTTAGACGACTGATAAACATTAGAAAATCAGAAACATCCCGTAGAGTTTTTGACTGCGGAAAAGAAGAAAAACACAGCAGAGGCTTTAAATGATGATATTTTGCACCATAAAGACATTTTATTGATCAGGATTTGTACAATAAACAAGTTGTCCTGCAAAAGGTATTATATCTGTAGAGTCGCATTGCATTAAAAAATAGTGTATGTGTGTGTGTGTGTGTGTATGCAATGTTGTGTATAAGTATAGAATATTACACAGTGATTAAGAACCCAGTCCCGTTATCATCGTCATCATCATCATGTCTAAAAAAAGTCTGAAAAAATAATTCCAGATTATAAATAATGAAATGAACAAGTAGTGACAGATAGAGAAAAAGTAAAGTGTTTTATCTCTTCTTTGCCGCAGCAATTTACTAATAATTAAACTTTAAAATTTATGAAAGAACTGAGTTTTATAGTTTTTATCTGTTTATTTTTACATCTGAAGTTTTTCTATTATTAGGATTAAATTAAAAATCTCGACTCGTGCCGGTAAATCAATAACAGCATCAATCGATTCTCAGACTTAAGACACTAGAAGATATTAAATGAAAAAATAAATTTAAGTTTTGAGTAAAGTGTGTGTGTGTGTGTGTAAATGAAATAAATTAAATAAAAATAAATGAAAGTCTTCATTTTTTGTCAAGCTTAACATCCTCTCTTTCTTCACTTTAACTCTTTTCAGTACCGATGCAGTGATGTGTGTGTGATGACGTGACACACACTGCTACATTGCAATGATATTGATGTAAAAAAGTTTGAGAGGAATGTCTGTTGTTGTTGTATAAAGAATTTTTCAGATTTTTTAAAAGTTTTTTCTCAGAAAATCACATAGAAGTACAAGATTATTTCATTCTCTTATTTTAAAATATATATTCATATTTCTATATCATCACATAGAGTATTTCTTGTATATCTATATATATATATCTAGATTTTATAGAGAGTTTCCTTAAATCATTTATTAAAAAAAAATATATATATATATATATATATATATATATTTGGATAATTTTGTTTTGTTTTGTTTCTTTCAACCCCACAATCAAACCAGTCACATTATCATCATCATCATCATCATCACCACAACCATCACCTTCATCACTTCATCATCACAATCATCTTTATCACTATCATCACCATTATTATTATCATCATTATCACTATCATCACCATTATCATAATCATTATCACATTTTACATATTTAAAAAAGACAATAATATACATTAAAGAAAATATGCATTTTTCTATGTTAAAGACAATTAAAACACAAATATTTATTCATTTATATGTGGATAAAAGTGCCATAGGTTTTATTTTTTTACATACTGTATAATTTGTATATTTAGGTTTTTTGTAGTAAAGTAGACACTCGGGTTACAGAAGGTGGGATGTCAGAAATACGCACATTTGTGTAAGTAATCGATGTCAGGGGAGAAATTTAGGATTTACGGCGCGTTAAAATCTGACGTCATGTGAGTTTCAAAATTTTTTGACGTTGAGCCAATCACAGACTTTTAAGGGCGGGACTGTCCTTAGGTTCGACAATACTAATTTGTATATTACATGTTAATGGTAGGGGGCGCTGTTTCTCTTCCGTTCCGTTCCGTTCCTTTTGTGGTAGTTTTTGGTTTGAATTTGAGCTGTTTTGTTGAAATAAAACTGCGGGATTTAGTGTAAATCGCAACTAAACAGTGATTTTCAACCAATTTTAAACGAACACCTTAAAGTCCAGCTCTTACTGCCCTTCGCACATCCCATGCACCAGAGGTGTGTATTGCGGGTAAGCAAGTCCTTATTTAATGCCTAAACACTATCAGAAGCACTGACATACATTTACAACCTAAATTCTGATATTTGTTCTATTAAATTGTATTAATGTATTCGCACCAGTTTATTCTCTTTATTTCGTAGTGTTTCTCTTGCTGCACTGCTTTCAGTACGTGCATCTGGATGTTAGATTTTTTTGTCCAATCAGATTTTAGTGTCTATGTGCTGCCATGTTTCTTTAATTTGCCCTTCAGAATCAGTAGTGCTGCCCATGAAACTTAAACTATTAGCAGTGGCGGCTTGATCATTGGTTAATATTATTAAAGTCTGTTTCTTTAACTAATCACATTTTTAAACCCAAGCCTACTAGCTGGCGCACAATGACATCAGCATTTTTTCGTCCTCTGGTTAATCAGAGTAAATTCTTACAGTTTACAGACTAGCAAAACACGTCTGTACAGTTGAATTAGAATTTCTACGCCCACAATGGCTGATGGAGGAGAAGAACATAAAAATTAATTTTTTAAGGCAGATTTTCTCAGAAAAGTTAGACATTGAGAGGAATGTTCGGTTAACCCTGGAGCTAATCAGCTTGTCTCAGCCTGGAAAAGAGTTTATTTACCACTTCCAGACCAGTGCCACGACTAGTAATTCTGCCTTACAGCCTTTAAATGTTATACATTTTATTTAGTTTTTTATGTTTTTGTGATATTTATTCTGAACTGCTCCAGATAATGTATGCGGTTGCAGTTGTAGTGTAGAGGTTTGGAGTCTTAACAGGATTTCTTGCTTCAATAAATGTCTCTCTCTGTAATGCCACACCGTGTTATATTGTGTTTCTGTATAGTATCGATAGTTTCTATAATTGTGATGTGATAGTGGTGCTAAGAGGTGTATTAAGTCAGGTAAAGCCCGCCCCTGCCATGCACACAAACTGAATATTTTGCGTTTTAAAGTCCATTATTTTTTCAGATCCCTATTTGTAATGAGTAGCAATTATTGCATTATTAGAATAAAAAAAAAAGAACTATTCCTCAAGATCAAAGATGTATTAAAGAAATAATTTACAATATTCAATTTCATTAATCAGAGCGCTGTGCCGGTCTAACTCATACTAAAGGTAATCCATGTTAGCGTGAATTATTACTTTTATTAATTAAAATATTATAATTAATATTTTGGGGAAACTTGGCAAACTTCATTATATGACCACCTAACACACCTGTTTTTTTTAGCGCCCACCATTGGCATTTATCCGCCCCTACAGATTCCTAGCGCCCCCTGATGTTGTATAAACGAGACGAGAGACATTAACTTCTCTGTATTAACACATCTGCATTTTTTCATAAATAAGAAGCAGAAGACCCAGGGATTTGGTTGAATTTGCCTTCAAATTTGTGACATCGCAAACATCTGAAGGAACTGAGATATTGGTGTTTAAAGTAACTCAGAGAAACGTTTTTTGTAAATGTTGTAGGAATTTTCTTGTTAGTTTGTCATTATATATATATATATATATATATATATAAATATAAAAAAGAGATTTTATACTAAGCAACTGATAAATGATGGCGGATGATTTTAGAACCTTTTAGAACTATCGACAATGAGTGCGTCAATGGTTCTAAAACACACACACATAAATATTTAACATTTTTTAGCGCCGTTTTGTTCACCTGAACCTTCTTTTACAATCACATGGCCCCAAACAGCCGCAGATCGATGCAGTGTCTGAATGCTGATTGGCTGACATGTTTTTAACCGGTGTGGATTTGACTATATTTCAATGTAGGTGTTCATCTACTTGTTTGTGTTTTTATTGGATATCTGCAGTCGATTATATTTAAAACACACGGGAATAACACACTCCTGCATTACACACCTTCATCATCTTCATAACCTTCATCAAAATAAACCTGATGCTTCATTTCCTGTGTATAAAAACCTGCTTTTGTTTTTAAGCGAGTGAGAGTTCAGGCTTTTGGTGTTTCCTCTCTGACGCTAAAAGCGCTTCCATCGTTATCATCATCGACATCAGTATGTTTTTTGTCGGTTCTTAAGGTTGTGGGTGTGATGTTTTTTTAAAAGAATCAATCTTATTTTCAAAAGAAATATTTAACTAATCAAAGCTGACTCTGTGTGTGTGTTTTATCTGCTGATAGTGGACGAGGCTGATTGCAGGCTGCTTGGTAGTTTATCCGACCTGGGGATTTTCCACGGTCCTGGAGACACAGTCGTCTTCCTGCTTGCCGTGTTGCTGGTGTTCTTGGATGTCTTTCTCGCCCCCATCCCCCAGTCTGGCTCACGCGTCTGACCTTTGACCTGCTGCACTAATCCGACACCCTTTACGCCCTCCCCGTTGACCTCGCTGCTGCTTTTCGGGGCTTTACCCACGTCTCGTTTCCGCTCTTTGGATCGGCTTTTGTTGGATTCCGCTTTCATGTCGTCTGATCTGTTCTGGTGTCCCTTGTTTCCGCCCAAGCTCTGGCGTCTGGCTCTGCTGCCCTCCTTGTGCCGGTTCTGCCCCTTGACCGACCCAGTGCCTGCCGTCTCCGCCGCTTTAGGACCATAGTGGCAGCTTACGGAGGCTTGGGTCTCAATCAGCGGCGTGCGAGATGGCTCTGTAGATGGGTTCACATGAGATGACTGTGATGTGCTGGTTGAGCTCTCGGTGGGCGGAGCTACTTCTGACATGCTTGAGGAGGCTGTAAGGTTAGAATCCCAGGGGGTGTAGCTATCTGCTGAGGAAACATGAATGCCAGTAAATAAAAGTAACAGCCCAAAGCACCAGTTAAACTTCACCCCACCACTTGCAGTATCTAAAGATAAATAAACTACAATAACTTGTAAATTAATTTAAAGCTACTACAGTTTGAGTTTATATTTAGTCCCGATTCCAAACTCAGAGCGTTACTACAACTCAGAGTAGTAGAAATCAACCGATAATCCGGTTCTCTAATATCTTTCCTGATATTTAACCCTATTTTATTATTAGATATTGGTTTTGTAATATCAGCTTCATTGATATATGGTGCCATCTTGTGGTTGTTTTGAGCATCGAGCACAAGACCGTCATTACAGCACTGTTGTGTGAGGAGAGACGAGTCGTTTACAGGTTCGATTGCTTAAATATCGGCTCAGTTATCGATCACATAAAAATGGAAATAATCCAAAAATAATCAAGATCAGTCGATCTGTAGTGTGTAGAACACACACACACTATCATCTGAATGCATGTACATATATACACAGCACACACAAATTCTTACGCAATCATTCTTACCCGCACAAACACACACTTGTACATGCACTTGTACATAAACACACACAAAATGGCACTTTTATAGATGCAGACAAACAAACGTGGTCCAGAAAAATTTTATTACTCGAACAAGCGATTCCGGTCCTAAAGGGATTGCGTTTGAGGGATGATATCCCACAATAGACTGCAAATGGTGTTCAATCATCAGATTAAATGTGTGTTTTATCCTTAGACTCGCCATCTTCCCACACACACATCTTCATATATCAGTTTTATTTTTCAGTTTTGAATAATTTTATTGTTACGTTGTATACGTCGTTTCGTGAGTCAGTGTGAGACATCTAGCGTTAGTAAGCATGCGCTCTGTTACAAACCGTGTCTTTAGACTGGCCCGTTAGGAAGAAATATGGGGAGCCATGCGTGTCACTTTTCATGCACATGGAGAGGCTGGAAGATACCATTCCTACAGGAGGGGAAGTAACAACCTAAACCAATCATTAGGGTTAGAACAAGAACAACGAACAGAGAGCAACGGGTTAATCTGCAGTGAAACATATGAGACAGACTGAGAGAGACAGCAGAAAGGTGAGCCAGACAGCAGACAGAGAGAAAGACAGATTAGAGAGTACTGTAAGAAAGACAGCAGCACAAGGAGAGACAGACAGCAGTTGATAGACAGAAAGCAGTAAGACAGACAGAAAATGAAAGTGGCAGACAGTTGAAAATACAGACAGAGAACAATGGATAGCAGAAATGAAAGAAAGATGCAGACAGGAGTAGAGAAAGAAAGAATGCAAGAGAGAAAAAAGGGACAGGCAACAGAGTAGAAAGAGACAGAATGCAGGAGGGAAGAAGACAGACAACAGGGAAAAGACAGACAGAGAGCAAGGAATACATACAGACAGCAGGGAAGTAAGAGAGACAGACAAGAGGAGTGAGACACTCAGCAAGGAAAGAAGGAGAGCAGGAGAGCAAGAAAAAGGTGGAGAAGAAGAGAGAGAAAGAAAAGGAGAGAGAGAAAACCCACCATACTCTGGTACCTGTCCCGTTCCTCTCTTCAGCAGCAGTCTCACTCGGTTTCCGCCTGACTTGATAAGCTCAATGGCGTGAGTGTGTGTCATGTCCCGTGTGCTCTCACCGTTAATCTCTATGATCTGGTCTCCAACCTACACATACACACACACGCGCACACACACAAAGACAGGTGAGAGACATGCTGACCGGAAAACAAGCCACGGGTGTAAAGAGATGTTTCGAAAAATACTTCAGAGCTCTGTGTGTGTGTAGGTGTGTGTGTGTGTCTAAGTGTAAGTCACAATGTTTCAGTCACAAAGATCAGCATCTTCAACACCACGTGAAAATATGGGTGTTTCACTGAGTGTGTTAACAGAAATGAGAATACATTTGACTGGATGATCTGTAAGGCATATATGGGACTATGGGTGTGTCTTATTGTGGATACTATATATGGAAATAAGAGAAATTAATGCATGAGTGGGCGGGGCTAGGACCATAGCTGTCAGTTCAGAGGTGTCTGTATGAGCATGTTTAGAAGAAGTACAGTTCTGAGTGGGCAAGACTTACAGTTTACTGAAAGAAATGTTGGAGTTCAGGTACAAAATAAGAACAGGTGTGAGTGGGTGTGGCTTTAAGTCTATGAATTAAAAAGTGGGTGGTTTTTTGAGTTGAGATGTATGTGAAAATGAGGGCAAAATTATGTAGCAGGACTTTTTAAGATGCAACATCAGTAGCATCCCGCGAAGGAGCCATGTTGCAGAACAGATGGATAGAACAACAGATAATCTAAAGCAGACAGAAGAGTCGGTACACAAATACCACATCACATCACTAACACTAAAAAACTATAATGTTTAATGTCACACTAATTTCCTTTCGGTTATAAAGCTTCTTCTTTCTGCTTAACAATTGCTGTCATTTGTCAGGCAGGATCAGATTAGTGCTGCAGGGTTTGCTGCAGGCTCACACACACACACAAGATGTTTTTCATGTCAATATCGAGAGATAAATGAGATCCTCTCCAGCTCTTAATGAGCACTAACGAGTGAGCTGCTTTTCCTAAGCTTTAGCTTCCTCATTTTTTACTTTAATGGATTTTACACATTATTTGGTCATTTTCTTAGACCGAGAGCAACCCTGACACTTTGCTGCTCAGAACAAAATAATCAGGTTGTTAATGCTATTACCGAAAAACTGTTAAGTATGGTGTAAATAAAGACTGGGACAATAGGATACCAAATATAACATCACTGTTTTTAAAAACATTTCTCTTATAAACAAGAAAACAGAAAAGCAAAAGATTTAATAAAAAATTCTGAAATAATATTCATTATTATTTAAAAAGATTATTTATGAACAAATTAAAAAAAATAAAGAAATCTCTATTATAAATTATTTATAAATCAAATACAGTTAAAAGGTTAATTTTTATTATTTACAAAAAAACGTTCTAATGTTGAAATGTATAGAACATTGTATTTTTTTTAATTAAAAAAATAAACAGTTGAATATATTTCATTATGATTATCCTTTTTTTTTTTAAATATAAAATATCTACATTACAAAAATGTGTTTATGAAATAGTTATTATTACATGGGTATTACATTGTTATTACATTGTTATTCTGTGTCACACACCATGACAGTAATTTTTTGTAATTATTTTTTGGGGCATTTTAGCCTTTATTAAATAGAACAGACAGAGATGAAATGGAGGAGATAAAGAGGGGGAACCGGAAAGGAAGCGGGAAGTGATGTCACTTACCCTCATTCTGCCGTTGCGGATGGCTGGGCCATCTTCAGCCAATCGGAGCACAAATAGATCCATCTTGTATTCCCGTCCACCTCGAATACTGAACCCAAAACCTTTAACACTTTTTTCCAACTCCACAGTAAAAAAATCAAAATTCTATTTGCACACGTGCACACACACACGCACACGCGCACACACACACGCGCACACACACGCGCACACACACACACGCGCACACACACGCGCACACACACGCGCACACACACGCGCACGCGCGCACGCACGCGCGCACACGCACACGCACACACGCACGCGCACACACACACACACACACACACACGCGTACACACACACACACGTGTACACACACACACACACACACGTGTACACACACACGGACACACGTGTACACACACACACGTGTACACACACACACGCGTACACACGTGTACACGTGTACACACACACGTGTACACACGTGTACACACGTGTACACACACGTGTACACACGTGTACACACACACACACATGTACACACGTGTACACACACACACACGTGTAACACACGTGTACACACGTGTACACACGTGTACACACGTGTAAACACACACGTGTCACACACACACACACACACACACACGTGTACACACACACACACACACACACACACACACGTGTACACACACACGTGTACACACACACACGTGTACACACACACACACACACACACACACACACACACACACGTGTACACACACAAGCACACACACACACACACACACACGTGTACACACACGACACACACACACACACACACACACACACGTGTACACACACACACACACACGTGTACACACACACACACACACACACACACACACACACACACGTGTACCACACACACACACACACGTAACACACACACACACACACACACACACACACACACACACACACGTGTACACACACACACACACCACACGTGTACACACACACGTGTACACACACACGTGTACACACACACACGTGTACACACACACACGTACACACACACGTGTACACACACACACGTACACACACACGTGTACACACGTGTGAACACACACACCACACGGTGTACACACACACACAGACACGTGTACACACACACACAGACACGTGTACACACACACGTGTACACACACACACACGTGTACACACACACACGCACACACACACACACACGTACACACACACACACACACACACACACACACACACACGTACCACACACACACCACCACACACACGTGTACACACACACACACACACGTGTACACACACACACACACACGTGTACACACACACACAGACACGTGTACACACACACACACACACAGATCATGCGTTTAAATTTCATAATTTCAGATATAAAACATGACAAGTTAACCCTAACCCTGTGTGTAAGTGTGTCTTACCTGTGTGTGTCTAAACTCGGTGATGGTGTAGGAGCGTGGGTCAGTGTGTCTGTAGTCCAGCAATGGTGTGTGTGTGAACTCAGCTACAGGAGGCTGTCTGTAGTCTAGAGGTGGTTGGCGGTAATCGGTATAAGGCGGTTGACGAATGTCAGGCTTTACGTCCTGGCGAGCTTTGACCTCTGACCTGTATCTTTTTAGGAAGATCAAACATAGTCAATAATCTAATAATTTTATAGCAGAATGTCATTTTAATGTGTGTGTGTGTGTGTGTGTGTGTGTGTCTAACCCGCCCTCATGTGTGTACATGTGCACTGGAGCAGTTGTAGGCTGAGTGGGCGGGCTCTGCTGAATCTCAGGTATTGTCTGACTGGTCGGGCTGGTCTGATTGGCAGGGCTGGGGTATGTGTTTGGGGTTGTTTCTGTCTCCGCGTGATCATTTTGTGCAGCGGGACTCGGCTGAGCTAAAGGACTCTGTTTCTCTGAGCTAGCAGCAGAGGGAGTACTGCTGGTCTCTGAAAAACAAACATGCAACACACACACACACACAATTACATTCAGTGCACTACAGTACTGTAATGCAGGTGTGTGTGTTGTGTCATTCTGGTTACCGTCCTGTGGGACGACGCGCAGTGTGACGCTCAGCCCCGCATCTTTAATGAGTTTAACGATGTCGGCATGCGGTGTGCTGATGATGGACTGATTATTCACAGCCAGAATCCGATCTCCAACTTTCAGCTTTTCACAGCGCTCTGCTGGACTGCCCTCAATAATCCGACCGATCTTATGAGGCACTGCTGAGAGACAGAGAGAGATAGAAAGGAAAAGAGAGAGAGAGAAAGAAAAAGAGAGAGAGAGCAAGAGAGAGAGAGAGACAGACAGACAGAGAGGGAGGGAGTAAGAGACAAAGACAAAGAGAGAGAGAGAGAGACAGACAGATGAACAGACCGAGAGTTACAACGAGCAAGAGAGACAGAGAGAGTGGTCATGCTTGAAATGAGCTCCTGAATGCTCTCAGGTTTTTTTGTTTCTAAAATGAGATAAACTTTAGCAAAACCGTTAATATCACACATATATCACAATATAACAAAAATACAAAAATCTAATTTGTAGGGTAAGTTGCCAACAAAGAAAAATTTTAAATTAGACAGAAAACCCAGATAAATCCAGAAACATTGACTGTTGACCACCTACAACACAGCCTACCTGGACACAATGACAACCCAAGAGAAAATAAAAGAAGAAAACAAAAGTGGATATAACAAAGAGGATTTTTGCAGAGAGAAAAGGAACTTCTGCAGAGATGTTATATATGTATTTCCATAAGCAGCAAAGAAACAGGACTAAGAAATTAAACCTTTTTACCACTGGAACTAAGGTCAGTCAAACAGCCTGCACTTTCAATTCTACCTAAAATGGCCAACAACACAACAGCAACAGAGATGCCACACTCTTGAGTTTCCAGAGGGAGTTAATACTGAAAATGCAAAACAACAACACAAACTAAAAACACAACAAGAGAACCCAGAGGTCTTGCAACCAGCAACCTGCTATTTGATACAGAGAAAACTGACACCTGGCACTCAGCTATCTGCACACACTTTAAACATATATCCAAAGGGCGGAATCCGTAAAGGACAGCAAATTTGTGTGTTTGAAGACAGGAAAAAAAAGACGCAGACTTCCTACAGTAAACCTATAGCACCCAGTGCACTGTGAT
Source organism: Bagarius yarrelli (assembly GCA_005784505.1). Lineage (NCBI taxonomy): Eukaryota > Metazoa > Chordata > Actinopteri > Siluriformes > Sisoridae > Bagarius > Bagarius yarrelli. Next base: position 344,638 of record VCAZ01000108.1, on the reverse strand, counting down.
GGTAGAAGGCAATGAGTCTGCTCTTTAGGCATTTGCAGAAGCCTTTGGATCTCTCAGGAACATATTCAACAACAATACCCTACACCAATCCACTTCCACACCCAAACTACATAACATTGAAGAAGATACAAAGAAGTGTGAAAGGCCAGAGGTGACACCTCCAACAAGCTCCACACTACTGTCTCCCAGCTCAGAGACAGTCTGGTCTCTGCTTGATGTGGAACTGGTAGGACTGAAAGAGCACAGTCAACCCAATACACAAACTGCTTAAACTGTTCTAAAACAAAACTCATCAAAGACCAAATGAACCAGATCAAAAGGCAATTCACAGACATGGTGTTGTAACTAAAAAAAGGACATCAGGAACCTACAGCTGGATAATGACAAACTAAAGTTGGATTTAACAGACTGTAGAGACAGAGCTGAAAAAGCCTAGGCCAACATTACAGCAGAGCTTTCTAAGGAAATCACAAACCTTAGACAGGAGCTGATTAACAGGGATACTATAATAAGGACCCTAAAAACAAACCTGCAACATCCTGAAGCTCCCAAAACTCCCACAAACACTGACGCTTGAGAGATAAACATTAATATCTCCCAACCCAGACCAACATCATAGCAAGATACTCCAAGGTCAATATCACAACCGACCCCCGTGACTCCATCGACCCAAAAGCCCCCACAGACAGAACCCAGCTCAACACAATGCACCACCCAAACGGACACACAAAAAACACACACAGATCCATCCAAAGACCCTCAGACACAATGTCAGGCAGAAACATCAGACACAGAGGCTGACATAATCATTCTAATAGACTTAAATGGAAGATTCCTAAAAGAGGAAAAGCTGTTTCTAGGATGTAAAACAGCCAAAATCTGGTGTCCTAAAATAAGAGGCATAGACCAAGCTCTTCATGACAAAGCCACCAAGCTGCATCATAATTCACACAGGCACAAACGACTTACGATCAGAACAGGAGAGAGTTGAAACCCTGCTGTGCAAAGCTGCAAAAAGTGCCACAGAGACTTATCCTAACACTAAAATCTAGACACTAGATCATATCCAGCCTCTGGGGGCAGTGGTGGCTCAAATGGTTAAGGTGCTGAGTTGTTAATCTGAAGACCAGAAACACCTGGGTTCAAACCCCACCTCCAGCAAGTCAACCACTGTTGGGTCCTTGAGCAAGACCCTTAACCCCTCCTGCTCCAGGGGTGCTGCATCATAGCCGACCCTGCGCCCTGACCCCAACCTACTAAGCTGGGATATGCGAAAAATGCATTTCATTGGCTCTGTATGTGTACCCTGGACAATGAAGTTGAATTTTTTTTTTAAACCACACAAAGATTTCACTAACACAACACAGACTCACAGTCCAACACACACTAACGCAACACAGACTCAGGATCAGAGGAAATTTGTAAATCCAACTAAAATTAAAATGAAACTATTAACACAGTCACTTAAAGCAAATTATTTAAACTATTGGGAAAGTCAAGCTAAACTGCAGGGTAAAATGGAGTGTTATCTGACCCTAAACACACAGTGCATTGTAGCAGAATACCTCAGACACACCTTGATGAGGTACAGTCTCAGTGAGCACATTCTGGCTCTGGAGACGGGGAGACACAGACTGCGCCGAGAGCAGAGACTGTGTCAGCAGTGTTTACTGAATACAGTAGAGACGGAGCTGCACTTCCTCACTGAATGCACTTAATATTAAAATATTTAAACTCAATTCTTTAATAAATTCCAGAAAATCCTCCCCAATGTTAACTCCCTTTCAGCCCCCGAAAAACTGCCCCACCTACTGGGGGAACACAGGGAGATCTGCACATTAGCAGCACACAATATATACACACCTGTCACCTGATGGAGACAGTGGGGGACCAGGTCTCTAAACACACACACACACACATGCACGCGCGCACACATACATATACACGCACACAAAACACACACACACAGTTCATTTCGCTTTTTTTTGTATTTTAGCACCTTTTTTATAAAGACACTTTTTTGATGTTTATTCTTTTCTGGTTTTTTTAAAATAATTTATTTTTTATTTCTATTTTATTATTAATACCTTATTTATCTGTATGTCTGTATTTTCTGTTCCCCTGTACCTGTGCTTTGGCAATACAAATGTACATATTTGTCATGCTAATAAAGCAACCTTTGGTTCTTCAATCTTGAATTTTGAGTGGGACAGAGAGAGAGAGAGAGAGAGAGAGTAAGAGTGAGAGAGTGCACAGGAATTTTTTCTAACCTTACAGTGATCAGGGTGAGGAGCGGGTGTCCTTCTACCAAGCTTCGGAGCAATAAAATCAACACAAATATTTACACCCTTAATTACACAAATGGTGTGTAAAGTTCACGTTTTTCTCTTTTAATTTCCAACACACGCTGATCTTTAAACTTTCTTAAGATGCATGAAAGTAAATGAGGTTTGGTGAAATTCTCACCTGCAGTCGCTGTGCTTTCTGGCCTGTTTAGAGAGCTGATGATGACGAACCCGAACCCCTCTGTCTCCTTGCGCTGAATGATGACATCGCTGGCCTGACTAATCGCCTCATCAGATGACTGTGAGGGCGTGGCATCAGGGGCAGGGTTTGCAGTAACGCTCCTGGAGTTGAGGTCGCTTTGTGGTGAACTATGCTGCGTGGAGACGGAGCCGGGACTGCATCCGTTCTGAGGACATGAGTCATCTGAGGAAGATGGACACGAATCTGAGACCTAAACCCACATTCCAGCGCTTATTCATCTCACAACTAATGCTAATCTTGGCTAATAGAGAAATTTAATGCTTGTTAAAGGATTCTGCACCTCCTTGGTCGAACCGATAGAGGTAGCCCTTGCCTGAGTTTTAGCAAACACCTCCGTATTTAGCGCTTTTTATAAGCTAACAAAAATATCAAATCCTCGCGAAGTATGAAGAAACAGATGCTAATAATAAATTCCCTGTATGTTTGTACTGGCTACTGTATACAGACCACCAGGACACCATACAGACTTTATTAAAGAATTTGGTGATTTTCTAACAGAGTTAGTGCTGGCTGCAAATAAAGTCTTAATTTTGGTGATTTTAATAATGGTGATGTAAACTCAATATAGCTAGAACTGTAAATTCTGTAAATTCAAAAACTTTGTTACAAGTATGTATCACCATCATTGTAAATTTTCTGATTTATCCCAATTCCCAAGAATATTCAATAGCTTGGAAAAAAATTGATGATGTAATAGATAATATGGAGACTGTCTTTTCTGGTACTTTAAATACAGTTGCTTAGTTACGCTTAAGAAAGATTAAGGAAAAGAGGTTTGGCAGCGTGGTATAATGAGCGCACACTCGCCCTAAAGACCGAAAAAATGATGCGCAGCTGGAGGAAAACCAAACTAGAGGTATTTTGTATTGCATGGTGGGTACGTAGCCTATCCTACAGAAATGCATTAAAAACTGCTAGATCTGATTACTTTTTATCTCTTCTAGAAGAGAACAAACACAATCTCAGGCATTTATTCAATACAGTGGCTAAATTAACTAAAAACAAAGCATCAACATGTGTTGACATTTCCCAACAGCACAGCAGTAATAAATTTCTGAATTACTTTACAACATTTGGCAGACACCCTTATCCAGAGCCACTTACATTTATCTCTTTTATACAACTGAGCAATTGGAGGGGTTAAGGGCCTTGCTTGGGGGCCCAGCAGTGATGCCTTGGTGGAGCTGGGAATTGAACCTACAATCTTCAGGTTGGTAGTCCAACACCTTAACTCTGAGCCACCACTTCCCCCTAAAGCATTTAACGCCATTCGTTACTAAATGAGGGAAAGAACTTTATAAACTCTTTAAATCATCTCAACCAACAACTAAACCCTATTCCGTCTAAGCTCCTAAAAGAGGTAGTTCCTAAATTCATAGGTCTGCTTTTGAATATAATTAATTTATCATTGTCATTAGGATATGTCCGCAAAACATTTAAACTGGCTGTTTTTAAGCCGCTCGTTGAAAAAACACAACTTGATCCCAAAGGTCTAGTTAATTACAGACCAATCTCAAACCTCCCATTTCTGTTTAACATACTAGGAAAGGTAGTATTATTACAATTAAAAAATTTTCTTACAGAAAAATAACATCTGTATTTCCAGTCAGGATTTACATTCGATCATAGTCTTGAGATTGCTCTAATTACAGTTACAAATGACAAATGCTGCTATTAGCTGATAATGGTTGTCTCTCCTTATTAGTGCTATTGGATCACAGTGATGCGTTTGACACTGTCGACCACAACATTCTTTTAAATAGATTAGAAAGCTTTGTTGGCATTAGCAGAAGTGCGTTAGCATGGTTTAAAACATACTTATCTGACCGCCAACAATTTGTAGCAGTGAATGAAGAGGTATCATATTGCTCGCAAGTAAAGTACCCCAAGGCTCAGTTCTAGGGCCGTTACTTTTTACACTTTACATGTTACCCCTGGGAGATATTACTAGGAAACATGCTGTTAGCTTTCACTACTATGCTGATGACAATTAGCTATATATTCCTTCACAGCCCGGCGAAACTTACCAATTTGAAAAACTAACTAATGCATAGTTGATATAAAAAAATGGATGATAAATAATTTCTGATTGCTGAATCCTGAAAACAAAGTGTTAATTATCGGAAATAAAACCCTGTAATAATCTAGATCACTGTCTAACACTTGATGGCTGCTCTGTCAACCCTTTATCGTTAGTTAGGAACTTCAACTGCAGGAGGCAGATCCTTTTTTTTATCTAGCACCCCAAATTTGGAATAATTTACCCTGCACTGTTCAGAAGACAAACATACTCTGCCAGTTTAAAACTAGATTAAAGACACATCTTAAACCTGGCCTACACATAATACACAATTTTTTTTTATTCAAATCCGTTTAAAGGATTATTAGGCTGCAATATTCAGGTCAACCGGAACTGGGAACACCACCAATAATACACAATATGTTTGTATATCATCGTATAGCATCTACACTAACATTTCTCTGTCTGTCTGTTATTCCAAGCTCTCCACTGTCTCACTGTCGCCGCCATCACTTGGAGAGAATAAGGCAGTTTCTAGCAGTGTTAGATCTCAGTGGATATCCTATCTTCTAGACAGCCATGGAAACTTCACTTTGCTGCAGCATGGGTAACCTACTGGGCTGCAGACAAAGGGGAACTGTACAGTACTGGTAAGTATACCCCCTTATGAACTGCCCCCAGCATGGGTAACCGAGGATATCCCCCTGGTTTATCTGGTCAAAGGGGAACTGTACAGTACTTACAGTATCCAGTCCCTGGTGTGAGCCCCCAGGCGTAAAACGAGGATTGAGCTTTAACGCCATGAGCTTTATCCCTCCCTTATTTGCACTCCTCATCCTTCTCCTGTAAGCGTAAAAGTCTCTGATTTCGTGAGTATCTAGATGATATGCCGGTGCTCCTTGGTTTAACCCAACAGGCGTCCTCAGGGTGAGCAGCGTAACCAGTTGAATGATAGTCTAGATATTGAGCTTTGAGCACTCCTCTCCTTCTCCTGTAAGCACTCCTCTCCCTCTTTCTCCTGTAAGCAAGAATTTCATGTACCTGATATGCCGGTGCTCCTCCGTACGTAGGGACGTAGGGTTCTGGGCACATAGACTTTATTTGGGGGGCATGAAGCGGGGGGGATCATGGCAAGATGCTCGGGGGAGGATCATGGCAGCTTCAGCTGCAATTTCCTGCTTCCTTCCAGGGAATAGGACCTAGGATGATTCCTGGGCAGGTTGAGAATGGGCTTATGATTTGGGTTGCTCCAGGTTCCATGGCATTGGTGCACTCCTGCTGTTCAGGTGGATCGTGATCGTGCCGACGGGATAGAGCATCAGCTTTGCAGTTTTTACTTCCTGGTTAATAAGTTACTGAGAATCTGAATCTGGTAAAAAACAGGGCCCGTCGAGCCTGTCTTGAGTTTAGATGTTGGGCTGTTTTTGAGATATTCCAGATTCTTGTGGTCGGTAATGACTTGGAATGGATTAGTGCCCCCCTCTAGCCAGTGCCTCCATTCAGATAGCTCCTCCTTGATCGCCAGCAGTTCTTTGTTTCCCACGTCGCAATTCCGCTCTGCAGGTGTGAGCTTTCTCGAGAAAAGGGTGCAGGGATGCAGTTTTGAGGGGTTTCCACTCTGTGGCGACACAGAACGGACCCTACCCTGCAATCGGAGGCATCCACCTCCACGACAAAAGGTAACGTTGGCTCAGAATGCTGTAGAATAGGGGTAAAATTCACCTTGAGCTGGTTGAAGGCGGATATAGCTGTCTTCGTGCACTGTAGCCTGGTGGGTTTACCTTTAGGCATTGACGTGAGGGGGGCTGCAGTAACACTGTAGTTTCAGATAAAGAAATAAAGCGGCAGCAGTTGGCAAACCCCAAAAATTCCATTCCATAACTGCTTCCACCTTTCCTTTATCCATTGCTACACCCCCCTTGAACTAATACAGTAACCCAGGAATGAAACTTGACTCTGGTGGAACTCGCATTTTTTTTTCCGCTTTTACAAGCTTATGTTTCACCAACCTCTGTAAAACTGTGTGCACCTGGACACATGTGCTGTGAGAGGTTGGAGGGGTAGACGAGTATGTCATCAATATAGACGATCCCACAGACGTTCAGAAGGTCACAAAAAATGTCATTTACAAATGCCTGAAATACCGCTGGGGCATTAGACAGTCCATAAGGCATAATCGAATACTCGTAATGACCCTCTGGTGGTGATGAAGGCTGTTTTCCACTCGTCGTCTTTTTCCTGTATTTGAATGAGATTATATGCGCTGCAAAGGTCCAGCTTGGTGAAGACTTTGGCTTCACGCAGTTGTTCTAGAGCTGCTGGTACTAGTGGCAGCGGTACTTCACAGTAACCTCATTTAAGCCTCTGGTATCAATGCATGGGCGCAAGCTGCCGTTTTTTTTTTTTTAACAAAAAAGAAACCTGAAACAGCTGGTTGAAGTAAAGTAGAAGGGCGAAAGAAACCTTGCGTTAGTGCCTCATCAACATACTCCTCCATGGCTTTGGTCTCAGGTTGTGACAGTGGATAGACTCGACTCCTGGGGGGATAGCGTGAGAGAGGAGATCTATGGCAAATTCAACAAAACGATAAGGAGGCAGTTCAGTGGCTTTGCTTTAGCTAAACACCTTAATCAGATCATGATATTCTGGGGGTATGGATGCGTAATTTGATTTCACTGGCTGATCCACCTGAGTGACGAGACATGGCATGGTGCATACAGTGTTAATGACAGTATGGTGACCAGAGCTTAATGTCTTTATCGTATCGGTCCATGATATGGTGGGATTATGGGTCTGAAGCCACGGAAATCCTAAAAGGATAGGGTTTTTGGGCAACAAGATAATGTGAAGGGAGATGGTGTCTGTATGAATGGCTCCCACCAGTAGCGATGGAAACAGTGCGGAGGGTAATACCAGAGCCGATGGGTTGCCCGCTGATGGATGAGATCTGAAGAGGTGGAATGCATGGCACAGTGGGGATCTTTAAACGAGACACCACTTGGCTGTTGATTAGGTTGGAAGCTACCCCGGAATGGACTGGGAACAAATGGGGAGTGGGGTCAATGCACTGGTAAGAGGAGACAGAAAAACACATGACAGCAGAGACTGAGCATACGGGCTGACTCACTTTAGGGGTTTTCTTAGGGCAAGCCGCGCTGAAGTGATTGAATTTCATGAATCCCAGTTGCATGTGTTGTGCCTGCTTGGCTAACTTCAGGGCAGTTGCATAATAAGTTATCCGGGAGTACCGCCATAGCCACGTAGTCATCTTGACAGGTTAGCTCGATTTGGAGGCGGGTGTTTAAACTTTCTTTAAACATAGCCTTCAAGGAGGTGGTGTTCCAGCCGCTCTGCGCCGCTAGCAGGCGAAAATTGAATGGCATACTCCGCTGCAGCCTGTTCACCTTGACGCAGCCTGATAAGCTTGGAAGACACATCCACCAACCCTGCTGGGTATTCAAACACCTCCCGTAATTGCGCCAAAAATAGTCCACAGAGGTTTCTGAATCCCAGACCGCTGCTGCCCAATCCAACGCTCTTCCCGAAAGGAGTAATAATAAAAAAGCACACTTCTTACTGTCAGAAGGAAATCCGTTGGGTTGGCTCTGGAAATAGAGTTGGCATTGTTCAACATCGGACGCTGACCTGGACTGCGGCGTTGGAGGTGGTGGTTGCTCCTGTAAAAGCGTGTAAAACGTGAGCATGGTAATCCACAGAGGCTTGTAGATGCGCTAAACCCGCTGGATCTGGAAAAGGCGAAGTATTCTGTAATGAGGAGGTCTGAGAAGGATCCATATGCAGGTAAATAGTTTTATTACAAAAACACATAGGAAGTCCAAAAACGTAGTCAGTAAACAGGCAGAGGTCAATACACAGTAATCCACAAAGTCAGAACAGATAAATCCAAAAATGTTAGACAATAAGCAGAATCCCAAAAAAAACCAGGCAGCGATCAGTCCACACATGAAACGCTTGGTAAGTTGCATAATATAAACAATACTTCACATGGTGCTAATGCTAGCATTAGCTTAAATACCCAAACACCCGGAAGTGGAAGCAGGATGCTAGTATTCAGGAGATGGCGCCCTCTGGTGGTGGGTGTAATTGTTACACATATTTTTAAATAATTGTCTTGAGCAGGCAATATGATTCCCTTTAATTACTTTCTCATGTCCTATCTCTCATGTCCTACTTATGTCAAAAATGCCTCTGCACTGTACAACTGCCATAGGTATTGATAAAGCTGCAAGAAGCAATTAGTGGGTTCAGGACCCAGATGTCTGTGAATTAAATCATGATGTAAAAAAAAAAATTGAATATGCTTCAATTCTCCATCTAAATCCAAAACACACCAAGTGTCACCTCCTGTTTTCTTTCCAGTAAGAAGTGCTATCAGCATAAAAAAAGTGTTACATAAACGCTCACACTTCTTATACCCATTTAAGTCCTCATAAATCAGAAAAGAGGAAGTTCCACAGCCATTTTAAGTTAAGCTTATTAGCCATGCTAGGTGTGTGTGTGTGGGTGTGAATGCTGAGTATCTGACTCACTAGCTGGCTGCGCTCTCCTGCGTATTGTGAGCTTGACGTAGCCGGTCTGAGCTGCTATGTGCATCAGATCGATGACGTGGCGGTGAGGTTTTCCGGCCACGAAGATCCCGTCCACTGACATCACCTCGTCTCCGGGACACAGTCGGCCATCTTTATCTGCCGGGCTATTCTCAACGATCGCCCCGATCAGAATCTACAGAAAACACAGCAACGTGTAAGTAATGCCATGCTGGACTGCTTAAACAAAAAACAAACATATGAATAGATAGACAGATAGATAGATAGATAGATAGATAGATAGATAGATAGATACTTAATAAAAAATGTAAATGTTATATAACTGAACCCACAAACACAACAGGTTTGATATATAGTGAGTTTGATATGAGGTTCGTTTACTCATGACGTGTGAGACTGTGACTTCTCCAGGAATATTTTGATTTTCATTTTACCCAATTTACACTTACATTAAATCTGTATTTGATTAGTAAATTTGTTAGATTTTGTACTATAATAAATATCTCATATTTGCACATAAATTTTACTATACATGATTATAACCTTTTTATTAATTTTTTTCATAATCTGTTCATGAGTCTGCTAATAACCAGCTTTTAACCTGTTTATAATCTTCTCCATAACCTGTTTATTACTGGCTCATTAAGCGGTTTGTTAACCTGTTTATAACCTACTTATAACTACTATTACTGACGACACACTGTGTGTGTGTGTGTGTGTGTGTGTGTGAGCTGTACAGTACGAGCCTTCTCAGGAACTTCCGGACTCACAGGCTGTCCTGCTTCCTCGCCTCCCAGAATCCTGAAACCGAACCCGGATTTCTCTCTCTGCAGAGACACTTCCAATTCCTGAAACTCAGCTAAAACAGAGAGAGAGACAGAGAGGGGAACAAAGAAAGTGAGAGAAAGAGAGAGAGAGAGTGACAGACTGCGCAAGTGATCAAGACACCAGGATGAAATTATAGATGAGCTTTAGCTGGAAGATTAGACATAAATCCACTTTTTAAGGAAAGTTTTATTCTCTCTCTCTCTCTCTCTCTGTGAAATTCCAATTCAAAAGGTTTTATTGGCATGCCCATATATAGTTACAGTTTTGCTAAAGCTTATGTGTGTGTGTGTGTCTGTGTATGTATGTGTGTATGTTTAATTTTAGTTATGTTTGTGTGTTTTTGTGTGTGTGTTACTGACTGTCCCTCAGTGTGTAACATGCAGAGACGTATTGCCCTGCTAGAACACAACTCTCCTTCTTTTCCCCCAGTAGGTGGGGCAGTTTGTGGGTGTGGGGTGGGTTGATGAACCGGGGGAGAATTAATGCAAATTTGTTAAAAAATATTTTCTGTAACTGATGAAATTTTGGTGAGGAAGTGTATCTCTGTGTCCACAGTGTTGGTGTTGCAGTGTGTGTACACTCTCTGATCTACAGGGAGCCATGATGTCTTATAGCATCCCGTCTCTATAGTCAGTGTGTGAGCGCTGAGTCTGTATCGCGTCAGTGTGTGTGTGTGTGTTTGGGATCAGTCACTGTTTTCAGGTAATCCGCTACAGTGTACTGTCGATTTAGAGCCCGATAGCACTGCATTTTACTCTGTGCTTGTGTATGTTTGTTCCAGTGTGGGATGTAGTTGTGTTTTTGTAGTGTTATAATTTGTCGAGGTCTGATTGTTTTAGTGTGTGTCTGCTCTGGGGTCACTGTGTTTTAGGGTTTTGTACTGGTAGCTCTGAGGGTCACTGTGTTTTAGGGTTTTATACTGGTAGCTCTGGGAGTCATTGTGTTTTAGGGTTTGTACTGTGGTAGCTCTGAGGGTCAGTGTGTTTTAGGATTTCATACTGGTAGCTTTGGGGGTCACTGTGTTTTAGGGTTTTGTACTGGTAGCTTTGGGGGTCACTGTGTTTTAGGGTTTTTTTGCTGGTAGCTCTGTGGGTAACTGTGTTTTAGGGTTTTGTACTTGTAGCTCTGGGGGTCACTGTGTTTTAGGGTTTTTTACTGGAGCTCTGGGGGTTTAGGTAAAGCCAATATTTATTGCATATTTTTTTTGGATTTTGATCAGTAGAGGGAATCGACCTAATTCAGCTCGGCAGCCATTGTTGGTGGCATTTCTGTGAATTTGTAGAACTGATTTACAGAATTGTGTGTGCATCATTTCAACTGGGTGTTTATCCCATTGTGTAAAGTTTTGGTTTGTAAGTGGCCCCCAGACCTTACTACCGTACAGTAGAATGGGTTCTATAATGGAATCATATAATGTGAGCCAGATTGGGATTGGGATTGAAATGTGAATGTGTTTTTTGATGGTGTAAAATGCCCTGCATGCTTTCTCTGTCACCTCCTTCACTGCTGGACTAGAATTTCACTGTGAAACTGATTTTCAGTCCTAAGTAATTGTATTCTTTACAGTTTTCTATTTTGTGTGTTTCTAAAGTGAAATGTGGTGTGTCTCTCTAACATCTGGATCTTTTTTGGAAGATAATAGTCGTGTTTTTTTTTTTTGCGGTTGACTGTCAAGGCCCAGGTCTGACAGCACTGCTGTAGCAGGTCCAGGTTCTGCTGTAGACCCTGAGCAGAGGGGGACAGCAGGACCAGGTCATCTGCGTACAGCAAGAACTTTAGAGTCATGTAGAGAGAACCAGGTGCTGTAGAACACTCTAGAATAGAGGCCAATTTATTAATATAGATATTAAATAATGTTGCGCTCAGACAGCAGCCCTGTCTCACTCCACGCTCCTGAGAGATAAACTTAATTCTTTTGTGGCCAATTTTTTATTCCGCACTTGTTGTATACATGGATTTAATGATCTCATGTGTTTTACCTCCTACACCGCTTTCAATGATTTTATAAAATAAACCTTCATGCCAAATGGAATCGAATGTTTTTTTGGGAAATCTATAAAACATGCAAATATTTTGTTTTTGTTTACGTTAGTCGATTAGAGTGTGGAGGGTGTAAATATGATTACTGAGTGGTGTTTTGGTATAAATCCAATTTGACCTTTAGTCAAGAAACTGTGTTTTATAAGGAAGTCTATAAGCCTGGAATAATTAATGCTACATTAAACCTTCCCCAGATTACTGTTCACACAGATGCCTCTGTAGTTATTAGGTTCAAATTTATCTTAGCTTTTAAAAATAGGTGTGTCTAGGTGTCAGGCAAATAATCTACACACTGGAATTTTGAACCTGAGAACTGAGGACATTTCGTTTATGATCCCGTCCAGTCCACTCGCTTTTTTGGCTTTGAGTGTGTGAAATTTTATTGAGAGTTCCTTCTCTGTAATGGGGGATTCTAGAGGATTCTTGGAGTCTTTTATTTTCATGATTCCGCCCTCCCGCCAGAAGGCGCCATCTCCCGAGTATTAGCTCCCGAGTATAGAAGCCTGCCCATTGTCTAGATCTGTGCGAAGTATTGTTCGTTATGCGACATACCATGTGTCTCTGTTCTCCTGGTATCTGAACTCTGCTCAGTTTTTGGTTTCACGTTTTCATCTAGTGTTTTGCATTTGTTTGCTTGAACTGTGTTTGATTTGTGTGTACTGACTTCTGCCCGTGTTATGACTACTCTTCTGAAATGCCCTTTGTGTTCAATAAAACTGTGTTCTGCAACATGGATTTGACTTCATCTGCTGCTTCACAGAATACTTTGCTTTGACAGAATCCAGCGGAACTAGTACGCCCGCAAGCCATTGTGGATTATCATGCACTACCAGCATTTTAAGAGCAGCTGTGCTACAGGCTGCACAGCCGCAACTGACAGCTTCACTCAGCGCAGTAACATCGTCTTTCAGCTTTTCACTTCCGGATAAGTTTGACAGTGCTCCGGAGCATTGCCATGGGTTTTTCCCATTAGTGTCAGATTCTTTTCCAGAATCAGCTTGCTGCCTTCCCCAACGACAGTAAGAAAAGCTTCGCCTGTCTGGGACTCTGACGCGTATTTCGTCATTGGTGGAATACTTTCTGACACAGCTAAAGAAAGTGTTTGAATATCCAGCGGGGGGCTTGACGTTTCTACTCAGCTACAGCTACAGCTACAGCGGCTGCGTCAAGGTGAGGGTTTATTCTATTGGTTTTGCACGCTAACAGCACAGAGTGGATGGAATGAGGTTTCTCTAAAATGAAAAATGGACTAAACCCGAGTTTACAAGCTGAATTAGCGTGCCGGGACGACTTAGGGTCTTTTCCCCCAGTTCGTTGCCATGACCCTACCATGCACCCCCCGATCCGAATCTCGGCTGTTGATGGCAGACTCATCGGGCATGGTATCACACATCGCACCACCACCGTTACTTTGCAAGTATGCAAATTTCATTAAGAACAACTCTCTTTGTGTGTATTTTCCTTACCCAAACAACCTGGTTATATTGGAGTTTCCCTGGTTATAAACACACAACCAATGGACTGAGAAAACTATTACCCACTGGTCAGCTTATTGTCTTCAGAACTGCCTCCAAAGTTCATCTCACTCGCCATGCTTAACCACCCAGGTAAAGAGTTCAGATAATACTGACCCGCTGTGCCCCATAAATACCAAGACCTCCTTGAAGTGTTCAGTAAAGCAAAAGCTTTAGAACCCCCTCCAAATTGAGAAGGGGACTGTGCTATAGAGTTGTTGTCTGACGCTATTACTCCTCGCAGCCAGGTCCACCCGTTATCGCAGCCTGAAACCCAAGCCATGAAAGCCTATATAGACGAGGTACTGGCTACTGGATTTAGCTATCCTTTCACTTCCCCAGCAGCATCAGGTTTCTTCTTTGTCAAGAAGGATGGCAGCTTGCACCCCTACATAAAGACTATCGAGGGCTAAACAAGGTAACTGGAAAGTATCGTTATCCTCTGCCGTTGGTGCCGTCTCCCCTCGAACAGTTACAAGAGGCCAGGTATTTCACGAAATTGAATTTAAAGAGCGCTTAAATTTAGGATTCGCATCAGGGAAGGGGTTGACTCGAAGACGGCGTTCATCACGACAAGGGGACATTTCAAGTACCAGATTATCCCATATGGGCTAGCAATGCCCCTGCAATGTTTCAGTCATATGTCAACAACATATTTTAAGATCCTCTCAATGTGTACATCATTGCAAACATCAACGACATCCTGATTTATTCACGCACCCTGTTACAGCATGTAAGGCACGTGCAAACAGTTTTATGCCGTCTGTTAAAACATAGATTGTATGCCAAGGCTAAGAAATGCGAATTTTATTTCTGTATCCAAGGTCACAGCAGTTACCAGCTGGCCTCTCCCCAAAACAGGGAAGTAGTTACAACAATTCCTGAGGTTCGCTAACTTCTATCGACGATTTATCTGCAACTTTAGTCAGACTGTCCCCCCCATAACCTCTCTCCTTAAGGATAAGCCCAACAAATTAAGGTGGGATGAAGCCACTACCAGAGCTTTTGCCAAGCTCAAACAGAAGCTTACTACTGCCCCCGTAGTAAACTGATGTTGGTAACAAGGAGTTGTTGGCCATAAAGGAGGCTTCGGTGAATGGAGACATTGGTTGGAGGGAAGTACTCATCCCTTCCTGGTAATCACCGACCATAAAAATTTTGAATATTTACAATTAGCTAAGCATTTAAACCCAAGGCAAGCTAGCTGGGCACTTTTCTTCACAAGATTTAGATTCAGAGTAACTTACTGGCCTGGGCCAAAAAATAACAAAGCTGACGCCCTATTATGGACATATGACCTCCTGTCACCTGTTCCGAACCCGACACTATTCTGAATCCTAATCTGGTGGTGGAACCCATACAGTGGGATTTAGATGGAGAAATCACGTCAGAACACCAGAATCACCTGCATCCTGCCCCAACAATACGGTTTAGGTACCACAGTTCTTACACAACTGTGTATTATCATGAGTTCACACTTCACTAAGTTCTGGTCATCTGGGGTTGCAACGTCTGTGCACAAGTTAAAACCCCTCGACACTTACCTCAGGGCCTTCTGGAACCTCGACCCTGGTCTCATATCTTGGTCGATTTCGTCACTGATCTCCCCAGCTCACATGGGTTCAAAACCATTCTCACCATTATAGATCAGTTCTCCAAGGCTTGTCGTCTGGTGCCTTTTATGGGTCAGCCATGGAGACAACCACCGCATTGTTTAATCACGCATTCCGAAATTTCGGCATACTAGAGGATATCGTCTCAGTTTGCGGGCCCCAATTCACCTCTCATCTGTGGTTTATGCCTGCAGTTACCTTGCAAGAAGCAGAGGAGGGGTCATCTGGAGTATCTCGTGGACTGGAAGGGGTACGGTCTGGAGGAGAGATCGTGGGTAAGATCCTGTGACATTCTTGATCCCACTCTGTTACAGGAGTATCACAGCGCTCACCCTGACCGCCCAGCTCCTCTACCCCGGGGGCGGCCACGAAGAACGCCAGGAGGCGTTCCTTGGAGGAGGGGTACTGTCACGATTCTGCCCTCTCACCAGCAGAGGGCGCTGTATCCCGAGTATTAGCCGTCACTATCGCTTCCTATCTGACTTCCTGTTTGTTCTCCATATAAGCCTGCCTATTGTCTAGATCTGTGCGAAGTATTGTTCGATATGCGACATACCAAATGTTTTCTCTGTGTCTCTGTTCTAACGGTATCTGAACTCTGCTCGGTTTTTGGTTTCACGTTTTCGTCTAGTGTTTTGGATTTGTTAGCTTGGACTGTGCTTGATTTCCGTCTACCGACTTCTGCCCGTGTTATGACTACTCTTTTGAACTGCCCTTTTGTGTTTAATAAAACTGTGTTCTGCAACATGTTTTCGACTTTGTCTACTACTTTACATTTACAACCAGTGTTCAGTTTTTCATTGATGGTGTTTTGTTCAGTTTTGTATCTGCTGTATAAATGGATTCAAAGTGATTGGTATAGATGTTCTGTATTGCCAGTTGAGTTTTAGATTGATTTAGATATTTTCAGTGCTCCCAGAAACCATCGGTCTTAATAGATTCTTCGTGTAGTGTCAATTGTGTTCATGTGAATTGGACACATACTTTCTACTGTGTGTGTGTGTGTGTGAGAGTGCGTGCGTGCGTGCGTGTTTGAGGGAGGGCCTGGTTCAGTCACTCACCCGAAGGTTCTGGTGGGTATACGGGTCGAGACAGTCCTGGCTCTGAAAGAAAGACATGAAGGACATCAGTTTAATCACAGCGTGTACACACACACACCTCTGTCTCTATCTCTTACACACACACCTCTCTCTTTATCACACACAAACACACACCTCTTTTTCTCCATCTCTCTTTCTCTCTCACACACATATACACACACCTCTCTATTACAGACACAATGTCACCAGTATCTTCCATGTTTTGTTTTTTCTTTCGGCCCTTCACTGAGATTGACATACGGAGGCAACACCCCTTTTACTGGGATTAACATACAGAGCCCACACCTCCTTCACTGAGATTAAAATAGAGGCCACGCCTTCTTTACTGAGAATAACATACAGAGCCCACACCTCCTTCACTGAGATTAAAATAGAGGCCACGCCTTCTTTACTGAGAGTAAAAACACTGCAATAAAAACATTGCATTAAAAATTAAACACTGCATTTTCCTTTATTCTGTCACTTTCAACAATAATGTGAATAATTTTTACATGAGACTGATTATTTAATCTGAGTGACTGTTGGGTAAGTGTAAAGTGTCAGAATAATATTTTGACTCTGTGACTCAGTGTGAGAAAATAAGAGTTTGGGAGACAGGTGACTTGTACGAAAATAAGATCCTGAGAGTCAGATGACTCTGTGTGAAAAAATAATAGTCTGGTAGTTAGGTGACTTGTGAGAAAATAAGAGTCTAAGTGTCAGGTGACTCTGTGTAAGAAAATAAGAGTCTGAGTGTCAGGTGACTCTGTGTAAGAAAATAAGAGTCTGAGAGTCAGGTGACACTGTGAGAAAAGAATAGTCTGAAAGTCAGGTGACACTGTGTGAGGAAATAATAGTCTGCGAGTCAGATAAGGAAATAAGAGAAATTAGAGAAAAGTTTTATCAGATCACACCTCTCTCTCTATCACACACACACACATCTCTCTTTCTCTCTCACACCTGCATATACACACACCTCTCTATTACAGACACAATGTCACCAGCATCTTCCATGTTTTGTTTTTTCTTTCGCCCCTTCACTGAGATTGACATACGGAGGCAACACCCCTTTTACTGGGATTAACGTACAGAGCCCACACCTCCTTCACTGAGATTAAAATAGAGGCCACGCCTCCTTCACTGAGAGTAACATACAGAGCCCACACCACCAGCATCAACATACAGAGCCCACATCTCCTTCACTGAGATTAAAATAGAGGTCACACCCCCTGCACTGACATTAGCATACAGTGAGCACACCCCCTTCACTAAGATTAACATACAGAGGCCACGCTCCCTTCACTAAGATTTAGTCTGTTTTGGAAAAAAAATCACTTTGTGGATAAATATTTTGCTTTTTAACTCTAATAACACTGCAATAAAAACATTGCATTAAAAATTAAACACTGTATGACAATTTTCCTATATTTTGTTACTTTCAAGAATAATGTGAATAATTTTTACCTCCTGCAGAAGATTTTATAAAGAAAGCTGACATTTTCTCAAGCCATGCTGGTGTTTACTTACGCCTACTCTCATACAAAACCCTTGATTTGGTGTACAGATCATGGGGGTTGGGTTTGCTGATGTCAAGGCCCTGAGAGGGGTCAGTTGCTGGGGGCCAGGGCAGGTAGGGGGCAGTGTGAGGCAGGACAGGGGCACAAACACCACCCTGAGGGTCCCATTGATCCAAAACCTGCAAATACAGTACAGCAGTATTTAAAGTGAACAAGTGAGAGCCACCAGCTGAATAGCTAGGAGTCTGATAGTCAGTTGACTATTGTGAGAAAATAAGAGTCTGAGAGTCAGGTGACTCAGTGTGAGAAAATGAGAGTCTTAGATTTAGGTGACTCTGTGTGAGAAAATGAGAGTCTGGAAGTCAGGTGAGGAAATAAGAGAAATTAGAGGAAAGTTATATTAGATCACGGCGGCGGAACGCAAGTCACAGGGGGGAGGAAGAAAAAGAATATGAATGTATTATCATCAGCAAACACACACACACACCAAGTTTCAGGAGACAATTACAAGGAAAAGAAAGACAGCATGAGACTGATTATTTAATCTGAGTGACTGTTGGGTAAATTTAAAGTGTCAGAATAATATTTTGACTCTGTGACTTGGTGTGAGAAGTCTGGGAATCAGGTGACTGACTAACTGTTAAAGTGTTATGCATGTGTTATAATCGAGTAATTTAGCAATCCAGACGCAGCGGAGGTCCTGGCCTGATTAGGGGTTAGTGATATAATCTGATTATTTTGCCGGTTTTATTATTGACAGACAGTCCAGAGGAAGTTGGAGCTTACAGCGAGGTTAGTATTCATTTACCTGTCTGGAACTCTTCCAGGGTGAAAAATGACCTGCAACAGTAGAAGAACAGAAGTATTTCAACTCTAATGTATCCTGGGGACAAGAATGGAGGAGGAATGAAAAAAAAAAACAGAAAGAAAGAAAACACAAAAAGCCATTAAACACCAACATTCATCATTACACACACCAGCATTCACCATTAAACACCAACCTTCAACATTAAACACTAACCGACACCATCAAACACCAACCTTCAGGATTAAACAGCAACCTCCACCATCAAACAACAACCCTTACCATTAAACACCAACAATCATCATCGTACACACCAACATTCAACATTTAACACCAACCTTTACCATTAAACACCAACTGTCACTATTAAAAACCAAACTTCACCATCAAACACCAACCTTCACCATCAAACACCAACTGTCATCATTAAACATGAACCTTCGGGATTAAACACCAACCTTCACCATTAAACACCAACATTTACCATCAAACACCAACATTCACCATCAAACACCAACATTCACCATCAAACACCAACATTCACCATCAAACACTAACATTCACCATCAAATTCCAACATTTACCATCAAACAGCTACATTTACCAACAACACACACCAACCTTTATTATCAAACACCAACATTCACCATCAAACACCAACATTTACTATCAAACACCAACATTCACCATCACACACACCAACATTCACCATCAAACACACCAACATTTACCATGATACACAGACATTCACCATCACACAAACCAACATTCACCATCACACTGACATTAACCATCACACTGACATTCACCATCACACACACACACCAACAGTCACCATCAAACACCAACCTTTAAATCTCCAAAAAGTGATAAAGATATCAGCACCAAAATGACAGTACTTCTGATATAAAATCCACTTGGGTCAAGAATATTTTTACTTTTTAGTTTCTCTGAAAGGTTTTATTGTTCTTTATCTTTTAGTTTAACTCTTCTACCTCATTAAAAGACTCAAATACAAATGCTAATTTTATGTTTGCTAACATTGTGTTTGGTGCCAAAATGAAAAGGATTGATATTTTTGATATGACGCAGCAAAAACATACATCAGGTGACCAATGCTAACGTCTGTTCTAGATCAATTGTGGATAAACCAATTATGTTACCCGTTTTCTGAACAAACGTGCGCCGTCAATGGATTTATTTTGACAGACGAAAAAATGTATATATTCCTGGACTTGTGGAAGACCAATCAGTAAGTCAGAGACGAGTCCAGATTTGTGTACTACAGCACTACTTTTCACTCTATATATAATATGTGTGTAAACAGGACATCTGACGACCATTTAACGCCAATTCAGCAGCCAGCGTGTGTTAGGATTTGACTAAGACCTGAAGCCCAGGTTGAGCTTTCACACACAAACACACACACACACACACACACCAAAGCCAGCTGCTAAGATGTGACCTGGCATTGTAAGAATAATGTTCTGGAGTCAAAATAAGAAAATGGAGCAGAACATCAAGAGTGTTGGAGAAGTAAAGTGAATAATTACACACAGACACACACAAAATCTAGCCAACTTATCCACAGAGGGAACACACAGCTGAGTCCTCGGGCTGAACCCCGACTTAAATTAAAACTTTAAAATAATGACATCATTTGGCTGTGTGCCAAATCACACCTTTCACACTACAGTACACTTACAAATTCTGAGGCTTCATCTGAAATCACATCGCAGTAAAATTCAGATCTATTACATCCACCATGTTGATATTATCACACAGTGGGGGAAAGTGGTAGCTCAGTGGTTAAGGTGTTGGACTTCTAATTGGAGGTCATGATTCGGTTTCCAGCACCACCAAGTTGCCACTGCTGGGCCTCTGAACAAGGCACTTAACCCCCAACTGCTCAGTTGTATAAAAGAGATAAATGTGAGTTGCTCTGGATAAGGACGTCTGCTAAATGCCATAAATGTAAATGTAAATCACACAGAGCGAGAACTAGACGGCTGGTTATAGCCTCTGTGTTCAGGGGTGTCGCTAGTTATTTTTAAGACCTATAAAAGAATATGAGTTTTGGGCCCTTACCACACCCATTTTACACCAAACATACTATTAAATTACTGGCTGTTACTGCTTATAAAACAGATGTCTGCCCCTGCTTGTGGCCACCAGGGGGCCCACACAAGTGTATTAAAAAATGCAAAAGCTTTAAGCTTTGCAAACTGTTGGAGTACTAAAGTGTTCATCGTATGTGTATTTCAGAATTCAGGAAGAAGTACTCGATCATCCAGTAACTTTTTACAAGTTTTTACATACTAATGAATTGGAAATACGACTCGCTTCACAGTATATAATGTATGAGTCAGAGCTTACAAACTATTCAACTCTGAATCAACTCATTTCAGAAAGCGTATCAAACATTGTTTCTTCAAAGTCTCAGTTAAGCACTGCCTACGTTCACAGAAAGACCTCGTATGATTGAACCAATCAACGTGTTAAAGACATCTGTGCTCCTGAGGAGCGTGTACACAGATCTACAATGCAACATTCAACATGGCTTTAAACAAAATTAACAAAATTAAAAATATCAGTGTGCGAAGTCTGGAGTCCTGTTAGACGGGATTCCTTTTTATGTAGAGATGGTCAATAGAATCATTTGAATCCTTGTGTAATGAATGTGACAAATTTGCAATTGGAAAAATAATCCTGGTTTCAAAAATGAGATAAAATCAAGTTCTCACACAAACTGTTTCTGCATGCGGTGAATGAGATGAGAACTCGTAAACTGATGTTTTGATGAACCTTTAAATTCCCAATTTAAGCCTGACTGCACAACAGCTGGCACCAGATGGCGCTGTACAGAGAAAGGTGTGACAGAGAGCAAAAAGAGAGGCAGAGTGATTTTCTGGTTTCAGAACCCTGACTCGGACTTAAAAACGCTGCGAGGGTGCCAGAACCAAAACACAACCAAAACACTATCTGCAAGCAATTACAGAGAAGCAAAAACAGAGAGTTCCCGATAGAGAATCTGACACTTGTCACATGTCTGCTGCAGACTGATGCTGAGTGCTTTAAAGAGGAACTGAAGAGAAGAGCCTGGTCATAAGACAGGTCTAAAATCCAAAACAGAATGATATTTAATAAAACAGACGGTATGAGAGAGAGAGAGAGAGAGAGAGAGAGACAGAGGCACTGCCCTGACCATTTTGGCTGGACCTAATGAAAACCACAGATGAAATTTTGACCTGATGGAAAACCACTAGTACAACCCAAGACCTAATAATAAACCACAGCCATCTCCTGGACCTGATAAAGAACCTCAAATAAAGCCTTGTAACTAGTAGAAAACAAACTGTTTATCATAAAAAGAATCTAAATCAGAGTAGGAATACAGTAAAAATCTTACCCCACACAAAACTACACCAGTCTAAAATGTGATTGGTGTCATTACTTTTTTTTTAGCGCTGACTAAGATCTGTGCAGAATGTGACACTGCAGTTCCTTTATGTGTGTGTGTGTGTGTGTGTGTGTGTGTGTGTGTGTGTGTGTGTGTGTGTGTGTGTGTGACCTTACCCTTGATCTCATATGCCAATCACAGACCAACAACGGAACGTTCAGGCGCGACTAGCAACAGCCTGTTAGTATGCCAGACCTTAACACACAGACAGATTCTTCTCCAACTCTCACTGCACACTGCTAGAATATCAAGACTGTATACACACATGCACACACACTGAACAGAATTCCTGTCTATCACAACTGTGTTCTTTTTTTCATACCTGTTCTTGCTGTCTGATCATCATTCTCCTATTTTGTGAGTTCTGTCTGTCTCACTTTCTGTCTGTCTCTGTCTCTTTTTCACACAAAGGAGGCCATGCAACCTTCATTGAGTCCAGAAGGACACACAGACAAAGCCTCCTTTACAGAGTCTGAAAGCCAATTGACCAAGTGTTATAGTCATAAAGACTAAGGCCAACCTAGTGTTCGAGTCATAAAAACTGGGACTAACCAGGTGTTAAAGTCATAAAGGCTGGGATTAACCAAGTGTTAGAATAGGAAAAACCTGGCACTAACCAAGCACCTGAGTCTTACTGTCTGAGACAGACAAAATGACAGACCTCCAAAGAATAGTCATATGGAAGATCCATACAAACTTAACTCCAACAATCAGTGGGTTTTAGTCTTTATATGTCTGGCACTGGTTAGAGTTCCATACAAATCAGCCATACAAATGAGTCACTAGTTTAGAGATTTAATCAAGAGTCAAAGGCAACAATTAGTCCAGGAATCAGTGCCATAATGACTGGAACTAACCTGGTCTTTAAATAATAACCAATTGTTAAAGTCATAAAGACTGTGACTAACCAAGGAAATAGAGTCATAATGACTGAGACCAAACAGATGTTTAAGTCATACAATCTTATTATTAAAACTGGAACAGACCAGGAGTTTATGTGACTGGGCTAATGAAGAACCAGAACCCTAAAAGCAAACCATAAATGTGAATTAAAGGGCTGATGTTTGGGACTTGCTAATAATAAAGCGCTACAATCTGGGACTAAATAAGATTTAAAACTTCAAGAGTCAGAGCTCTAAAATATTGGAGAAGAAGAGAGTAAAGCTCTTAACACAAAAAAAACTTGATTTGGTGACCCGCTGACTATGATTAATCAGAGATTAAAAATTATAGACTGTGAATAACCTGGACTTCAAACAATAGGACTAACAATTTATACCATATTTAAAAATACTACTACCCAAACATAAATATGTGGAAAATAGTAGCTCAGTGGTTAAGCTGTTGGACTGCTCATCGGATGGTCATACATTTAATTCCCAGTACTACCACGCTGCCTCTGCTGGGCCTTGAGCAAGACCCTTAATCTTCAACTACTCAGCTGTATAAATGCTGTATAAATCAGTCGTTCTAGACGTGCCAGAAATGCATTTAATTGGATGCAACCAAGAATTAAGACTTTTAAATCCAAGACAATCCAAAAGCTCTAAAGACTGGGATTTAGCCTTTTAAACTATTGTAGTACTCAAGAGTTACGGCCCATAAGAGTGGGTTGAGACCAAAGCTATAAATACCGGGACTAACCAAAAGTAATTACAGTAAAACATCTTTATAGTTTTATACACACTCAAATTTGTACTCAAGACATTCTTTGGACATTTTTTTTTTTAAATATTTAGCTTATAACTGCATCGTATCTTTTCTGAGCATTGAAAATCCCCCACTGTTAAAATGACTAGCGTGTGCGTCAGTATCTATTTTTACAGGTTTGTGCTAATCACTGCACATTTAGGAAATACTAAACAGTGGTAATATCTGGAATACGACTTGAAGCTTCCAGGGAGATGACTTAGGAACCTCTAAGGAGCAAACAGAACAATCTAAACAATTAATCTTGAGTTCGGAAGCAGGATCGCTTCAGAAAAGGCAGAAACACAAACTGGTAGGCGTGTAGCAAATGCTTCAAGATAGTCGATAGTCTAATCGAAATTAAAACTTACCTCTCTCCCTCTGGACGAGTAAAGTGGCCTCAGCTCCAACTGGACATTCCTTAAGCAATTCCACCACCCGTGTGTGACAAAGAGTAAGGGCTGGCCGCTGGTTGATTTCCATAATTAGGTCTCCTTCGCACAGAGCTGGGCAGCGCTGAGGCTCCAGCACCTGCTTCACCCTCTGACCTCCATCGCTGTCTGCTACGGTGAAGCCAAACCCGTCTGTCCCTTTCACGATGGTGACGGCAATCAATTCTGTCCCAGACGATGCTACAGAGACCCCGTCATCCAGAAACTGGGCGGTGCGGCTTAAGTAGTCCATATAGGTATCATATGTGGTGCAGTTGCGGCCATTTATCAGCAAGGGATGATCTCCTATAAAGCTCAGAGGGGAAATCAAGGTGTTGCCTGAATCGTCTGCATCATAGGGTAAAGGGTATCCACGGCAAAGTGCCAGTGTCACGCTCTGCCCGATGGGCACAGACTGGAATAGCTGCACCACATCCGCATGAGTTGTACCGAGAACACAAACCTCATTTATGTAGACGATCACATCACCTAAAGGCATAAAGAAACTTGAATAATAAAGTTGTAATGTCAATTACTTGTAGAATAATTAGCAGATTATTAGATCATGTGGAACAACAGAGAGAGGGATTCAACAGTCTACCTTCAGAGCCAGAGTGTGTTTGATTTAATGCAATACGGAAGGCTTTTATTAACAAGTCTCAGCCCTTACAGCTGTTGTGTAATGTTTAGGAATGTAAATGAGTTGTTATACATGATTGGCATTTATTGGCATTTTATTAATTAGGTAAAACTATTATGGAAAACGAAGGACATCTAACAGCCTTTCTGCTCCATTTGAACCTCAAGGAAAAAAGCGGCTACTGTGGTCTTTGTGTCTGTCAGTCAAGGTAAAATAAATCTGAAAAAGGAGTGGCCTTTTTCTGTTTCTGTCTCAGTCAGGGTAGTGGGCTATGTGAAGGAGGCAAAGCCAATCTGTCTATCAGTCATAGTGAAGGTGACATGGTCTATGTGTCCTTCAGTCTCAGTGACCCATGTGTCTATTCGTCTTAGTGTAGGAGGCGTAGCCTATGTGTCTATTTGTTTTTGTGAAGGAGGCATGGCCTATATGTCTATTCGTTTTAGTGAAGATGGTGTGGCTTAAATGTCTATTCGTTTTTGTAAAGAAGGCAGGGCCAGTGTGTCTATTCGTTTTAGTGAAGGGGCATGGCATATGTGTCTATTCGTTTTAAGGGAGGATCTGTGGCTTATGTGTCCATGAGGCTCAGTAAAGGAGGTGTGACCTTTGTGTCTATTATAAGTGAAGGTCTATTCATCAAGCTGCTCATTAAAATATTAGGCCACGACCACATATTCATTGATTTTACTAACTGGTTTTGGTGGTTTCTGCCTCACATAACTATCTAGTTTTTTCTGTATTTTTGATAGGCTGGTACAACATATTTTCTTCTGACCAAAAAGCATCAATTTTATAAATATGATTAAACAATTACTCTTGCTTTTCCCCTTTCCCTGTGCCCCCCCCCCAATGTCTCTCCTTCCCATGATGCACCTTAACAGCTCATTAGGCATCGACTGAGCATTTAATATCACAGGCAGTTGCAAACAAACAGAAACGTGGCAGGAGCCCAGAGGAACAAACAGGATTTACAGCCAGAGCTGACGATGAACTGTGAGAACCAAGGAGTGTGTATGTGTGTGTTAGGCTTTTCACACTGCATGTGCTGTGTATTATCCTCTTACAAGTTGGCTAAGCACAGGCTGTGTACAAGCGTATTCAAATACTCAGTTCAGCGAATCATATTGTAGGATTTGGTAATTTATTATTAATAAATTTTTTTATTGGTTTGTTTATATGTAATTTAAATAGATTGCATCCGAACATTTTTTATAGTTTGTTAAAAGTACAAATAAAAGTATAAATAAGGTTTAACTATTAGTTTTGTTAACATTAAAAACAGGAGGTGGGTAAAACTGGTGATGTCACATGACTGACAATGCAAAGTAACTTAAGCAGAGGAGGAAAATGATGAGAAGCGAGTATTTGCTGGTTTAATCTATTTTGTGTTTGTGTCTGTGTGTGTGTATGTATATATGTGTGTGTTCATTTACCTGTAGCCATTTTGCCATCCTGTGCGGCAGGACCTTCTGGAATGATGCTCTTCACCTGCAGAAACTCGTCCGGCTCATCCCCGCCTATTATGGTAAAGCCAAACCCCATGGTGCTTTTCTGCAGCGTAGTGGAGAAAAATTTGCCCTTCAGCTGCGTGGGGTCTCGCGTGAACTGCGGCTTCTCTACGCACACAAACAACAAACATCATAACCAAACACTACTATCTGGAGCAACATCATGTTGCCGAAGAGTCAGAACCAATCAAGAACAAACTGGAGCCTTTCCACTGAAAAAAACTCTTGTCCCGGTGCCAATATCCTGGCTATAAACCCGCTCTAACACTTGCTTGTTGCAAGTGGAAAGTGATGTTGGTGACGTAGCAGGTTCTGCTCTCTGCCAGTGCAAACACCAGCTGGTTCAGTACTCCAGCACCAGCACGTCCCGGTGGAAAAGCACTAACAGACACTCACTCAGCTGTGACAAATCTCGCTTGTTTTTGCTTCAGTATGAATCTTGCTGCCTGAACTTCTACCTCATACATCTAAATTTACAGTTACATTTCATTGGGGTTAAGGGCCTTGCTCAGGGGCCCAGCAATAGTAACTTAAAGGTGCTGGAAAACAAACAATATTCCGGTTAGCAGTCCAACACCTCAACCAGGGGGGAGTGAAAAAAGACACGCCCACGTTTGTTGCTTCAGACGCTCAGATCAATCAGGAGGTTGAAGAACAGAAAATCCAGGAGGAAGCCAAAGAGTTAACTAACTCTGAAAATATTGTCTTATAATATGTCCTCCTGACCAATCAGAATCCAGCAGGGAGCAAAGTGTCTGTAAATAGTGTTTGTGCGTGTTTGCCCATGAGTTAGTTCGTGTCGTAGAGGATTATGTGTGCATGTGGGTATTGTAAAGCAACAGTGTGTGTGTGCAGTAAAGATTAATGTAACAGTGTGTGTGTGTGTGTGGGGAAGGATGGAAGGATACTGAAACAGTGTGTGTTTGTGTGTGTGTGGGGGGGAGGTGTATACCTCTGTATAGAGCGGCAAGTGGAAGTGAGGAAAGGCTTTGGCTTTGCATCTGCAGTCTCCTCTTAGCTTCTAGAACCGGGTTTTCAAACTGTGTCCTCCTATTTATATGACTGAGAGACACAGAGAGACAGAAAGACAGTGAAAGGGGAACAGATAGACATTTTGAGTATTGCTTAGTTCTGGCATGCTAATCTATCAGTAAATTCCCTGCAGGCACAAACTGACGTCTGATATTTATTACTCAGAACTTTATTCGATCAGCTAAAAAAAATCCACACTAAAAACCTGATGATCAGTTTATAAAAAACAGATTTCATCCAATCACACACTGACCTCTAAATGATCACTAATGAACCGACTTACACCTTAGACCATACACTCAGATCTGAGCACAAATATGACGCCGCCTGCTGAGCCGTCTGACAGATGAAAAGTGTTCTGATATGCCTTGAAACAGGTTACAGGTCTCTGACACGTACATGCAGAACAACCAATTACAGCAGAGAAGATGAACCTTCACTAGATCACTTCATTATAAAACACAACTAAATCCAGACAGAACAATCAGACTTAATTTTCCATCTACCCTAGAACCGACTTTTACATCAAACACAATCACTAACACTCCCAACCATTAAACACCATCATCAATACCACCAACCACCAAGCACAATGATAAACAAACCCAACACCATCATTATTACACACAACCACCATCATTATTACACACAACCACCATCATTATTACACACAACCACCATCATTAACAGACACAACCACATCATTAACAGACACAACCACCATCATTATTAAACCCAAACACCATCATTAACAGAAACAACCACCACCATCATAACAGACGCAAACCACCATCATTATTACACACAACCACCATCATTATTACACACAACCACCATCATTAAAACAGACACAACCACATCATTAACAGACACAACCACCATCATTAACAAACCCAACCACCATCATTATTAAACCCAAACACCATCATTAACAGACCCAACCACAATCATTAATAGACACAATTACCATCATTAATAAACCCAACCACCATCAATAATAAATCAAACCACCATCATACAAACCCGAGCCCAATCATTAACAGACCAAACCACCATCATCAAGAAACCCAACCACCATCATTAACAGACCCAACCACCATCATTAACAGACCAAACCACCATCATCAAGAAACCCAACCACCATCATTAACAGACCCAACCACCATTAGTATCAAACCTAACCACCATTATTATCAAACCCAACCACCATCAAACCCAACCATCATCATTAACAGACCCAACCCCCATCATTACCAACCCCAAACACCATCATTAACACCCCCCAACCATCATCATTAACAAACCCAACCACCATTATTAACAAACCCAACCAACATTATTAACAAACCCAACCACCATTATTAACAAACCCAACCAACATTATTAACAAAGCCAATCACTATCATTAATAACTCCAACCACTATCATTAATAAAACCTATTTAAGCACCTACATAACCATCACAATTACCAAACATCAAGACTCACCGTCCAACACCAGAACTTCCCACCAAACACCAACACCCTGAAATTTAAACGCTGCTGCAGATCAGATTAATCTCTGAGGTCTTCTCTCAGACATAATCACTAAATCCTAAACCCAAGTGGAAATGAAGCCGAGGAGAGGAAGTCGGTAGAAGCTATTTTCAGACAGGGAGCCGATTGAAGCTCTGACATAAGTCAGACATAAGGAAGATTATTACAGATATAACGATTTTCTCTCACGCGCACTCCGTTATCTAATAAACAGATTCGTGCAGATTAGCTGTGGCTTGTGGCTCGCTGCAGGACAAAAATTTACAGTATATTACAGAATTTTAGAGCAGATGGAGTTCGCTTCTACTCCCACACATCCTCTCAGCACAGGAAAAAGACATAAACACTACTTCGGAAAGCTGAGCCAAGTTTTCAAAACTTAATACACTCTTTAATAATACTCACAACAAAAAAAACAGTATTTACCCTCAAACACAAACCTCTAAATACTAACTTTTGCCTTTAAACACTAGCATTCACCCCCAAAGACTCACATTCAAATATAATCAAAGATCAATTCTTAACTTTAAACACCAACATTTACCTTCAAACACCAACACCTACCTCCAAACATTATAATTCAGCTTTAAAAACCAGCATCCACTCACAAACACTCACCCCAAATACCAACATCATCTTTTAACTCTAAACAACAAACAAAAACCACATCAAAACAAAAGCCACCTCCAAATAAAAATTTCCTCCAAACAAAAACCACCTACAGACAAAAGCCACCTTAAAACAAAAGCCACCTCAAAAAACAAAAAAAAACAAAAGCTCAAGACAAAAAAAAAACTTAAAACAAAAGCCACCTTAATACAAAAAACACCTCAACAAATCGAAACAACTGACTCATGTTTTTATTCTTTTTCAGTTTGATTAATTAAAGAGAAAAAACAGAAACTTACTCCACAAAGTAACTACCATAAACTGGATCATCGATTTTCTCCCAGCCATAAGGAAGCTCTGAAAAACACAGCAATCTGCACTCAGAATCGAAGAACCAGGACAGAATCGAGAGAAGAAGACAGAGAAATTGTTACTTTGATTGATTGAACCAACAAACGAACATACAAACGAACAAACAAAAGAAAAAAAAAAGAAAGAAAACTAGCATGTTAACCTAGCATGTGAACCTTACCCAAGTATAAAAGCTAATTTGGAAACTAAATTCAGCCTAGCATGTCAAGGTTAGCATAGCATGTGAAAGTTAGCCTAGCGCATGTGGTATATATTCTGATTTATTAGCCTGTGATATTGTGGGAGGAGTCAGTCTCAGTCTAAGGGCTGTCAATCAAATGTCCATTAGACCGCACCCACAGACACAGACTGCTAGGTGTGTTGTGTGAGATGTGTGTATAGATACAGTATACACACACACACACACACACACACACACGCTTTGTATTCCTGCAGCCCCGGAAACCATTGTCATAGCAACCCCGGACAGAAGCCTCTTAGGCTAAACTGAGGGCTCTTTCACGGTGCCTGATTTCCACACACACACACAAACACACACACAGACACAGACACAGACACACAAACTCTTACCCATTACAGTGAAGAGAGAACAGTGTCAAATCTTGACATTTTAAATAAAGTCTATAATTAAGGAACTCGGAGTTGAAGTGATTTCCGCTTGAATCCCGCCACCAGAGAGAGAGACACTTGTCTGTGTGTCCATCTGAAACAGCTGCTTTAGTAATGACGTCCTTACTGCCTCATTCGGCGGCGTTTAGATGAGTCATTAGTTTCACTTGTATTTTGTGTCACATGAGTGTTTGGTGAGGGAATCTTTCGGGCTTGCAGGATCAAGTTGCAAAATTTGAAAATGTACAAAATAAACATGCTTCTTAGAACATTATCAGGAGGAGGAAGGAAGGAAGGACAGAAGGAAGGAAAAAACAAAAAAGAAAGAAAGAAAATCCCACCATCTCCATTGCACTCCTCTGGTGGCTTAGCTCTTTTTGCGAGTCGTGGATCTAACCATGATGTCGTCTTAGTGTTGTGACTGCAGGATAGGGAGACAAAGAGAGAGAAAATGAGACAGAGTGCCATAGAGAATCTTTAAAAGTGATCAGGTTAAAACAGCAATCAATACTTTCAATTAGCTCACTAACCTACTCCACTTACAGAACAACAACAGTCAGTCTGCGTCTGCGTCTGTGTCTCTCACCCTCATCCCACTTTCATTTCTTGTATCTCTGTTTTCTGATCTGCCAACTGGAGATCCTGATCCAGTTCCTTTTACATGATCTCCCAATCTGATTACGCTCACCTGATCGCCCAATCTAATCACCCTCACCCGATCTCCCAATCTGATCACCCTCACCTGATCCAATGTTCTTATACAATCTCTTGATCTGATCTCCTAATCAGATTTTCTGATATTTTTTCTTGATCAGTTTATCTATTTTTGGAACACATTTTAGAATTTTTAAAATTTTTTAAACATTTTTAAACCACTTGTCTGCATCTGAAAAAAATCAACTGATAACATCATAATTGACAACTGTGCCAGTGTCAGTAAAAGACTTGAGCCATGAGCTGTGCACTACATTCTATTTGTGTGTGTGTGTCTGTGTGTGTTTAGCGCTCCACACGCACTCACTCTATAAAGTACACCTCTCCTTTCTCAGTGTAAGCCATCTCCCAGTTATCAGGAAGAGTTCCAAGCTCATCACAGTGTTCGTTTGTGGGGCAGGGCTTATCCTCCTCTGACTCCACCCTCAATGTAGCTGTCTCCTCTTTCTTCTCTCTCACCATCTCATCTGTATGGGGCGCGTCCGTACTGTCTGTACTCTTTTCCTTCTGCTCAGTGCAGTCTGACACACACACACAAATTTTAATCAAAACACCATACATTAGTTATAACACACAGTACATTAGTTATAACACTGTTATAACACACAGTACATTAGTTATAACACTGTTGTAGCACACAATAGTGCTGATTACAAGACCACAGAACAAATTCCACAATGACAGGAAGTTGATGAGCAGGATTAATTGCCATGGCAACAAGGCAATTAACTGTCCAATATAACACTTTGAAAAATAGACGTCCTAGTTCATGTCATGAATGTTGTGGCAAAAGAAAAAAACAAAAGCTGAAACAGACCGAAAAGAAGAAAAGGAAAGAGGAGGAGAAGAGAAGAGAAGAGAAGAGAAAAGAAGAAAAAGGAAGAGAGAAGCATTTATAGTAATTGTTTCTAACAGAAGTCTATCTGTTTGAGGCCCAGAAACAAGAGAATAAGATTTATGATCGGGTGGGAGGGCCTGTCTCTCTGTCCATCTCTTAGCCTGTATCTATGTCTCTCAGCCTGTCTCTGTCCAGCTCTCAGTCTGTCTCTCTGTTCGTCTCTCATCCTGTCTGTCGGGCCATCTCTCAGCCTGTCTCTCTGTCCTTCTCTTAGCCTGTCTCTCTGTCCATCTTTCAGCCTGTCTTTTAGTCCGTCTATCATCCTGTCTCTCTGTTCGTCTCTCATCCAGTCTGTCGGGCCATCTCTTAGCCTGTCTCTCTGTCCATCTTTCAGCCTGTCTTTTAGTCCGTCTATCCTGTCTCTCTCTCTGAAAAGTGTGTGTTTTTTTTAATCTAACGCCGTTGCTAGGCTTTAGGTTTACTGCGAAAAGGCTTGTTATGAAGTGAAGGTTTGTCACAGAAACAGTCGCAAAGGTTGCTGCCTTTTTGCTGAGCTGACAGACCTAACACACACACACACACACGCACACACACACACACACATACACACACATACACACACATACACACACACACACGCATAACTATTTTTTTGTCTTTCTTTCTCTCTGTGACACAGATCAGACTAACTAGAAAAGATTTAAGACAGGAGTCTTACCGCCAGTCTGTCTATCGGTCTATCCATCTCTCTTTCTTTAAGTGTATGTGTGTTTATATGTGTGTGCATGCCTCACCTGGTTTGGTGGTGGTGTCTCCATTACCGTTGACAACAGTGGCGGTCTCCGCCTCCTCCTCCGGCGGTTCGATCCCGACTTTTTGCATGTTACTGATGGATTTGTTGCGTCTGCGTTTACTGACTGTGTTCGAAACGCATCCAGGAATCAGCAGCTCACTGCTTGCCTCTGCTGGGGGTTTGGGCGTGCCGTAGTAATTATCTGTCCACCAATCACAGGCCATAAATTAAACAACAGCAAAACACACTTACATAAAACAGGAAACTGGAAATGAATACCAATCATCAGACAGGAAGTGACATCATGAAAACACAGCCAGTCACATAACAGGAAAAACTCTGCAGTCTGAGAGTTGAATTTAAACCAGACCCCTTCTTAGTGAAGTGGGTGGGGCTAATCTAGGATAAAGTTCGTGTAAGGTCCAACCTCAAACACCTTTTTAGGCTCATTTGCATATGAATAGAATATCAAGCCACATCTTGTTGATGTTAAATTAAAAAAAGAATTTAGTGTATGTGTGCGTGCGCGTGTGTTTGTGTGTTTTTGTGGCATTTTAACAGATTTGCCACAAAACAAGATTAGCCTCATTTGCACAACACAAGCTGATCTATAACGTCATTTACACTGAGATAGACGGTCCCTCACTCACACAAAATAAACAGCTACACACACAAACACACAAACACACACTGACTTAGACCCTATATCACAGCAGATACATTGCTCTGTATTACGTCATAGCAGACATTCAGGAAGTTATTAAACCTTGCTGATTCTGTGTTCTCACACATACACACACAAACACACACACAAACACTGAACACACCTTCATATGTCCCGCTCTCCAGCAGAGCTCCACTCCTCTCCAGTTCCAGGAATTGCTCAGTGCTGATAAAGCTGTAATCCACCCCAGGAACTTCTCCCTCTCGAGGAGCCCGAGTCGTACCTACAGACCAAATGAGGCAAAAATTTATAAATACAGTAGAGAAATACAGAGAGAGAGAGAGAAAGATAGCGAGAGAGAGAGAGAGAAAAAGAGAGAGAGAAATAGAAAACAGGGAGAGACAGGAAAAGAAACAGAAAAGAGAGAGAGAGAGAGAGAGAGAGAGAGGGACTTTTTTAACTTTTTACAATCCTTTATTTGTCATGTAATTTTTCTAGATGGTATCCATGTAACCCATTTAGTCAAAAAATAGGTAACCATTGAATAAATAAATAGACATAAATAAAATCAGACAATGACAGTTAAAAGATAGGTGGTAGGTGTGATCATTTAGCCTAGCTCTGGTGGAAAGTACAATTCTCTTTTTTTACTGAGCACAGAGCTTCTCCCCAGCACCACACTATATTGCCATTTTTGCTGGCACATATACCTCTTGCTCTGGACGTATTTGAAACCAAAAGTATAACACTGAGGAGTAAAAGTCACATTAAAATAACTTAAGATATGTTTTAAAAGCACAAACAGTGACTGTAACCTACAGCAGTGGATAAAAGCATGAAAAACAGTTTCCCTCTGTCTCAAATTGGGCAGTCGTGTGAAATATAAGGATTTAAAGGCAAATGAAAGCGTTTACAGAGATAATATCTAAAAAAAATCCTCCATAGCACGTTTTGCCCTATTGCTACCCAGAATGCCTTGTAAAACTCGATAGGGAGACCATCTTTACCTGGTGCCTGCCCGTTCTCTATACCCTGGAGAGCCTCCTGAAGCTTGGGCAGGTCTTTGAAAAGGCTCTCCTCTGCTACCTGTGCTCCTGACCTCTCACCGCTATATAGCTTCGAATAGAAGCTAACTGTCTGCTTGTCTGTCTATTCTTTTGTTCTAAATTGAAGAAGAACTTAGAAGAAGCATTCATCTCAGTAAGGCTTTTAAAGTGTGAGCGATCCAGCCTCCCCTGTGTCCAACAGGTCGTTCATTTTTGCCTTTTTACTTTTGAGGGCTTCCACTGTGACTTTATTGGTTTTACAAAGCTTTTTTGGTGTGGGTATGTCAGTAGTGGGGCTCTGTGCTGCAGTCTAAGCTTGGGGCTTTCCCTCAGTAGGCCCTGGTGCAGCAGCAGTTACGGAGCTTTCAGCAGCTGGCCAAGCTGTGGCCGCAGGGGCTTCTTGCCCAGGTATCTTAGAGACACCGGGGTCACTCTCTCTTTCAGGACAGACACAGACAAAATGCCCTATCGGCCCACATCTGAAACATTTAATTTTTAGCATCGATGGAAACAAAGACGTTGTAATCGAATCCCTCAATCCTAAATTTAAAAGCAACATTCATCTCATCAAGACCTTTATTAAGAACTTTAAAAACCATCTGCCTGAAAGAAAGAAAGTTCATATAAGAAATAGTGAAAAAACGCTTAAAATATAGTGATAAGACGCTGGAAAAACTGGCAACATGCAAATAGCTCTCACACGCTCTACACGCCACGCTCGTCCTTACCCCGGGAATGCGCAAAGACAGAAAGAGAGAGACAAAGAAGGGTGATGTAAAGACACCACTCTTTCATCTGTCACTCCATCATCTTATCATCCCTCTCTTCCTCATCATGGAGTGCAGATGATTAAAAAGATTGTCTCTAATTAGTGTTGCATCTCCACAGGAGCAGTGTGTGTATGTGTGTGTTTCTGACACAGAATTTATATGAAGCTTTCTTTAACCACATATTGTGTATTGTTCTCCATTGTTTTGTTAGTCAGTGCGTTTTTTTTTGTACCCCTCTGAGGTGATGTGATTTGGGTGTTTGGGTGTCTAATGGAAAGTCTCTGTCTGGCTCATAATCCATTCAATAAAGAAGAAAGGGAATTAGGCACATCTACTTTATGCTTTAACTTATTGAATCTTTATTGTTTTACAAGTTTAAGAATCCAGTGACTCTAAAAGCTGCTTCTGTTGCTTCAATTGAAGGAGGTTAATAAAGTTTAACTCTAAAGCTTTATAGAAGTTGATGAGAGAAAGAAAGAAAGAGAGATAGAGAGAGAAAAGTAATGGAAAAGTGAAGCTCACTTCATCTTCCTTATTTTATGAAAAACAACACTGGTGTGTATCAGAAATAACAAGCTTACTGTTAAGAAGAGTTTAAAGTGCAAACGGCGAAGAGAAATCATGTGTGAAATTGATACAATTCATTCAAGACTGAAAGGTGCGAATGAGAGAGTCTAAGTGTTGAGGATGCAAAAGACTGAGGGGTGAGGATGCTAGAGTCTAAAAGGTGATGTTGCAAAAGGATGTAAAAGTCTGAGGGGTAAGGATGTGAGAGTATGTGAGAATCTGATAGGTGAGTACGCAAGAGTCTGAGAGATGAGGATGTGAGAGGATGGTAGAGTCTGAAAGGTGAGGATGTGAGAGTCTGGATGAATAAGGATGTAAGAGGATAAGAGATGTGGAAAGTGACAGATGGGATGTGAGAGCATAGAGTTAGAAACCAAAAGCTAAAATGAGAGTGTGAGATGTTTGTGTAACAACCTCGGTTGCTTGCTTGGCATGGCTTGGACATAGACCAGCACTGAGACAGATTAAGATCCAAACGCAGGCTTTATTTAGAAGTCAGGCAGGCAGAGGTCAACAGTTGCAAACAGGTATATAGAAGGCACGGAAAAGGGGGTAAACAAGCAGTGGTCCAGGCAGGCAGCAAACAATCAAACATGGAAACAGTCCTTGGTCAGAACACTTAGAAACCATGAACATGGAAACAGAACGTGAATCTTGAAAGGCAGGCTGGCAAAGAAGAACAAATCGTGTTAACGTCAATACTCAGCAAAGAGTTAGAGCTAGTGTGTCCCTTAAATAGTCCTCCAAGAGGAAACAGGGAGGAACTTGAGATTGGTTCCCAGGCAATGGCGTCTGGTGAGCATAGTTCTGTAGGGAGTGGGCCATATAACTTGCAGAACCTTCTCTTTAAGGAGCGGCTTCCAGACGCTTCTAACCTTACATAATCTAGGACTGGTGTAGGGCCTGAAGACTGGGGCAGGGCCGGCATAGCAGTGGACAATGGCGGGGCCGGCAGATCAGTGGACCATGGCGGGGCTGGTGTAGCAGTAAACCAAGGCAAAGCCGGCGGATCAGTGGACCATGACGAGGCTGGTGTGACTAAAACGGTCACTGACATGACAGGTATAACAAATCCAATCACAGGCACGACAGGCATAACAAAACCAATCTCTGGCAAGGGAGGCATAACAAAATCAGTCACTGGTAAGGGAGGCATAACAAAATCCGTCACTGTCGTGGCAGGCATAACAAAATCTGTCTCTGGCGTGG
The DNA here is from genome assembly GCA_005784505.1 of Bagarius yarrelli. NCBI lineage: Eukaryota > Metazoa > Chordata > Actinopteri > Siluriformes > Sisoridae > Bagarius > Bagarius yarrelli. The sequence continues at coordinate 307,624 of VCAZ01000108.1, read as the reverse complement.
CAGGCTCAGCGGGAGCCCTCTCTGGTGTGGCTGGGTCGGCGTGAGCCTTCTCTGGCATGGCAGGCTCTGCGGGAGCCCTCTTTGGCATGGCAGGCTCGGTGGGAGCCCTATCTGGCTTGGCAGGCTCGGCGGGAGCCCTATCTGGCTTGGCAGGCTCAGCAGGAGCCTTCTCTGGCATGGCAGGCTTGGCGGGAGCCTTTTCTGGGGTAGCAGGCTTAGTGAAAGCCTTCTCTGGCGTGGCAGGCTCGAGGGGAGCCGTCTCTGGCGTGGCAGGTTTGGCGGAAGGCTTCTCTGGCATGACAGGCTCGGCGGGAGCTTTCCTTGGCATGGCAGGCTTGGTGGAAGCCTTGTCTGGCATGCAATTAAGCTTGTGGTTTCTGACTGGATCTGGATCAGGCTCCCAGGCTTGGGCAGGCTTGCAAGTGTATATGTTGCCCAGACACAGACGATGGCTGCCCCATTACAGGGAGTTCTACAGTATGGATAGTGGCAAAGTCTCCCTGAAAGCTAGTGCTGAGGCCCTTGGGATTCCTGCTGCTCTAGTCGAATCAAACTTATCAGCAGGTTGGTGTGATAGCAGCTGTAAAAGTGTGAGATTTGTTCAGGGTACTTTAGACATATTTATCTGCTTTGACAGGGAGGAAGTCTTATTTCTGCAGCCTAAAATTTACAGCCGAATTTAGGAGGCAGGTCACTCGCACTTTTTCCTTCTCCTCTAAAAGAGAGGCGGAACAATGTGAATGTCATCGACGCATCGACTGAGAGAACAGATGTATCATTTTCTACTCTTTTCTGTGAATAACGTCTGTTTTAATTAGTACAAATTATTCATTAAGATTTAGACAGATATTTTTTTATGTAACCTTTAATCTAAAAGATTAATTTAATTGATTTAAAGGGTTTAAACCCTTTAAGGTGCTAAAAAGCAAATCCAGATTCATATTTAAGTCATACAAATGTAACTGAATCTTAACAAATTTGAAAAGACTTCAAATGTTTAAATGTTTAAATGATCGTTTAGATGATTAAATTCATTTACTTTAAGTTCAAGTAAATAAATCTAACCAAATCATTAAATAACTAATGTAAACACAAAGATTTACTTGGTTTTAAGGTTTCCAGGTGAACCATATTGAAATGATTCAATTAATGTATTTATTTATATTCAGTTACAGTTGAGTTGTACAAATGTAAATCAACCTAAACCAAACAGCTTGAAAAATTCATTTCCTTCCCGTTAAACCTTTGTTCAGTTAAACAGTCTTGTTCAAATGTTAATGAATCATGTTAATTTCTTTAAATGATTCAGTTTGATTCAGTTACATTTACACAAACCGAATTTTACAAAACAGCTCAGTAACTAACCAAATTTAACAACTCTTTAAACTGAATTAAACACAATCACTCCGATTCAAGGTTTGTCTGGGCGAAACTAATGTAAATAAATCAATTAAGTGGTTCATTTGGTCCAGTTACATATTTGATTAGTTACAAGGTTTGTTTAAATGTTAAGAGATCAAATTGAATCAGTTCAGTCGAATTACTCTGTACAAAAATATTTGTTGTGATTAATTTTTAAATCTGTTTGAATTATTTAATTGATTCAAAGAAATGTATTCAAGGATGATCATTTGTAATCTACCAATAGGAGGACGCCAATAAAATTTAAAAGAATTGCAAAAAATTTAAAATCTACAATGCAGCACATTCTTAAGAATTTTAAGAGTTTAGGAATTTAACACAGTGATTAACACCCTAACTAGAGATGACTTCTAGCTCCCAGGGCAGACCTGCAGCTTTCACACAGTTTTTCAAATGTAAAGTAACGCTTTCTCACCTCTGATCAGTGACATCATGGTGTCGCTCTTTCTGATAAAACGCTCTCTGGCTTTTGCTTGGCATCTGGGCTGCACTACAGAAAACTGCCTCCTGCTGCCTCTACAGCTTTCCCTTCCACCTCATGACAGAAACACAAGCACTTTTAGTCACCGCTGACATCCGAAAGCGCACAAGGATCAAAGCAATCGCTCAGGGACAGAAAAGGAAGAGGGAGTAAGAGAGAGAGAGAGAGAGAGAGAGAGAAAGAGAGATAAAGAGAGAGAGAGAAAAACTGGAATGCACAAAAAAGAAGTGGATGGTTTAACATTGTGTGAAAACTATTTCTGAGAAACAACGTCACTCATTCTGCAATCTCTTGCTTTTAGGGAAAAACAGAGAAAGAGAGAGAGAGAAACAGAGAGAGAGCAATGAAGGAACTTGAAACGAGCGCTTAGCATTAACTAGCCAACATCTCAAAATACAGCAAGCAGAAACGAGAGAGAGAAAGAGAGAGATTAGTGAGAGATAAAAGAGGAAAGATATAGATGATGTCAGTGAGCACCACTATTCCCATTCATCAACATTCTGAGAGAGCGAGAGTGAAAGAAAGATAGAGAAAGGGAGATACCGAGATGAATGACAATCTGTTTATCTTAGTATTCTGAGCGTTTAATCAGGACTGAAGCAGCGCTCGCGCCGCACATCTGTCTCTCATGAGACTCTCTAATGGAAAAATTACTGCTTCGCTCCATCACTTGCTGTAAAAAAGAAAACCAGGAAGTTTACACTAAGCGCTAGAAAATAGTTATCACATTTGTGTTACACTTTGTCAACGTGACTGGATACATCACATTCGCGGATTGACGACTTATTTTAAAAAAAATACAATAAAAAAATACTGAGTTTGGTTACAGAGTCGGGTTTTAGATTTCTAACAAAAAAATTCTGTAGCATTCAGTTATTAGCGCTAGTTTTTTTATGCCTCCTGGTGGGGAAACCGAAACTTTCAGATTCCTTTTTGTAAATTAATGTTAAATTTTATTCAGTTTATTTTCTTATCTGTTCAAACTTTCACTGAGGAACTTCCATTAGCTTTTTTTCTGTCTTACTGCAAATATTTCCTCTGACACATAAATGCTACGTAAACATTTCCTTACAAATAATGCGTATACTCAGAGCGCTTTACGTACACGTCCTTGTCTGACCAGAAAAAAGACATTAATATTAACACTCAGTGTTTATATTGATTATGATGATTTAGAATCACACTCACTGGTGTTTAGGATGTTTAAATTAATTGAATTGAATTTTTAACCACCTGTTGCTATGGAAACTACGAGGCAATCCAATAAAAACATTTGAACCTAAAACATTATTTGTATTTCAAGTTTTGCTAATCTGTTTCTTAGAATGTAACTCTAAATAGATAAAACAGAGGGTTTTTACGTTTCGAGTGAATGAACCACAAGAACGAATTTCAAGGCAAGTTTATTTATGCTCGCTCTGTCGCTCAGGATTATTGAAAACCTCAAAAAAAAAGTAAAAAAACTTCTAGAAGTTTAAACATGAATAAAACCATCTGAGTCACATGCTGTGATGTACTCAAGTTTTTAACATTTTTAAACTAGTCGCATAAAGATATAATCATTATAGTAGCATCGATCACACAGTATGTGTTCAAGCAACTGACACATTTGCTGCTGAACCGCACACCCTGGAACCTTCAGGTAATCAAGCTAATACGTCTATCATTTATCCTCCACCTTAAGCACCACCTGTGACCTCTATCCATCCGTCATATTTCGTCCTTAACATCCCATAACCAGCCTCATCTTCCTGATCCTTTTATGATCCTTTAGTCTGTTCCACCTACATCCTTCCTTCCTCCATCTCCATCCTTCAGCCCACCATTCTCCACCCACATTCCATACTCCATCCTATACCTATTATTCCTCATTCTTCCTCCATCTCTTCTCCTCAATGCTCAATCCATCATATTCCTTACTTTCTCCCTTGCCACTCTGCTTCCTTTATTCTTTACTCCTTCACCTGTAATTTTCCTCATTTACCCTCTGTGTTTACATCAATCTTTCAAAACATCCACCCTTCCTTTTCATCCTCTTTTTTCCACAACTTTATCCTGTATTTATCCTAGTTCCTCTGTCGTTCTTCTTCTGTCCTCCATTATTTATCCTCCAACCTTTATCGACCAATTCCTTATCTAAACTTTAGCATTTATTTCTCTTTCATCCCTCCACTCTCTATTTTCATTCTTTACACCACCTCCTTTGTTCTTTATCCTCCATCCTTCATTAATGATTTGCGATCCTTCATTCTTCACTCATCTTTACTCTGGTTCCTCCACTCTCCATTCACCACCCTCTCCATTCGACTCCATCTCTCATTTCTGTCCTCTATTATTATCCCATCTCTCTTTCATATTTATTCTCCGTTTAATTTTTCCATCTTCATTCCTACTTAATTAGACCATTTTTTAAAAAATTGACCATGTTCCCCCCATTATTAAACCCTGTCGCCTATCTCGTGGCCAGATGAAAGACAGAGAGAGAGAGAGAGAGAGAGAGAGAGAGAGAGAGAGAGAGAAAAAACGAGGGAGTGAAAGACGAGGGGCGTTCACCTCCCTTTCCCGTGTGGCACACTTCTGCTTTCCACTAAAACTAATCCAATTTTCCCCACAGACAAATCGGCTCGACCGGTTTTACCACTTATTCACTGCTGTCAGATAGACGCCATATCGATATCCAAACCTGTGGAGAAAAAGGACCTCCCTCTGTCCTTGGGCAAATCTCGGAGTGGGAGGGGAAATCGCATTATGGACAAGATTAGAGCACGCTAGCGTGGAAAATAATCCATAATTCCTGGAGCTCTAAGTCCAGTGCGAAATGTCCTTGAGCGACGTACATTTAACTCATTTATACGACTGCGCAATTGTGGGTTAAGGGTCTTGTTCAGGGGTCCAGAAGTGGCATCTTGGTGGTTCTGGAAATTTAAACCACAACCCTTCGATCATCTGTTTAACACCTTAACCATTACTTTGAATTTAACAGTTTATATCTGCACGAAAGACTAGCAAAACATGTGATGTGACAATATCAACATGGCCCCAGTTTCATCCATACTACTTGTAACCATGTGTACTAACTCAAATGTAGCAAATACTGAATCAGTGTTCTATTTGTAATGCAACGTATTTATAATTTATCACAGCTATAATATTAAGCCCTGTCCACTTAACCCCTGCAACCAACAAACTCAAAGCCACATGTAAAAGCACTTTAAGTCTATATCGTGTAATAAAAGTTGTTAAGATGAAGGTGTTGAATTATTTTAAAATTCAACTTTTTAATATCAATCCAAAGAAGAAAAATAAATAAAGTTTTTGACACGATGAATTCCGGCCTTTCTGAGGCAGTTCAATCAGATAATTCTGGAATAGAGCACTTTATTATGCTGACAGGTTAAAAGCGGGAGTGAATTAACGGACGGACGGATGATAGAGCCTAATAACAGTAAAGTTCAGTGTCACCTATGATGAGACAAAATGAGATAAATAAAGCAACTGGCTGTAAATATGGTGATGTTGAGCGGAAAAGTAATTAAAGTCAAAGCTGAAGACGCTTTTAGAAAGTAAACAGGTAAAGCTGCCACTGACCAACTGCATTCTTTACAAATGTCCTTCCTTATTTTCGTCTTGGGAATTTGAATTTTGCAAAAAATTTGCATGAGCATACGATTATTTTACTTCATTTGCACATCTTTTGAAAATGTCTTGATGGTTTTATGTTTATAGTGTTGGACATTTGTAATATTGGTAATATTTCTGGGTGGCTGAAACAAATTAACTGCATTTACAAGTGTTCTTATGGAAAATTAAGTTTACGGTACAAACTTTTTAATTCGTATGCCGAGGTTCATCTGTATCTCCTACATCATATTTCACACCCCATCACTTGTTCCTTCACCATCCTCCATCCTCTAACCTTAACCTCAGCCAGCATTCTTCACCAGCTTCAAATCTTTATCTATCCATCTCTCATTGACTCTTTTCTCATCCTCAGTTGTTCATTCTCCATCCTTTAGGCCTTTTCCAGTTTAATAAAACAAACCAAAAAGAAAATTAGATTTTAAGGGACTTTTGATCAGCAGTAGATTATAAAAATTAGGTTTGGGAAGATAAATGACAGTTGATGCAGACCAGCAACATTTACATTTACATTTTTGCTATCTGATTGTGTTATACAGACCGAAACACATTGATCTTATTTTTTTAAATCAGTTGTAGTTAGGGGTTAGAGGCCTTGCTGAGGGACCCAGCAGTGGCAGCCTGGTGATGCTGGGAAATGAACTTACAATCTTTCGATTAGCAGTCCAACAACTTAACCCCAAAGTCTGTGGTGTAGATGCAAGACTACTGAAAAAGAATGTTGTGAGTTGAATTTCCAGGCACACCAATCTTTCACTGCTGGGTCCCTGAGCAAGGCCTCTACACCCAAACAGCTCAGTTAGATAATTGTAATGAACGTAAAACCCCAAAAATGGCGTAAAATCAAGATTATTAATAAACCCGACTTTTTCTCTGGAGTACAGTGTGTGAATGTGTGTGTGTTGCGTTATGGCCTGTGATGCTGCTGAAGTGTGTGTAGCTAAGATAAGTCAAGGACTGTTTAAAGAGTGTGTGTACTTGCTGCCCCAGTGCTCAGTTTTAATAAAGCTACTTATCCTGTGTGTACAGGCAGCTCGCACTTCTCAAAGAGAAAACAAACACACAACACGCACATCAGCAAAGCCACTTCCATTTTCGCACGTGTGAGTGTGTTTAACGGTGTATGGTGTGTATGGCAGCGTCTAGGGAGACCCTAACAACTGGGTTCCTTTAGATGGAATCCCGCTTTTTTCATATCGTTAATCGTTTTGACTCTATGATGGATGATGTAGAGTAAAAACTTCCAAAGCGCATGTTCTGGACAGGGCATTAATACGACAGCGCTGTAACGCAACCCCCAAACACAACCACACACACACACACACACACTTCACACTAAT